>OY992878.1:61906510-62364601 GCA_963921405.1 Cepaea hortensis | reverse complement strand
CTTGATTTTTTTCTTTAATAACTGTTGTTTCGCTTCAGTGATTGCAAAATGGTCAATGACTCCCATTCGTATGTTGCTATTAGAAAGATACATGTTCTCACAAAATGTTACTATAGTCGTTATTATAAAACAAACAAACATGCCCCGTAGCTGAATTTACAAAGGCTCTGTAATGTGATAGAGCCATCACATTGTGTGGGTCTGAATGCACGAAGGAAAATGTGGCTAGTTAGTCCTTTAGCGAGACGACGAACACATTTCCCACTGCATTATTATACCGAATATATTGTTAACTTCTGTGTGATTTATAGCCCTCTCCGTGGCGAATGGCTTACGGACGCAATACGTTATCCCGCATACCGCGTTCGAAACGCAGCTGCGGGCGATTTGGCAGGCAGACGCCTTGCGTTGTTTATTTTTATGAAATGGTATGGTTGCCGGTCGTTCCATTGTTATTTTTAATGTGTTTTTTTTAATGAAATCGTATAGATGCCGAGCGTTCAGAAAACATTGGCAAACTATTGAACGTAAACTTGCCAAGAGATCACAACCAGCCAAAAATGCTGGGGTTAAATGTGACGTCCTGTAAATAATATGCAACTAACTTTATGTATGATTTACAGAGGTCAGCGTAGTCGAAATGTTAATAGTGGTCACTCTTGAATTTCCTGAGCGCTGATGGCGGTAGTTGGTTCATTCTCTACACCTGACAGTAGTTGTTTTTGTAACTGCACTGTGTATCCATACAACCCCCTGTATAACGACCCCGTGTGTTACTGATTCTTTCTAATGTTGTTATTGTTGTTGTTGTTGTTGTTGTCGTTGTCGTCGTCAACCCCCTCTCCCGGCCTCAATTGATAAAGACTGTTCAAAACGTTCGTCCGAGTCTATGAGTGTTGTTCCTTTCGTCGATCTTCCTGGTCATATGTTGTTAATGTATACTCCCTGGGTACATGTCCGACTGTGCGAACTTTTGTAATTGTAATCTATGATCTTCCACGCCTAAACCTGACCCCTTAGTATCGTTTTATGTTGGTCTATACAAATATGGAGCCAGCAACATATATCCAAAACGTCACAGATCGCGTAAAACAGTCCGCAGAAAAAGAAACAGAATCCATGCTTGTATTCGCTCGACACTATTTGACCGCCAGCCTTCGACTGAATATTGTTCCAAAGTATTTCAGCCGGTCTTTCCGCTCACTTGTAGAATGATGTCTTGCAGATCAACTTTCACCGTGGAGTTATTCAAGGAAAACCACATTACATATGCCATGTTAGGATTAATTTTGGATCACGTTAACATTGTGGAGGTTTTCATTTAACGTGTAGTTAATATATTTGTGATGACCTTGCTCCAGTTGTTAAAGTTTGCTTGAAATCTGAATATGAAATAGAGAATCAACATCACTGCACTCGGACCATTCCCAAGCGTGCTTCTTGCCCTTCTTCAGTAGCCGTCGAAGAGTTCCCTTTCTGGTGGTATTGGTGGCAGCCTGATTCAGCGTCTTCCTGCATTTCGCTCTATAGTCGGGGTGAAACAGTGTCACAGCCTCACAGTAGTCATATTATCTGGTAAACTAACATTAGTTAATATAGATTAGCCAAGGGCTACAACTCCCGCCCAAAGGGAAAGAAGTAAGACCCTCGAAGGCCAGAGTATTCCAGAACCTTCTCGAAGGACTGGTCAGTGAGTCCACTGTCCCGTGGACACTGATGTGGCCCGCCTATTGCGGGGTCCACGAGGAACTCGAACAGAGTTACCACCCGTGTCGGATTGCGACACGTGTGGATGGGCAGAGAGAGACGGGACATCGAAGAGGCAACAGGGCCTGCCTTAGAGGGACTCAATAGTTTAGACTTTATAGTTTAGACCCATGTGGGGTTTATAGACTTATGCTAGATAGTATGCTTAGAATGTTTGATGATATTAACTGTGTGATGATGTTAAACCTCTGTGATATGCGATTCAGTGTGGCCTTGTTAAACCCACTGCGCCAACGCACCGTATATTGAAATACAATAAATGTTAGATATTATAGCTAACTGAGTTATTGTTGCCTGTATGAGCCCGAGCTCAGATACCTAGACATACAACACGCTGACAAACAGCTTCTCCAGATGTGGGTCATTTGGTGATTGCGTGAAATTCATCACTCTAACTCATTATTTACCAGACAACGTAGGATACAGTTGCAAGAGACGTGGATAGCTAACCTTGAATTATGCATATTTTTCTGGTAATCCTTTGGTGTATGTAGGCGTGTATATAGAAGCACTTTATTTCCCAATAGAAGATAGACAATATTTATCCGTTCTAGATTACTCACCCATAATGAATGTAATAAATGAGTCTCTGCAGGCGTCATACAATTAGTTGTTTGCAATCGTTTATCTCCTTGCTGCAGATCTCTGGTGGCACCTGCAAGTCCAGTTTTGATTGGCAAATAAGACAATGGAATACTAACTAAATAACAGCATAATTACAACAGAAAATCAATGCAAAGAAATCAATGCAAAGAATAATGAAATAGAAAAACAGATTAATGGAAATAACACAAAAAAGTATTTTTCCAAATGAAACATCAAAGTGAATGGAACCAATGTGAAACATATCAGTATGGTTAAGTATCCGGGTAATTGAATAATAACAGATCAAAGATGCATTACAGAAGTTAAATGTAGAATATCCCTGGCAAATGCAGTATTTCACAAGATGAAGAATATTCTCCAACAGCGTGGATAAATGCATGAGCTAATATTGTTGCGTGTCATGACACATGTCAATGCAATGCTGCCACCGTCCCCTCCCCTGCTAACACTGAAGCCCGTACACTGGGTTTGTCAGCTGTCTACTAAACACAACGCTAGCAATTCTTCTAAAAATCTGCTTCTGCTTCTTCTCCTCATCCTCCACCATTTCTTCCTTCCTTTGATATCAGAATGGAGCATAGGATCTCAACCAATACAAGCCTTACGCTTGGTGGGTTTGTCCATAATTGGTTGTGTTTTGAAGCTAAATTTGCCTATGTGATGACATCAACCCTCTTTAGCCGCAGCTCACAACACTGAGTGGTAGGTTACGGTGTTTCTATTCTTCGCTTCCCTTCCAGAGTCCCGGTAACACAAGGAGGCTCCTAAACCCTGCCTACATAGAAATAACATTCGGCAGGAGGGAGTACATGAGCACAATTGGCCTTAGAAATAATTAACTTCACATGTAAATTTTTTTTTTTATTTGCGCTAGCTCGTTTTGAACTCCAGCGTAGTATACACACACTACTTCTAGTAGCACGGGTCTAAAATTTGCTAGCGCGTGGATTAGCTTTCCCTATTACCTGTGTCCCTCGCCATCAGACGAACCTACTCCGACTTCTGAGGTACTTGTAAGTTAAGTCCCAAAGTCGAGGACAAGAAGTCAAAATTTTAATCCAACTGTCCTGTGAAGGGGTTGAACCTCTTACCTCGGCATCAGCACACCGGATATTTAAGAATGAGCGCTAACTATTATCCATTCTGCCATGCTGACCTCCACAGGTAACATCAGGGGAGAGAAATCGAGCACACTCTTGTTATCTCCACAAATCTAGCCATAGACTTCAACTTCCGGTTTGTACAGTTTATGGACACAGTCTTCATCTTCCTGGTTCTTCTTTCGAGGGAAGTGCGTCACGCTCAGTTATGCATCTCATAAATCAGCGCGTCCGATTTCAGCATGCACTTGTGTAAGGCTTACTTCTTTTAGGCATATTCCATCTAAGTTATTGGCCTCCACATTTCCGGTTGTTTCCTAACAATCTTGCCTTACCAAAGGTAAATAAAGTGAATTCATAGATTTCAAATTACAGTCGACGTTATTTCCTATCATGTGAATAAGTATTACAGCCATTGAATTGTTAGTGAGAATCATTCTCTTCAGTATTAAAACCCTAATTTGGAGGAGCTGTGGCTGGGGAGCTAAGAAGTTCATTTCATGCTTAGAAAATATCGTGTTCGATTTCAGTGCAGAGCTGGGTATGTTTTCAAGATCTGATCGTATCTTATGATATCACACCTTGGACTGGTCCCTCGGTTAGTGTGAGAGTGCCCAATCTTCTCTGTAGTGAAAAACAGGTCACATGTGCAAGTTTTGCCCGTGAGAAATTCCTCGCCAGTTGGAAATAGTAAGCCGTAACGGCTTGCCTTGGCAGCATTATTAAATACAATCTACCCGCAGGTAGATACAGCACTTGACCTTGAGTGGAATCTGTCTAGAAGAAGCAAATCTGACAAAAATGCATGCGCAATCGAGACACTGACCTTTAAGGTTTATAACTTTGAGGGATGCACTGCCCTCGAAAAAAGAAAGAAGAAGTAGAATAAGGACACCCTGATTTTAAGGAATAAATTATAAAGACTGATTATTGTTTCCTATTTTGATAATTTAAAACATTAGTCAAATTAAGAACTTTATCTCGTCAGGCCTTCACTGACAATGTCCCAAAGAACGCCCGTTTTCAGAGCCTGATGAAATATCCTGCGTATAATGAGAAGAGGACCGAATATTGGAATGTTTATCATGCAAATGTGTGTGTGTGTGTAAGTGTGTGTAAGTGTGTGTGTAAGTGTGTGTGTGTAAGTGTGTGTGTGTGTAAGTGTGTGTGTGTGTGTAAGTGTGTGTGTGTGTGTGTAAGTGTGTGTGTCTGTGTGTGTGTTCACAGGTTTTTTGTACAATTCGGTGAATCATCATCTAGAAGAAAACTACACTTCTATATTGTGCATTGCCGATACCTTATAGTTGCTGGACTGTGAACATCTTATGCAATGCTTCTTTGTTACTGGAAAATATAAAAAAGTACACCGAACCAATGTTAGCATACGGACTATGTTATGTTTTGAAAAAAGCTGAAACGCCAAGGAGTTTTCACAACCATCACAAGAAGGCGACTAACATTTTTGGGCACGTTACAAGAACAGAAAAACTACAACATGTTGTTATAACTGGTAAGATTAATTGGAAAAGAAATAGTCGAAGGCCGTGAGAAAAGATTCTTGACAGCCCTGCATCATTGCAAGAACAAATGTGAGCACATGAATTGATACTCTCGTGAACAACGAGATGTGGAGAGGCATGATCGCCCAACCTATCTGCCAAAACAAACGATGTTAACGGTAGAAGTGTTAGAAGTCGATCCCTACCTTTTTTTCTTGGGATCCTTTTCGTAACAAGCCTTTGTCCCGAAGATCTGCAGCCTTTAGATGTTTTCTTCCTCTCTGCCGTTTTTGCCGAATCTTTTCCATTCGTAAAACGGGACCTACTCACCTCAACTGGAGTGGTAACATCTGGCTGCTTTGGCATAGTCTTATCAACTATGTAGAATTCTGGCTGACTTTCAAAATTGCTTGCACTTTTCGAAAAATTTGTCGTAGTTCTTTGGTGAATCACTGCATCACTTCATTGTAATTTACAAAGTACGTAATTGACTTTTGTGATGTGTTTATTGATCACAATACAATCATTGAATGCTATGATGCTCCCCTGTAACCGCACTGAAAAGGAGAAAGAGTTCCTGATTAATCTTAATGGAATGATGGAATTGCAGTGAAGCTGTACCAATGGAATGAGTGAGTAAATCAACGAAAACAAGAAGTAGAATCGGTAAGCTTTACTAGAACACAATAACAAGTGATAAAATAGACGTTGTGGCTAAAGTCTTCGTAGCATACACACAACAAACTGACACTGACGCAAGTACCCGATTTATACACCTTTACGGCATATGGGTCAAACTATCCTAGACCTATATAAATATATATATATATATATATATATATATATATATATATATATATATATATATAGAGAGAGAGAGAGAGAGAGAGAGAGAGAGAGAGACCAATATGCGCTCAATGAGTGGTTTAGCAACATCACGGTGGCAGTCTTAACTAACCATACTTTTCCTGGTGTTCATTGTAGGGTGAATCGACCTGTGAGTCCAGATCAATTGTAACAAAATCCGAATTGATGCGTATTCAAAACCATGCTACTATGCCAGCAGGCAAGCGTGCTAGCCACGACTCTACCGGGGTTAGTAAATGTAAAATGAGAAACTAACATTCTCAAGCCTAGACTGAATAATTCGATAGTTTCTGAGCTAGAGGCGAATACTGCAACTTTTCAGGCACATCACACCTCTGTGCGAAGAGTAAGGTTGGCGTAGAGATTTGTGTCTGGACCCGGTACCAAAGTACCATCTTCACGGGGACTGTGATGTAAAGCTTCCTTCCCTTCTCAAAGCTCAGAAGCCACCATCATAGTAATTACAACCAATGGCGGGGACCAGGGATAGAGCTGTACCTCTCCATAGCACAAAATCTGGACTGACTTGAAGAGATTATGTGTTTCTCATACATCATGATCAAATCCCAGTCAGGTACTTGTGTTACTTTAGACGTTGAATAGTTTGTCTTTCAACTCATAGATATATTCTATAACTATATTTACTTTCGTCCTCTAAAAATACTGGAGAGCTTTGGCCATCATAGCCCATAGCTCTAGGAAGGGAAAATCCCAACTGCACCTCCCCGTGGTAGAGGATGGGAAACACCACGGTGTGGCTAACGCAGCCCTGGGGACTGAGTATCCACCGGAATAAGTGGACAACTCTGCAGCTGAGCAGAGCAGGGCACTCACTTGTCCTGACAGTCGGAAATGGCTGTCAAAGGCAGAGGTAAAAGGTATGTGAATGTAGAAGTCAAGGGGAAACCACCACATTATCTTCCCAAGACTTCATGGCAAAACATATTTCAGAGTTAGTGAACGACGTTAATGGCTGTCTTAGGACATCCTCGTCCGGTAGGGACAGTAATGAGTCACAGGTGACACCAAACCGTCATCCAGCTCTTGATGGCAAAACCATAACTAAAATAAATAAATTTAGAGCAGGAACATGGAATGATAGGACATTAAATGAGCTGGAAAAGTTGAACAATGTTCTAAGAGAGATGGATAGCATGAAAATGAATATACTAGGCTTAAGTGAGATTAGTGAGGCGTAAGTGGGACAATATCAACCTATTAAGAGAGGTGTTAGGCAGGGATGTGTAATGTCTCTAAATCTTTTTTCCCTATACAGTGAAAATATTTTCAGAAATGTAGAAGATATAAATGGAATCAGCATTGGAGGATGAAACATCAATAACATTAGATTTGCAAATGATACAGTATTGATTGCAGACAATGCACAGATCTACAATAATTAGTAGACGCGGTTGTTGTACTGAGTGAGCAGCTGGGGTTGGAATTAAATCGTAAGAAGACACAGGTTATGGTCGTCACTAGGAAGAACGAAGTACCACAATGTAATATACAAGTACAAGTAAATGGGAATATTCTTCAACAAGTGAATCGGTACAATTATCACGGAACAGTCATAACATCTGATGGGAGATGCCTTGAAGAGATTAGAACAAGAATCTCCATGGCGAAAGTAGCCTTTAGCAAGATGAAAGACATTCTGACCAATAAAAAGATGTCAATTGAAACGAGAAAAAGAGTGTTGATGGGATACATAGAGCCTGTTCTTTTGTATGGATGTAAAACTTGGACAATGTGCAGTCAAGCTGAAAAGCATCTGATGGCTGCAGAAATGTGGTTTCTGAGGAAAATGCAAAGAATACCATGGATAGACAGAAAAAAACCAATGGCCAAGTACTACAGTAGACAAATGAAAATCGTAAATTGATTAGAGAAATTAGACTAAGACAGTCAAACTTTTTTGGACATGTTATGAGAAGAAATGGATTGGAGAACTTAGTGACAACTGGCAAGATCGAAGGGAACAGACCAAGAGGAAGACCGAGAGGAAAATACCTGGATGGCTTGGCCACATGACATGGACGAGACAGAAACACTGAGCTAATTCACGACGCTGGTGATCGAGTGAAATGACGAGTCATGACCGTCCACGCTTTTCGGCATGGCACATGATTGATTGATTGAAGTGAGATTAGATGGAAGGGATCGGGCAAAGATATAGCTGACAACCACACAATATTTTATATTTAATTCTGGAGGGGATACACAAATAGGTGTAGGAATAATATTTGACGAAAAAATAGCCAAGTCAATTAATGGATACTGGTGTATTTCAGATAGAGTTATTATATCATATATGGTCAAAATCAAAGGCAAGCCAATAGATATAAATATTATACAAGTATATGCACCAACAACAAGCATTAGTGATGAAGAAATACAATACGATGAAATAGAAATGGTGATGGCTCAAATTGGATCACAAGAAATAAAACAATACTTGGAGATATCAATGTAAAAGTAGGAAAGTTTTTAGTTTTAGTCGATGGATCAACATCACGGCACACATGTGTAACCCATAAGTGCTCCGTTCTCCTCCTAACTCAAACCTGAGTTTGGAGAAGCTCAGCTCAGTGCACGAACTCCGTAGCACCGGCGAGGATCCTGAAATACTCTGGGTAGATTTTTAACTCGAAATTTCGCCCGGGGAGCGCCGTTAGGCTACCCTTATTCGATTTCCCACTGCCAAGGGATTTTTTACGTGCGCAACAATACACACGGGCGTCCGATCTCACTACCCAGAGATCAGGGGAAATTTTATTACCAGAAGTCCACGTGAAAAAATCCCGGTCCTCACCTGGGCTTGAACCCGGGACCTCCAGCACTCGAGGCGGACGCCGTACCTCGAAACCACGCAGCCCTCTAAAAGTAGGAAAGGGAGCAATGGAGTAATCAGTGGGGAATTATGGTTTAGGTACAAGAAATGAAAAGACCGAGATCTGTGGAGAGCCATGAACGCCGACATCAGCTAGCACGGCATTTGATGATGATGATGATGATGATGATGATGATGATGACATTTACTCTCAGTTATGTTCTAAATTATGTTGTGTATTTTATGCAGTATGTTCTTGCCGAGATGCAGCGAAATATACCAGGCAATAAACGGTGCAATCTATTGTTTGTGTCTTCGTTGCTCAAATTTTGTGTTTGTTTGTTGATTTCAAGTATACATTTTCATAAACCAAACCATGAATTTAAACCATGAATTCCAAGATGTCAGCCGATTGACTCGTAAGGCGAAAAACAGGAGATCCCTTATTTTAAATGAGTAGCCTAACGGCTGCCGGTCTCTCTGGCTGAGGGGTTACAACACTTTCTCCGTAATCCCGTTTATCACGCAGAGTCTCGTAGCGGGAGAGAATTGGGAGCGGTTCGACCCCCCGCTGGTGACTTGCGGGATACTGAGCCGGCCGCTCAGAAAGCAATGGCAAACTACTGAGCGTAATCTTGCCAAGAAATCAACAGACAGCTGAAAGATGCTGCTGTTGACAGCGATGTCCTGTAAGGGATATGAAAAAAAAAAAAAGCCTAACAGCTAGATCCATTTTCTATACTAAACTAAACCATAAATGTAAAAGTGATCACCGTAAATCTAAAAGTGATCACCATGAACCCCTAGAACAGTGGTTCTCAACCTTTTTTGGCCCATTCCCCCCTTCACCATATTTTCAGAACGCCATTCCCCCCCTTCCTATCAGAAATTTGGCCCGTTCCCCCCTTCACCGTATTTTCAGAACGTCATCCCCCCCCCCCCCTTTCATATTTCCTATCTAAAAATCCCCTCACCCCGACACAGTATACGTAAAAGTGGAAGGCAAATGTAATAGCATATACTCAAACAAGTCTAGACATCCACATAAAACATGATTTGTAGGTCTACTTACTTTATAAAATGAATTTTAGAAGGACGAGACATACATAACTGTAAAGTATGAAGGGAAAAACTATGTCAAGTAATCGGTTCTTGTATTAACACGATCTTGAAATGGTCTTCATTCCCCCCTGGAAACCCTGAAATTCCCCCCTGGGGGGGGGGGGAATTCCCCACCGGTTGAGAACCACTGCCCTAGAACGTACGGATACAACGAACAGGTTGCACAGCTAATGAAGGTCATAAATATTTAATAATGGGGACATGCGTTTAGAAACTCCCTTCTCTGCTTCGTAGTTCCTCTTTGAAGAGTTGTGCACCTCAGAGGTCAGTGAGCCCTACTTCGGCACGCATTTGTGTAATGTAAGGTTTATTTTCTATATACAGAGTTCACTTTAGTTTAGTCGACGGATCATTTCACGGCACACGGGTGTAATCCATTAGTGCTCCGTTCTACTCCTAACTCAAGCCTGAGTCCGGAGAATCTCAGCTCAGCGCACGAACTCCGTAGCATCGGCGAGGATCCTGAAATACTTTGGGTAGATTTGTAACTCGGAATTTTGCCAGCGCCGTTAGGATACTCTTTTTCGATTTCTAACTGCCATGGGGGGGGGGGGGGGGGGGTTACGTGCGCAACAATACACACGAGCGTCCGATCTCACTACCCAGAGACCAGGGGAAATTTTGTTACTGGAAGACCACGTGAAAAAATTCCGACCCTCACCGGGGCTTCCATGACCTTCAGCACTCGAGGCGGACACCATGTCTCGAGACCACTCATCCAGAGTGTATCCAAGGTTAAAAAAAGGTCTTTATCTAGCCGTGGATTAGTTAACTTTCGCTATATATTTTTCCAGGACAGCGACCCTATAGCCTACGCTTTATGATTCCAACTCAACTGCCGTGGGATTTTTAACGTGCTCTGCTTGCACACGGGACTTCCCATTTTTTTTTCGACCTTTTCCGAGAAGGCAAGGGCAAGGTATCCACTGATCTCACTACCCAAGAGATCGTGGGAACGTGAGATATTATAGATGCCAATGGGATCATTCTCAGCCCTGTGCAGGGATTGCACCCACTGCCTCATGAACATATGGCGGACACGGTAACCTCTCAGCCACGGCTGCCCACGCTTAGATACAATTTTTTTTTTCGCATATTCTGTACAGGATACAGGGCACTGCAGTCAACACCAGCATTCTTCAGCTGCTGTTGTCGTCTTGACAAGTTTTACATTAAGTAGTTTGCCATTCCCTTCTGAACGACCGGCTCACATACCTCCGTAAGTAACCAGCGCAACGCAATCCTCTGCCGAATCTCGCGCAACTGTGTTTCGTACGTGAGTATACGTGATTACGAACAATACCCTTAACCCTTTCGCCAGGGAGACGGCTTTAGATACAATACTGAACACATTACATTACATTTCTTGTAACATTTCGAGACTTATCTGTTTGAAAGGATCGGGTTATCGCGTGCAAAATGATAAAGCAGCTTCCGGTGTGACAATGACATTGCCATTAATTGTGTATACAAACGTGTGTAGCGTTGTGTTTAACATTTTATTTAAATCTAGCCATGCATGACTGTCTGCTCCGTGACGAAGATGCTACGGGCACAGTTCCTAATCTCGCATACCCGCGTTCAAAACACAGATGCAGACGAATTTGCAGCAAACTGTCTCGCGTTGTTTTTTTACGAAATGGTATGGGTGCCGGTTGTTCAGAATGCAATGGCAAACTACTGAACGTAAACAAGCCAAGAGATCACAGCAGCTAACAATGCTGGCGTTGACTGCAATGTCCTGTAAAGGGTATGCAACTAACTTTTAACTAACATAGTTACATACCTTGGATCGGGTTCTCATAATGAATCTAATGTTAGTTAGTTAGTCGACAGATCATCCTCGTTGCACATCGGACCATTCAGTCCATAAGTGCTCGGATCCCCTCCTCAGCAAATCCCGCAGCGTGTAGCGGCTAACGACGCCAGTTCTGTGTTGGTTTATCAATCTTCTTTGGCTTCCTGCGTAGTGTTCTTGTTTGGCCACCCCTCTTTTAATTTGCTGCTCTCGCAGTCTGGCCATTGTTGTAGATTCACAGTCATCACTTGGTTCTTGCAAAAGTCTCACTTCTCGTAGAGCATTCAGAATGTCAGCCTGGTCCATGGCGCGTCCGCCCTCAACAGTAGCCTCACCTGCGAGCTTGTCAGCCCGCTCATTTCCTTGTACTCCCGCATGCCCTGGCACGAAGATGAAACTAATCTTTGCCAGCCGAGACCGCTTCAGAGGCAGCAACCATTCTCTTCGGATCGACCCCTCCTCTATCCTCTTGAATAATGAATCTAATTCACTAAATAATTACACGTTCCATGGCGAAGGAGTTACGGACGCGATTTGTGATCCTACATAGCCGCGTTGGAAACACAGCTGAGCGCGATTTGGCAGCAGACCGAATTGCGTTGGTTTTTTTTTTAACGAAATGGTAAGGGTGCCAATCGTTCAAAAAGCAATGGCAAACTATAGTACGTAAACTTGCCAAGAGATCACAACAGCTAAACAAAATGCCGGTGTTTGACTGCAACGTCCTGTAAAGGATATGCAACTAATTTTAAACTAAATTCTGAGTACTCTTACCTCTCTTCGTTTATGAAAAGAACAGTATCCGGTGATGAACAATCAGCGTACAAAACAATGCCTACAAAAGACACTTCTGAATAGAAACGCCAAATACAGTTTAGAACTATTACCACTGATACCTGACAAACAATTGCCCTAGTGTACATAAACACCAAGTTAGCATCTAACTACGATCTCTTCTCAATCACGCTTGTGTAACGCAAACCGTAGCCGCGTAATATTACACTGAGCAGCCTAATATTACATTACTGCGGGGGTTAGGTTGACCCAGTGAAGGTGGCCGCCTTTTATTAGCATCAGGTGGGCTGAGTGCCTCCCAGAACAAAGGCTAGCGGGACCTTTGAACTCCGGTCGTAAAAGCCAGATGTAAAGCTCACTGATATACAGTTACGATGAGCAATTCACATGACATGTAACAAGTCAGATTACAAAGGGATACAGTGAGTATTGAAAAATAAAAGTGGTTACACACCTACCTCACACGCCAGTAATCTGGAGTTCTATCCCGGACCCAGTCACAACTGACGAGCTGAAACGAGAGCGAAACCCTTCGCCTTCTTCTTTCGTTCGCTTTAAATATATCTATAACTGCAATATTGTCTCTGTATGAATTTAACTGACTTGTTTAGTTCACTCAACGATCCACAGAGTGTATCTTCCACTGTCATATCTCTAGGCCAGGATTATCTAGATATGTTGTGTTTTGGGCAGTCTTGGAGTATGTGACTATGTACTCTGCTGTCTGCGACGCAAGTCCACTTGTCACCATCATCATGTGCCATGCCGGTAAGCGTGGGCGGTCATGTTTTGTCATCTCACTCGATCACCAGAGTCGTGGATCAGCTCAGTGTTCTTGTCTCGACCATACAACGTCTAAATAGTTTACGGTTTTCATTTGTTTCTTGTGGGACTTGGTCATTGGTTTTTCTGTCTGTTCATGATATTCTTTACATTCTCCTAGAAACCTCATTTCTACAGCCATCAGATGTTTTTTCAGCTTGTCTGCTTATTGTCCGCGCTTCACATCCATACAAAATCAGGACATAATTTCCTGTGTAATACGTACAGCATTAGAACCGACCAATCATTTCTCTTTTTTAAATATTTGTTAATATACTGGCCACAGCATTTACGGTTCGATATCTTTGTGTGTTTGTTATTTGACCTATGCTGGTTATAAATTATGAGACCTATGGTGCTATCTCAATGGTTTGGTACGAATTCTGTCCGTATTCCATAGTTGTAGGTTCATGTGTATGATAGACATGACTAATGAAGCCACGTTTTTTCGGAGTGTCTAGTTGGTCATGCGTCGAAGTACACTTATTCCTGCAGCGAGGCGCTGTCGTCATTTGGAGTGACAGGTTCGAATCGCGGTCGGTAACTATAGCTTTCAAATGTTATGTTGGCTAGTGCGTCCTCTAGTCTCTACTTTCTTCTTCTCCGTTTGTGAGCGCCAAACAATACTTTGTGTGTTTATTTATGTAATGGATTGGGGCTGCTGACAGTATCAAAGAGCCAGCTTGAAAGGTTGCTGCGCGTGCAGAATGCTGCCATGCGGTTAATCCTGGGGTGCACAAAGGACACACCAATTATATGCATGAGCCATATCCTGGCGCTACCAACAATGAAGGATAGGCATAGGGTCCTTCAGGCCAAATGGTACGTGAGAGTTGCCGCAGACAGGGATCACCCTCTGCATGCAGCAATGGATATGGTTAATGGTCATAGACTAAGACGAGGCAGGTCCTGGATGGCACAGGCAGAACTTTCTACAAATCAGGTGTGTGATCTAGAGACCATCAATCGTGAAAGAGAGTGGGTTGAAGTGCCGGAAGACATGACGGACTGGCATAATGTAATAATAACGCTGGGTCGTGAGTGCAGAGAAAGGTCAGCGGGCCGCGCTGAGTTTGAAGTGCAACAGCTGATCCAGAGCAACACACATCAAGGTGACATAGTCATCTACACTGATGGGTCAGTGGTGAGAAACAGACGTAGTGGCTGGGGCTTTATTGCATAGGAAAATGGGCGAGTCTTGAAAAGGGAGAGTCTGACATATGAGACTACGACCTCCAGCATCAGTAACAGCGGCATTCCGGTGGCTAGACGAGACTACTGCAACACACGTTGTATTCATTACGGATTCAAAGAGTATGCTTAGCAAGGTGGAGAAAGGAATGTTTCGTATGGAATGGCTCTCGTCGCTTCAGATGTCACAGATCGTGAGAATTGTATGGATATTTTGCCCTGGCCATACGGGTATACGGGGGAATGAACAGGCTGATAGGCTAGCAGGGAATGCACCTCTTGGTGGAATTTTGCCTATGGACAAGGGGGAGGTGGTCGTGCGCTTGTGGAACCAAGTGGAGAAGGCGGAGGAACAGATTGAGAACCCATATGTGGAAAGAATGAGATTCCGGGGATCGGCAGGGGTTCTGGAATAATCTCAAAACTGAGAGGGAAGACCAGGAGAACTTTTAATCAGATGGCGATGGGAACGATTAGTAGTATGACTCTTCACTGGCTGTTGAACTTGGGGACGGAGCACGTATGGGAACGTCCTGAGTGCAGTGATGTCGGTTCTTGACTCAACTCAACTCATGTAAACATCCATACAAATGCACAGGTTCTATGTAGCACATCAACAATCTTTTTCTCTATTGCAAATGATATCATTTTATTGGGCAGTTTTTTGTTTCTTGCAAAAGGCTGCCTTCGCCATGGCGATTCTTTTTCTAATCTCTTCAAGGATCGTATCGGATTATGATCAACGTTGCCAGTTGTGGGTTGTGCTCAATCTTCAAACCTCAAATTACGAAGCATCCAAATAAATCAACATAAAAATAAGATTATAGACACGTACCGCTAAAACGGAACACATACATTAGCTCTGTGGCCAGTGGCGTACAGAAGGTGCGACGGCCCCGGGCATCCAGCCGGGATGGGGGCATCCAGTTAGGGAGAGGGGGCAGCACAGTGCAGTCGGAGGGGAGGAGGAATGAATGAGGTAAAGAACAATTTAGGGGCATCCAATCAAGGGGTTGGCTGCGGGCATCAAAGAACCACTGCACACCACTGCCTGTGGCTATTGTACTACATGTATTGTGTAAGATGCCGGTCTAATTAGTCACAACAAAACATGTAAATATGGCGACGGCGTGAGAAACCTGTGTTTCCATGTCAGCATTCCTCACTCTTTTACACATAAAGTATAAAACCGGTAAAGGATTCACTTTCCCGCCTTAAGACCATTGGGTATATGTTGCTAGATTCTTATTTTAAGACTCTCAAAACGGCAGTTAATGATTGATTTGATCAATACCATGCTGGTCGTCTTTACTTCTTAAGAAGTGTCCTTGTACCCATTTTAGGCTTGATCGACCTGGGAGCTCAGGTCATTTTAGGCCAGCGTGTACCTTTTTATATGCAATTAAGCCGTCGCATAACTTATTTTGTGTGCTTCATTGTGGCTGTGGTGTTAGGGCGGTGAACACGATCCACAACCCTACGTGCTGGCTTCGAAATCAGCTGCAGTCGATTTGGAAGCAGACCTCTTTCTGTTGATTGTTCACCGGTGGCATCCCTGTATGAGGCTATTTCTGCCCACAGTCCAAGTATGTCAGAGGTCTGTGTTCACTGCATATGAAGAAGTTTTCTCCACTGGAAATCGATGCGGACTGGCACAATGTAATAATAACACTGGGTCGTGAGTGCAGAGAATGGGCAGCGGGCCGCACTGAGTTTGAAGTGCAACAGCTGATCCAGAGCAACACACATCAAGGTGACATAGTAATCTACACCGATGGGTCAGTGGTCAGTGGCTTTATTGCAAAGGCTAATGGGCTAGTCTTGAAAAAGGAGAGTCTGGCATATGAGAATACAACCTCCAGCATGAGAATGGAGGTGGAGGCAGTAACAGCGGCATTCCGGTGGCTAGAGGAGACTACTGCAACACACGTTGTATTCATTACGGATTCAAAGAGTATGCTTAGCAAGGTGGAGAAAGGAATGTTTCGCGTGGAATGGCTCTCGTCGCTTCAGAGGTCACAGATCGTGAGAATTGTATGGATATTTTGCCCTGGCCATGCGGGTGTATGAGGGAATGAACAGGCTGATAGGCTACCAGGGAGGGCACCTCTTGGTGGAATTTTGCCTGTGGACAGGGGGGAGGTGGTCATGCGCTTGTGGGACCAGGTGGAGAAGGCGGAGGAACAGATTGAGAACCCATATGTGGAAAGAATGAGATTGTGGGGGATCGGCAGGGGTTCTGGAAGAATCTCAAAACTGAGAGGGAAGACCAGGAGAACTTTTAATCAGATAGCGGTGGGAACGATTAGTAGTGTGACTCTTCGCTGGCTGTTGAATGAGGGGGTGGGGGAACATATGGGAATGTCCTGGGTGCAGTGTTGTCGGTTCTTAACTCAACTCAACTCAACTAACAACGACATGGGCATTGTTCGTTCAGGAAGCAATGGCAAACTACTGCACGAAAATTGGCCAAAAAATAATACAGCCAAATTTTCAGGGGTTTATTTCAACGTCCAATAAAGAGCACGTAACTAGCATTGTGACTTCACATTTTCAGCAGTTAATTTTAGTTTTTATGTGTGCAATGAAACTAAAATAACTTATTTTATGTGTTTAATCGTAACAGCATCTAATTTTACATGTGTGATGAAACGGTAAAATAACTTATTTTATGTGACTTGTTGTGACTGACTAGGTCAGCAACTTACTTAGCATATCTGTTGGAACATTCGCTGAGCTTTCTAAAACAATGGAATGGAACACAGTAAAGCAATGGTGTAGCTCGGTGGACCCAGGCTATGTTGCCGTTTCCCTTTGATGAACAAGCACCAAAATCGACCCAAAAAAGCACCAAAAAGCATTACATTTTTCTGGAAAAAAAAAAAAAAAAAAAGCACCAACTGTTTTTATTACAAATATAACAAGGTAGCACATTATAATTTATTAATATTATTATCACTTCCTATTACAATGAAGTTTAGTCCATATCCGCCAAATCCCAATCAGAACTACTCTCGAGCCAAAAAAGCACTAAATTGCAATAATATTTTTTGGGAAAGTACTTAAACAAGCACTGGCGGTATTCATTCAAAATGTTATGTAGTAGCATATTATAATTTATTATTATAACTGAATATTAGAATGAAGTTTATTCCAGATCTGCCAAATCCCAGTCAGACAACTCCTCTTCAGTTTCTGTAGCTATTTCCTGCTGTGTTTGCTCCTGCGATGATGATGATTGAAAGAAACATGTATATGCCTCTTGTGATCAAATTTTTCGTAGAATATCCTTACGTAGTTTTTAATCATGACAGCATTTGCAATATCTTTTCATTCCATATCTAATAGTCAAAATAGCGGTCAAACTCTTGATGCTCAGTCTGTTCCGCAATTTTGATTTTATAACTTCCATCTGACTGAAAATACGCTCCACGTCCGCAATAGAATGAGGTAAAATGAGCACAGTTAAAGCTAAATCTGTAAGATCTTGGAAAGGGGTTTCACCGGTGGCATCCCTGTATGAGGCTTTTCTGCCCACAGTCCAAGTATGTCAGAGGTCTGTGACCACTGCATATGATGAAGTTTTCTCCACTGGAAATCGATGCGGGTGAGAGTAGCTGAATCTTCTACAAACCTTTTAGCAAGATCCAATATACAGGGCGTCATTGGCTGTAGACATTCACTTCCACTAAGACATGACATGGAATGCAACACTCGAACGTTATCGGGCAAACGTAAAAGCAGCTGTGTCAACTGCTCTATTAAAAACTGGATGCATTTTCCACGAATTTCTTTCTGATCAGGAACCTGGTAGCCTGCTATTTCTTTCTGAAACTCATAACCTAGATTGGGATTAGGATCTAAATAATCTTGAATAGCATCACTTTCTGTTATTTTTTCCCCTGGAATAGCAATCTTTGAACTAATAGAATCAGTAAGTTGGACAAGATCGCTGAGTGTGTTGTGGGATTCTGTATATCTGTTTCGAATTTCTTATTCACACTTTGAACTTCTCCGAGAATATGCTTGAGAAATATGAGATACACACAGTTTTTCATGTTGCTAAACATATAATTTAGAAGTTCTGCTGTATAACAGCGCTCGTTGACTCTTGCTATATCAAAATGAGTTCTGAGCTCGACCCACTGCTGCAATATTCTGACAATGGCAGATTGAATGGACATCCATGGTGTCTGGCTTAACTGAACAACCTTCAGCGGATGTTGTCCATCATTTAATAAAGCAAAAAGCTCCCTGTACTTTGCTTGACGAAGACTTGAGTGAGAAAACCAGTCATATGTTTCTCTAATCTTGAACTCTATGTTCCTGGGCAGACAAGCAGCTGCAGCTTGTGACACTGCCAGCTGAAGGGAATGACATACACACCTAACTAGTACCAGATGAGGAACTTTGGATGTTAATTGTGTATATACTCCACTGTTTACACCTGTCATGACAGACGCATTGTCAGTGCCGAGTGCAACTAGTCTTTGCAATTCAAGTCCATTTTTGTTTAAACAATCTTTTAACGCATTGCATATTGTCTGCAGTCACTCACTTCAACTAAATCGTATTAAAGGGTATTAAATTACGTGAATATTGCGCTGTAATGTACTAAGACTGTTTTACTCCCTCGCTTCAGTTCAAATTCGGCTTTTTAGTGTTCCCAAAATGATTTTTAAAGTAATTTTTACCCCCCCCCCCCCCCAAAAAAAAAGCAACAAAAAACATTGTGAAGCACCAAATTCGCGCGGCAGCGCTAAATACAAATGTTGGCACTAAATGACTTGAAAAAGCACTAAATTTGGTGCGAAAAGCGACAAAAGGCAATACTCGACCCATGGGAAGCCGCCGCTGCCCTATGCCCTGTTTTTGAAAAGTTATGGTAGTTCACTGGCGGTATACATTTCATCATGGGCATACACTTTCAGTTGTCGAGCGCAAGCGTTGATTTGGTTGATCCAGATAACCTTCGAACCGAGATATGCTTCTGTGGGAAAGTCTACATCTTGTCAAACGGGTAACGGATGCAATGCGTAATCCCGCATACCGTGTTCGAAACACAGCTTCGGGCGATTTGGGAACAGACGGCATTGCGTTGATTTTTATACAATGATATGAATGCGGGTCTGTCAGAAAGCAGTGGCAAACTACTGAACGTAAACGTGCCAAGAAATCACAAACAGACCAACCAATTCTTGGGTTGACTGCGACGTCTTGTAAAGGATATGCAACTAACTACATCTTGTAAAGAAGCGGTTCCCGAAATTGAACTATGTAATATAGTATATGCCGGTCTCTCTGGTCGAGGGGTTACAACACTTTCTCCGTAATCCCGTTTATCACGCAGAGTCTCGTAACGGGAGAGAACTGGGAGCGGTTCGACCCCCGCTGGTGACTTGCGGGATACTGAGCCGGCCGCTCAGAAAGCAATGGCAAACTACTGAGCGTAATCTTGCCAAGAAATCAACAGACAGCTGAAAGATGCTGCTGTTGACAGCGATGTCCTGTAAAGGATATGCAAAACAAAACAAAAAAACAAAAAAAATATAGTATATAGAAGACCCTATTTCTCGGTGGTGTGCAAACCTGTTCTGAAGATCCCCCATTGCAAAGTCTGTGTGATGTGTTTTTTTTTGCATTTTATTTTTAACAACACATCGTTTGTAGAGGCCTAACCAAGGTTATACTGAATCGGCATACCATTGAGAGGATGTACATGTTGAAATACCCAGGTGAGACTTTTCATTTTAGCACAAGGCTAGCCACATTATACGCAGCGTGGGGTGGCGGAGAGCGACTGATACTGTGCCGAAGGATAATATATCGCGAAATGTGTCATGTCCTTTGAGCAGAAGGGCGATACATCGAAATACTATGGTCATAGTATTAATTATGTGCTTTGTTTCGTGTAACTCCCTAAATGTTAAAGCTCAGTTAACGGACATTTCCATTATAATAATTGTCAATTTGATTGTGTTCCATGTTTGGCCCAAATCTACTGTTTGCTGTTGTGATCTCTAGGCAAGTTTACGTTCCGTAGTTTGCCATTGCAAATGTCCCGCATTGTCTGTTTGTGTTTGTTTGGCACTGAATCAGTTAATAAATCCCCCGCTAGGGACAGGTTGCCTACTTCTTGGCGAAGGAGTTGAGACGCAGTTCGTAATCCCGCATACTCGCGATCGAAACACAGCTGTGGGCGATTAGGCATCAGACCGCCTTGCGTTGGTTGTTTAAGAAATGGTATGGGTGCCAGTCCTTCAGAATGCAATGGCAAACTACGGAACGTAAACTTGCCTAGAGATCACAACAGCAAACAATGCCGATGGAAGCTTCAACAACTGGACTATTAGAGCATTGCTTTGCTGATCCGGCTAGCTTCTGCAGTATGCAGCTTGTCTTGTTCCAGACGTAATGATATTACTTTTCCTCTGCAGTAAACTAGGCAAGCGGAGAAAGGGATCATGCTACATGGACAAAACATGGTCTCTAGGCTTTGTGCTATGGAGAGATATAACTTCATTTTACAAACTGTCGTCTGTTAAGAAGACAAGATGATTGGTAACTTGGCAATCTTCTTCTTCTGCTGCATTCATCCGGAGTTTTTTTTTTTTCGGATGTGATTGCGTTGTGCCTGTTTACAGCAGAGCTGTGTTCTTGCGCCGTTAGGCCGACACATCCGACTTCTGCGGGCATTTGTTGCCCGGGTTAAATGACAAAATAGGATTGGATAACATTGGTTACGGTGAGATCATGGGGAAACATGAGCTAGAGGTAGTGAATGTCAATGGAGAAGTGCTCACTAATTTTTCGGCATTCTTTTTTCCTCACCAAAGAAACCATAACGCCATATGGGTCTTTCAGGACGTTGCAGCCAACACCATCATTTTTCAGCTGCTGTTGGTGTGCTAGGCAAATATTACGTTCAGTAGTTTGCCATTGCTTTCTGAACGACCGGCTCCCATAATAACACGTTATAACACAACGCGACGCGCTCTGCTGCACAAATCGGTCGCGGCTGTGTTTCGAACGCCTGGTAAGCGGCGCTCGAACCGCGTTCGCAAGGCCTTGGCCACGGAGACCATATGGGTATCACTCGACTAGAAAACAGAAAAACAAATTGATCATGTATGTATTATTGGGGAATTTAGATCATTTCTACAAAATGTAAAAGTCTTTAGAGGTACAAGACCATCATCTGCTGATATGTAAAATTAAGTTAAAATCAATGGATATATAACATCTTATTAATAATGAATTTAATATAATGAAGGATATGTCGGAAACCTAGAAAGTAAGGAACAATTTATGGTCACAGTCTCTACAGAGTACCAGGTCTGACAACACTTAATAGAGGAGGTGAGCGTGGAACAGTGTTGGCACCAGGTAAGGCATTTGGGAGGATGGGGAAAAAAAAAAACATAAAGCATATATAACGCAGGAAACACTCAAGAAAACAGAAGACAGGCAAAAATAAAAAAAGGCAGAATCATTTTATAGCAAAAATCTAAAGTTCCTCTAGGATTCATTTTAACAATTGTATCATAGCTGGATCTCTACAGAATTCCCCCCCCCCCCCCCCAAAAAAAAAAAAAAAAAAAAAAAAAACTGGGGTGGGGAGGACGGACACGCACACGCACATGCACTCGCGCGCACACACACAACCTGGTCCATATGCAATTTATAGTCCATGCCGTTTGGTGTGGGGCCGCGACACCTTTCCCTAGCCTTCTGTCTCGTACACTGCCAATCATGTCTGATGCAGATGTCAAACTGTCTAGTATCTTCTCTCTTGGTCTCCCTCTGATTCTCTTCGCCTTTAATTTTCCTATTGTCACGATGTTCTCAACCGTTCCCCTTTTCTTGATGTGTCCAAATAATGTGGATTGTCCTTTTCTGGTCTATACGAGAGCCCATACATACTTAGCAGTTTGTACATTTGGCGCACCGTATTACATAAGCCGTGTCTCGTTCACCCAGACTGCACGCGCATGCCGTCGGCTAAGAGAGCATCGATGAAGTTTTGATCACCGTCTGAGCAAAGAGAAGTTGGAAAATGGCGGCTTTCAAAGAATGTCGACATGATCTGACAACTTTACTGTGGGATATTCCTGTGTTCAGTGATAAGCTGTAAATAGTTGGATCTGGTGGTGAAAATATGGAGGAATCAACAGTTTATAAGTTGTCGTGTTCTATTTTGTGGATATTGGTATCAGTGTTCACGACTGGTGAGTATATAAATAACAATATTATAATATAAATATAATACTGCTCGTATTTTAATCGTATCATATGCTATATTAAAATCTAACGAATAATGTGTGTGTGCGTGTTTAAATACTATATAGGTTATATATCTTCAGTATATACGTTGCCTTGCCTGTGAAATTATTCATATATCACATTTATGTGTTTACTCAACCGTGTATATAATATTACGTATATGCACTCATATATATGTGGTGTGTGGTATTTTTGTTTTAAAGCCGACGTCGTTATGGAGTATAACCGGTTAGTTGTATGACCTTTTTACAGGACGCTGCAAACAACCCCAGCATTCACTGGCTGTTCGTGATTTACTTGGCAATTTTACATTCAATAGCTTGTTGTTGCTTCCTAAACATCGAACGCCTCATGCCATAGAAATCAACGCAAAACACTCTGCTCCCAAATCGCCTTATGATGATTTCATGCGCTCGACTCGGTTTGACGGGGAGTAATGAAACTGCATTTCACTAACTCCTATGCGAAAGTGTATTATTAATCTGTTGGTGAGCTATCTGAATAGCCTTCCCATGCAAACCTACACGAATTCTTTCTAATTAGGTCAGTTTTTTTTTTTTAGTTCACACATCCCTCGCTACAGATCATCATGATGAAAATCTAATACACTGCAAGCGTTTCCTACAACTATTCATTTAACTTCATTTGTTATATTTTACCATGTTATCAGAACCTGGGCTTTTATAACGAATGCAGATCGATAATGTTATTGTTAGTTGTGCCGCGCTCTTGTAATCGTTTCTGCAAAAGAACGTGCTGGGTTAAAAATAGAACTATATGCCAGCTGGCGCCCGTGACCTGTAGTCAGAGGGTAAAAGATATATACAGCGTATATTGCACGTTTGAAAGTATGTGTTCGTTTCGGCGTTTTTAAGATAGCTTTAGGGCAGATGTTAAACAATGCATTAAATCATTCTATATCAAATGGGGTTGGTGCAGTGGCTCAGAGGTATGCGTCCACCACTAGCAGGTGAAGACTAGTTTAATTCCAACTGGGTTTCTACAAAATAAGGAAACCGGGAATGATATTCGTCTCCGTGGTCGTAGGGTAGTGAATTGTACTCCAATCGTTATCATCGTGTAAGGGTGACAAAACTGGAGTCCATGTTGTGCCCATGGAAGCTGGAAATTGAAAACAAAAATGGCTGCTGCCCAAGCTAAATTTTAAAATAAGAAAATCTACGGGGGGGGGGGGGGGGCTATTTAACACATGTCTGATCTCTCCGAGCTTTAAATTTGAATCACCTGGCAGCTTATGGGAAAAAAATGTCCAACATAGGCCAAATCCCGGCCAATCCATGTGTGCTGTACTGCATCATATGACCTGGTTGCATCCTAATATACCTTTCCATAGTTGTGAAGTATCAGCACTGATTTCACACACCCCATTGGTTTCTGGGCTTGAAGAGGAATATAAAAGCCCTGCACGACAGCCGGCATGGAGGTGGTACTTTGGTACTGGGTAGGTAGAAGAATCTGTACACCAACCTCACTCTGATAGAGTCAGGACTCAGATGATCCTAACACCAATCCACTGGACCTGTAAATTAAAACTCAGAGACTTCCAGAGGATTGACAACCAACCCATTAATCAACTAACCGATCATCCATCCCAGCTTAGTGCTGGCTTCCCGCTGTGAATCTTCTGTCTGTTCATCTCCTTCCTCAATTTGTCCCTTGTTGTCTGCCATTCAGTGCATCGTCCAATCTAGTGCTGCATTACTATCTGGCTTCTGTACCTGCCCAAAACAGAATCCAAACTATCAAATGATCTTTCGTTGCTATGCATTTATTAGTGCATCAGATAACTCTGTCATCATACGTTTCTACTGATGATCCTAAGTCATGCCTAGCTATTTCACCTATATAAAATAAAATCTTAAAGGTAGGTCTCGGTGGTTCTGGTAGATAAACACATGGATCATCACCAGTGTAACTAGATTATGAAGTGTGTGCACTGTGTTGAGATTCCCTTTGTTTAATGTATGACATGAAACAGAGCACTTGTGGAAGCATCCATGAGCAATGAAGGTGTTCCTTTACTGTCAAAATTGTCATTTACTGCCTTGCAGTGTATGGCAGGGAGGATCCTGAACCTGAGGAATTAAGACCGCCTGGCTAGTACATTCACCACACACTGTGCAGGTTAAAGTCTTATTTTTTTCCCCCAACAGAAAATAACTCCACACCTTACCGAGGATTCGAACCCGGGTCTCCTGAAGGAAAATCTGTCATTCTAGTACAAACCAGACAAAAACCATCCATGTCAATTAAGGTCAAGGTAGCCCCATAGTGGGTACTGCCATTGGGGTATGAAGTGTTAGGTTTTTACATATTCTAGGCCGTGAGATGGGGTGGCCAACTCACTTTCTCATAACCTTTCCATCCCAGATAATTGCCAGGAAATTCTGAAAATTGTCTGGTACCCATTTATGAGGCTGATCTGACCCAAGAGCCTGCTGGTCAGAAAAATCCTAAATTTTGATGGAACGTGCTTAAAGGCATTTAAGATGAAGGGGAAAAAATACGAGATGAGCCAGTTAGACTGAAAAATTGACAAATGAGATAAGTTCATAAAAAAACAAAGCATAACAAAGAAGACTTCTTAAAGTAATTAAACAGTGAAGATTCTCATGGCTTGGTCGCATCCTAAGACATGGAGAAACACCAATGAAAGTCCCGGAGAGCACAATACTGGAGAGCACAATACTGGAGAGCACAATACTGGAGAGCACAATACTGGAGAGCACAATACTGGGAAAATAAAGAAGAGGGTGACCAACATTTATTAATCTGACATGTACAGATATATAAATGTATACATGGAATTAAAAAGAAAAACATAAAACTGATACCAATGAAGAGGAATGATAAGGAAACTTTACACCCAACACCAAATGATAAAATGATGATGATTTTCATGAAATATTGAAATATTAAACTCATTATACTTTCTGCTCTAGGTTCCGGGACTTCACCTTTGATTGGACCTGAACACAAGCTGTACAGACACCTGTTTAACAAATATACTGCTGACTCCAGACCTGTCAGAAATGCTAGTCATGTGGTTGTAGTCAAGTTTGATCTGTCATTGAATCAGCTGCTAGATCTGGTAAATTCTTGTAGATTTAATATGTACACAATTCAGAATAGATAATAATGTAATGAGCTATTAAGTCCCAGGCATCGCTTGGTGTGTGACTGACCCTTCTTCTTGAATCTCAGTTCTCAACCATAATCTTATGTGTTCACTTACTGTATACATTTGGTCAGAGCATACTAAAAAATCTGGCATCCTCATTGGCTATTTCCACTGTGCATTTAGAGTCTTTAAAAGTAATAAACTCATGGATTTTTATAGCTATTTTAACACTATCTTATTACAGATTACATAACCCCTTAAAATCATAGCATATTAAGCATTCTTCTATCATGTTTTACAATCTGTTTCACTTAGCCTTATTACATCTACCATAAAAATAATTAGCATTAATCACGTGGTAATGATTTTTGCACATTTCCCATGCATTTATAATGCATGTATTATTGTTGTTGTTTAAGATGAACCTAATAAAAATAATAATACAAAATTAATAAAAGATGTATGAATGAAATAATATATGTAAGAAGAGAGATAATTATAGCAGAATGTTAGCTGGACCTGCATGCTCAATTCTTAATCCTTTGAAACAAAAAGTTCTTTCATTTGTTTTGTTTCTTTCTTTATGGTGGTTATTTCCCTCTGGGACATCTGCTGCAAAACTTACTGGAGCTGGAAGAGTTAAGGTATCCCAGTAAATATAATACACAATGCAAAGGTTTTCATGACATAGGTTTTCATGACATAGGTTTTAATGACATAGGCTTTCATGTCATAGGTTTTAATGACATTTAATTTTTGTGGATTTGGAATTGATGTATGACTTTAATAAAGAAAGTGTTAATGTCAAATCAAATACATATGATTTTAGAAAGTACAAAACAGTAATATTATGGCTTACATGGCTGTAAAATCTAAAGGTAGCCTCATAGCAGATTCTGCCATTGGGGTGTGAAGTATTAGACCTCTACATATTCTAAGCTATGATATATGAGGTGGGGTGGCCAGTTCCCTTCCTCACCAACTATATTTCCCAGAACATTGTCTGGTACCTATGTATATGAGGCAGGGTCAACTCCAGAAGCCTATAGATCAGATGAAATAATCCTGCCTCTCCGGGGAACTAAACATATACCACTGTACAACATCAGCTTCTGTGATGCTACATAGATTAATACATTGTAAATATACAAGTTTGAGTACATATACAAGTTAGTTCTAAAATGCTTGAATGTAAAGGAAAGCAACAAGTAACAAATTTCATAAGATAGGCGTGAGTAAGATAAAAAGGGATCTTATTGGTGTTATAAATGAATAATAAAATTAATTATTTTAATAGAAAATAGATTATAATATAAAGTAATGTAACAACAACACATATCATTGGTGGTTCCCTGAATCACAGAAGTAATACAGATAGTAAACAAAATGGGTTTGGCATCTTTTAAGTTCCAACTTTTGGGTTTCTAAAACTATAAACAGTGGCCTGTATCAGGTTCAAAATATTTGAAGAGTATGTTTGTATAGTAGGGATAGTATGAAATTGTGTGATCAGCATAATGTAATCATGTGTATAGAGGACTAGATGTAATCCAATGATAGGTACTGCTGTAAGGGTGTTATGTGGTAGTTTTTCACATATAAGGCATTGTTATGAGGAAGGGCCAACTCCTTTGTTTGTTGTTTTTACTTCCATGAAAAATCTGGAAAATAAAATCCTAAGCTGAGGAGGAATCAGGACATGTGATAAGAAGCCATAGGACTACTGACTCCACAATCATGGCTTAAAGAAACATCTAAAGAATCATTATCGAAACCTCTAATTGTATCATACATATTTGCAATAAGTATTTTGTAATGTTTTAGCATGACACATTTGATTGTTAATATTTTACAGGATGAGAAAAATCAAATCTTGACAACATCAGTGTGGATATATGAGGTAGGCTACTGTACTGTTTACTCTCATTCATTTTCCAAACTGCATGATTATGTAAATATGTTTGTATTTGTACATTGTACAGACCTACAAGTTTGAGTTTGAATCACATTTTTGTTTCAACCATGGGAGGAGTTGAGGATGAACTCCTTGATTACATTTACAACTGGGAAACATTTGTTTGAGTTTTAAAAAAAACACCTTCTCTGATTGCTTTCCGTATAATATCAAGTGATTTGCTATGGAGAGAAGTGAAAGTTTTCTTGTCATGTTAGAAGTAACTTATCAATGTCATATAGTGATTTTTTTTATCATCATCAAGTGCCTTGCCGACTTCCATGGACGATCATGCTTCTTTATATCTTGCGATCTCCAGCTGTATGTATCAATTCATGTGTTGACTCTCTTCTATGCCATGACTCAAAAGACTGTCAAGAATTTTCTTTCACTGATCTCCTCTAAATATCTTTCAACAAATCTTTCCAGTTGTAACAACATGTTCCAGTTCTTTGTGTTCTTATAATTTGGTCAAAAAATGAAGACTGCCTCTTTCTGATGTTTTTGATAAGTTGTCTTTGCAACTTAGCCTACCTAAAAATAAGTTCAGACTACTCATTTTGGCTGTCCAAGGAATTTTTAGCATTCTTCTATAAAACCCACATCTCTAAAGTCTCCAGGCATTTTTTCGCTTGTTTACTAATTGCTTTATACAGATCTAATTAGTATTTGAATGAGACTAACATATCTGTTTTAATGAACACAGGAATGGACAGATGAAATGCTGAAATGGTCGCCATCAGATTATGATGGCCAACGTGCAATTATGATACCAGCATCTAGTATCTGGCTACCGGACATCTTCATATTTAACACGTGAGCATATGCTGGTTGTTTCAACTCATGGCTTTATGAATAATAGTTTTCATTTTATTAAACACTGTCCAGACATAGTGTATGAAAAGGGAATTTCTTTTCTTTTTTCAAATTAAATTAAACACTGTCCAGACAGATTTAATTTGAAAAAAGAAAAGAAATTCCCTTTTCATACACTATGGACCACCTAGAATGGTTATCTTGTTAACTATAAATCCATTCTGAATGTTAACTATTTAACCAGTAATTTTATGTTAAATAATCTTTTAACAGATATATCATACATTGTGTTTTTATCCAGACTACCAAGAAGCCATGCCATCATAGCAGTTTCTTTATACTCTCTTAATTCAGTGTCTATAATTTGCAGGAAAGCAGTAATATGAGAAGTATTTAGCATCCTAAACTCATTTTCTATCTTCCTTTGACAGGTATATGTTATACAGTATGTTCTTCATCTGATTGAATGTTGCCTTTATTTAGATTATTCTACATGTTATCCCTGTTACTGTTTTGTCCGTTGTTAGCAATAACCCTATGCAAATGAATCTCTACACTTGTTTCAATGTTATCAGGTCATATAAAGCCCTATTAAAAATACAATTGCAGCATTTTTCTCATTGATGTGCTGGTGTCTGCCAGTATGTATTTCTGAGCTGAGGAATTAACTCTGTCCCAAATAACATATGTGTGATAGGCTTTTCTCCAGGAATCCCAGCCATCACTCACTGTGTTATCTTACTTTTTACATTTGGTTTGAGCATACTAAAGAAATGTGGCTTCCCCAAGTGGCCACTTTGAAAGCATTGTACTTGTGAGTTGTCATAGTTATATTTCCCTTTGGGCATCAGTTGTGAAATGTTCTTGGACTGAAAGAGTTACGACTTCTTGCTCAAGCAGTCCCCATGTAATGTATAAGTTGAAGATTCAACATCACTGCACTGGAGACATAATCACACATGCTCCATCTCCTTATTTAATAGCCAGCGAACAGTTCCCATGGTGATGGTACCAGTGCCAGCCTGAAAAATGTCCACCTGCATATTCCCCTGCAGACTCTCTGCTGACTTCCTGCTGACTCAGCCTCTGCATGTGTGGATCCTTTGTTTTGCTGCACTCTCCACTCAGTCCCAGAGAATCTTCACCACATCAGCCTTGTCATAAAGTAACTTGCCACCCAAATGAGCAGCAGCAGCCAGTCTAACAGCCTGTTTATTCCCTCGCACACCTGCAAGCCCTGGGTAGAACATTCACGATATCTTGACCTTGATCTTGTCAAGCAATGTAAGCCACTCTCCCAGAACATACCAGTTTTAGTTTGATATATCATGCTCTATGAGTTCCCTAGTAATGTAAAATACAAAGAATACCTTGGACAGACAGAAAAACCAATGTTTAAGTCCTATAAAATATAAAAATGAAAATCATAAACTGAATAGAGAAATAAGACAAAGACAGTCACAATGTTATGGCCACATTATGAGAAGAAATAAATTGGAAAACCCCCGAGAAGGTTAACATGGTCAACAAATGCTCGCAGAAGTCGGATGTGTCGGCCTAACGGTGCAAAAACGCAGCTTTGCTGTAAACAGGCACAACGCAATCACGTCCGGAAAAAAAAAAAAACTCCGGATGAACGCAGCAGAAGAAGAAGAAGAAATTGGAAAACTTGGTTACAACTGGTAAGATTGAGAGGAAGAGAACAAGGGGAAGGCAGAGAAGTAAATACCTGGGTGGCTTGGCCACATGCTATTGTCAAGACAAGAACACTGAGCTTATCCACGACTCTAGTGATCACGTGAGATGTCAAAATATGATGGTTTTCGCTTGTCGGCATGGCACATGATGATGAGTAATGTATGCAAGATAAAGCTGATATTGTATGAAGCATAAATCGTGATAATCAACAATACTTAATGTACAAATACTATGCACTGCGCATCTATTAAACTATCACCTGTACCAATGCATACTTCTCTAATCAACAGGGCTAATGCCAATATGGATGGTTTTGTTGGCATCAATGGAAGCAAGGTTTCTATACAGTACAATGGCAGTGTGAAATGGATGGTTCCCTTGATGGTGTCCAGTGTTTGTTCTGTAGACGTGACATACTTTCCATATGATAGACAGATATGTACCATCAAATTTGGCTCTTGGATCTATGATGACCAGCAGCTGGAAATTGTTTCAGATGCTACCAAACCTGATTTGGAACATTATGTCATGAACAGCGAGTAAGTTACCCATAACAGACTCGTTTCTGTACTTAGCCCCCCCCCCCCCCCCCTCTAAATTAAAAGGCTGTTGGGGTATACCCACACTGAAATTGTGTGAAGCCCACACTGAGATTGTGTGAAGCCCACACTTTCTTCAGGTACCAAAGTTGAGTTGAGCTAAGAACTGACATCACTGCACCCAGGACATTCCCACACGTGCTCCGTCCCCTAGTTCAACAGCAAGTGAAGAGTCATGCTACTAATCTTTCCCACCGCTATCTGATTAAAAGTTGTCCTGGTTTTCCCACTCAGTTTTGAGATTCTTCCAGAATTCCTGCCAATCCTCTGCAATATCTTTCTTTCCACATACAGGTTCTCAATCTGTTCCCCTGCCATCTCTACCTGATCTCACAGGCGCTCGACTACCTCTCCCTTGTCCGAAGGTAATTTACCACCAAGAGGTGCATTCCCTGCCAGCCTATCAACCTGTTCATTCACCTGCACTTTCAGAATACACACATACTGTAGATATTTTTCTGTGGGTCGATATTACATATTTCAAACTTGTTGCCAGGGCAGTGGCCATTTTAGCCAAAATTTTAATGGTTTACAACAACCAAGAAATGTTGAATGTATTTACTGTGCACAAGTGCTTGTCTGCACATTCAATGGTCCAGGTTCAATCCTCAGCAGAAGCAGGATTATTTTTTCTGACCAGTATGGCTCCGTGGTTGATCCACCCTCATAAAAATGGCTATCAGAAAATTTTCTTGGAAGAAAAGGCAGTAAGGAATGGAATGCCTCATCATGTCATGGCCTAGAAAATGTGAAGGCTAAAAACTTCACACCCAAATGACAGTATCTGCTATGGGACTATCTTTACCTAAATGCACAAAGGAAATATTTCTTTCCCCAGTCCAAGAGAGCTACAGATATTATGAAAGTGAGAAGGGGGGGGGGGGGAATACAATATCATCAAATCCTCAGATGAAAATTATCCTCTTTGGGTTTGGAACCTATACTTTTTAAGTTACAGGCTGACACCATACCTCGTAGGCACTGTGACCTACCAGCAGACATAGCCAGGTTCTAAATTTAAGAGGAGTGAGCATATAAATCTGAAAACCAAGGACAATTTTCATCACATAAATGAACTAGGCACCACTTTTCAAAAATAGAGTACAAGAACAGTAGCCACTTCCCTTGTTTCCCCCTAAATAAGCCACAGCCTATAAATTTTTATTTAAATTTAGTTGCATGTCCTTCACAGGATGTAGCAGTCAACCCCAGCATTTTGGCTGTTCGTGATTCCTGGGCAAATTTTACGCTCAGTAGTTTGCCTTTGCTTTCTGAACCACCAGCACCTATACCTTTTTTTCAAAAAAGACCATCACCGCTGTGTTTCGAACCCGGGTATACAGGATTATGAATCACGTCCGTAACACCTTCACCACAGAGACTGGTAGCCTACCAAAACGCAGTTAATAAAATGCTGTTTCTGCTAGGTCAGCGGTTACCCAACTTTGTATTCTGCATGGGACGCAGAGGTGTTTCTAAGGCACCAGGGCTGGGTTCTATACTGGCCAAGACCTAATGACGCATCCTCGCCGAGCGTCCTGGGCAACAAGTCCCTTTGGGGTCCTGGCTAAAGTCAGTAGGATTGTTGATTCCTCCGAAGTCGGAGAGTGTCTGCCTGCACAGTGAGGAACCACCAGTCTGCACACCAATAAGCCAGACATGGGACAACGGATACTCACGCAAACCTCAGGTCCTGTATAACATCAAATTGATGTTGGTCAACAGGATGTCTTCATCCAGCATACAGGACTTCGCGCTGGAGTTCACAGCCAGCGAACACAAGCAAGCAAGCAAGTATTCTGCATCGTACTTTCAGAATTAAAGTGTGCTCACACCAAACTAAAGTTTATACTGATACAAACTGCCTTTGAAAATATTAAAAAAATTAACTTGCATAGGTATTTTTGTTTGTTGGAAACATTAAATAAAATACCTTATGTTCTATTAAAGGACCGTCCATAAAGTAAAACAACACAGCTACATAAATATTTGATAGTTATGATACTCAGTGCTCCGATGAAAGGCCAGACAGACACATAATCAGATGATAACTGGAACTATTAGTATTGGAACTCTTTGTTGATTGTTGAAGATGAGGAAAGCATGAGTATGGGAATGTCCTGCTTTCTGTGATGTCGATTCTTGACTCAACTCATGTTAACTCAATGTAGTTAAGCCATCTTTAAGTACAGTATGCTTGTTATCATTGTTGACAATGGATAGTCAGTTATTTATACCCTTTGATCATACTACCTATTTCATAAATAAACATATAAACATATGATACATTTCTTATTCATATTGTGTAGTTTATTTTTTTAATTTTTCTTGCTTCTGTCTTTGTAGTTTTCTTTAAGTGAATTATGCTAATATATCTTAAGTGTCTCTATACAATTATGTTCTGTTATTTGCATCACAGGTATGATTTGAGGAATGTCAGCATCTCAGGAGGAATACTTGACAGCTCCTGCTGCCCAGGAAATGGCCAACATTCCATGATTGAGTTGAAGATTGAGCTTGGGAGGAAATCCTTGTACTATGACTACATTGTCATTGCTCCAACCATTATGCTTTGTGTATTGACACTTGCATCATTTCTGCTTCCTTGTGACAGAGGAGAGAAGATGGCTATAGGTCTGACAGTATTCCTCACACTTTATGTTCTTCAGCTAAGGATAGCTGATAATGTTCCTGACACAAATTCTACACCAATATTAGGTAATATATTGATTGATTAAACTTTGTATTTCTGATTATGAAAGCTTATTGGTGGTTCTATTATGTATATATAGAAAAATTAAACTGTTATAATTACAATAAAATAAAATGTTAATCCATATGATGTTTCAATAAAACTCTTATAATCTTAGTTGGGTATAAAAATGCACAGGTCATGGGTTATCATTTATATAAAGATAAAACTGGCTACATACCACATAATACAAAGCAATGATCAGCCATGCTACTTCTTTGTCTTATGGTTCTTTAGAGCACCTTTGGGCTCAGACATTTTTAATTTTTATATGTGACCAGAATCGCTCCTTTGGTGGCCATGTACTTAAAATGACAGACAAGATGACAGGACTCTAAATAGTGCACTGGTTTGCTAACACAATGATCTTGGTTATAGTCTTCAGTTATGGAAGGACTGGATCTAAAGTTACCTCATCCTCATGGAGATCAGCATGGCCAATTGGATAAAAGTGGTCGCTCTTAAACTTCTGGTATGCTGATGCAGAGGTAGTGGATTCATCCCCTACACCGATCAGTTGGACTAAAATGTTGACTTCTTGTCCATGACTTGGGGACATAAATTGCAAGTTGGTTTGCATCACAGCGAAGGACACTTGTAATTGGAAAAGGTAATCCACACGCAAAACTCAGTCCAGTGAACTAAAAATAGTAGCCCTTGTATGGATTACACTTGAGTTTAAAGCAAGCAAACGCAAAAAATAAAACAACCTCATCCTTATCAAATGTGTACCAGAGATTTGTCTTGGAAGGAATAGTAGTTAGGTAGGGAAATAGTCGCCACACTTAATTATGCTGTAACCCAGTATATGTGAGCACCTAGAACTTCAAACCCCTGTCTTCAATATCTGACATTGTACCCATCATCATTATGTAGCAGGTCATATGCAGAATGTTTCCCCCATCACTGCCTTTTCAAATGGTTCTCTTTCCGTTGCTAGCTCCCCTGCCTCATGCAACCTCATGCCCAAGGTGTCTGTGGTGTCTCTGTGTCCATCTTCGTGCTGATCCAACCCTGCCTCGTCTTCCAGGAACCATGCCTTTCATCACTGTTCTTTTCAAAACCACTGCCATATTTTATATAGCCAAAATAATATTAATGCTGTTCAACCTTTGCATTACTGTTGCCAGTTAAAGCCTGACTTTATATTGTGCCCTAGGTTCTTAATGCTGTTTAACCTTTGCATTACTGTTGCCAGTTAAAGACTGACTTTATATTGTGCCCTAGGTTCTTAATGCTGTTTAACCTTTGCATTACTGTTGCCAGTCTACGCCTGACTTTATATTGTGCCCTAGGTTCTTAATTCTGTTTAACCTTTGCATTACTGTTGCTAGTCTACGCTTGACTTCTGTTATGCAGCCCCAATAAAATGGGCATGAACAATTTATGTAAGAAGGAATGAGGGTGAGGTAAGGAACTTGTCATGGCACCTCTCTATGCTGTAACCCATCGTTTGTGAGCACCAAGCATTTAACACCCATATCAATATCTGACATTGTACAACCTTTACTTTACAATAAGGAGGCATAGTGGCAAAGTGGTTGATGTGCTTTCTTACCAAGACAATGGTCCAGAATTCAATCCCCAGTCATGCCGAATTCTTTTTTCTGAACAGTTAGGACCTATAGCCAACCCTCATGAAATGGTTTCGGAATTTTCTCTAAATTGCCTGGGAAGGAAAATCAGTAAAGGCCACCCAACATCATGCGATGATCTAGAATATGTGACACATATCTTGTTTACATACAAGTAAACAAAAAAAGTAATGACGTGATAGAAGTAGATAAATAACAAACTAAACACCGTGATCTCAGATAGCCCTATATATTCTTTCTTTCAGGTGTTTTCTTGTGAAAGTCTTGTTTACTCACAAATGGCAAGTCGCTCGAAAGATCTAGGTTCTTGGTGTTTTTAATAAATTCTAGTAATGATATTCCTCCATGCCACTGTCTTAGTTGATCCAGCATCTTTTCTCTTGGTTTGCCTCTATTTCTTCTATCTCTGATCTAGTTAGTCATCGCAATGTACTTCAATGTTGTTGAACATATTGGAAGTATATTTAGCTTTTTCAGTGCTGTAAGACAATAACAGTATTTTGGTTATATTGTGAGTTTTTTTTATGAATGAATGGTAATTTCATTTTTCCACAATGGCTTAATGAAGCAGGGTATGTGATATTATTTAAAAATATATGTACTCAAGAGAATATGAGGGAATATGATATCCTTAAAAAGCCAGTGTACCCAGGAGATAAAGGGGGAATGTGAACCAATGTACCAAAGAAATTATGTGGGAATTTAATGTAATTAAACCTAATGTAACCCCCCCCCCCCCCTCCCTCCCCAACCCCCACTTCATTATTCTATACCCTCATTCACTTACTAATAACATGATAGAAGTAGATAAATAACAAACAGAACACCATGATCTCAGATATCCCCCATATATTCTTTCTTTCAGGTGTTTTCTTGTTGACAGTGATGACCTTCAACTGTGTTTCTCTCATCATGGCCACTATCGTCATGAACATCAAAAAGCGAGGAGATGACAACCCTCCTCCTGTTGTCCCAGCCTGGTTCTTCTGCTTATGTCACAATGTATTTGGGAGGGTTGTCTGCACAAGATACCTCTGGAAGGATCAGATTCCTAGTCCAGTTGAAGTTAATGCTCAAGACAAGAAACAGAGTATCCAGACCCCATCTTTTCTTTCATCAGGAGAAGCTGCTGTCAGTTCAAATCAAAGTAATAAAACAGAGAACAGTTCAGCTATGTCTAGTAGTAAACTTGAAAAGAAGAAGACTTATTCTCCTGGACACGCCAACCCAATAGACGATGATTCAAAGAAATGCAGAAATCAATTTAGTGATGAAATAAGCACACCCACTGAAAATGCACAACTCTGCAGCACTACAGCTGAAGAACATCCTGCTGAGTATACAGGCAAGGCACCTTTGCATGACAGCTTAAGTCAATTTCTTCCTGCTGGCAACCATTGTAGTAACCAGCAATCAACATGCTTTCCTCGCAGAGGACAGGACAGAAGAACCAGACAAATGGACAACATACCATCACAGTGTGGACCCTTTGGTTCCTACCAGAAAGATTTAGTTAAATCTGGTAACAGAGAACTGTCTTCCATGAACAATCATGAGTCTGATGTCAGTAAAAACTATTTAATGAAAAGGAGATGGTATTATGTAGCCGAAGTAGTAGATAAGTTTCTCTTTATTGTTTACTCAGTACTTCTTACAGTTTCCATATTTACAGTTCTGTTTTTGATTCCTGTCTACTTCAGAAAGGACCAGTGAAACTGTTTTCATTGACATTGTTTGCTAATTCAGTCCAAAACAGGTGTTACTTTATCTCATTGTATCTTGTTATTTTAACTAATTCAATGTCGAAGGATAATATATCACCACATGTGACCTGCCATTTGAAAAGAAGGATGATTTATCACTTTACTAGAGTCATTATGTTTTTTGTTTTGTTCCTTGATATCTTCCGCAATTTCAATGCTCAATGAACGGAAATTTACATTACAATACTTGTTCATGTGATTGTGTACCATGTTTGGTCCAAACCCACATTTTATTTGGCACCGAATCAGTTAAATAATAAATGTTTGGATCTGAAGGAGTTGAAATAAGAGCACCATGAGACAGAAAAGAGCCATGGTGGCATAGTGGTTAATGCACTTGTCTGCTAAAACAGTGGTCCAGATTAAATTCCCAGAGACAGGACTATTGTTTTCAACCAGTGAGGCTCTGGGATCAACCAAGCCTCATAACAACGTGTACCATACAATTCTCAGAATTTTCTGGGCATTGTCTGTGAAGGAAAGTTGATGAGGAAAGGAACTGATGACCCCACCTAATATGTCATGGCCTAGAAAATGTGAAGGTCTAACACTCCACACCGCAACAGTAGCATCTGCTGTGGGACTACTTTTACGTTTCTGAGACACAAGGAGTTAAAGTAACAACTGAGGCAGAGTGGGTTCATTTAGCAACTGGATGGGACACATGGAGTTAAAATAGCAACTGAGGCAGAGTGGGTTCATTTAGCAACTGGATGGGACACAAGGAGTTAAAAAATATGTATAAATAGAAACCCACAAATGCAGGGTGAGTACCTTGGTAATGGATGAGGTAAACGATATATATGTTTAATAATTACTAGTTAGTTTATTATTTATTATTGTTGAGTATTGCATGATCTGTTTGTACTAGCTATCTTCTCTTTGCTTTTGTGGATTTAACAATGTGTTGAAGTCTTCCCAACACTTTTCTCCTAATACCACTGACACTTTTCTCCTAGCACCACTGAGTGGGACCATGTCAGAGGTACAAATATATGTTAGTTATATCATGGATTTCATCTCATTGCTGTGCATCTGACAATAAAGAAGTTGGCTAACTGACTAATCAACATAACAGACTTATCTGAACCTGATACAAGCACTCACATTAAGAGGTCAAAAGGATTTTTTTCCCAGCGTTTCCATCCTGTTTCAGGATATTGCGGTCAACATCAGCATCTTTCAGCTGTATGTTGATTTCCTAGGCTAGATTACGCTCATCAGCACGCCACAACTTTCTGAGCGACCGGCTCCATACTCTCATAAGTCACTTTCGTGATTCGAACCGCTTCCAATTCTCGTGCGCTCACATCAACCACGAAAGTAATCGGGATTACGGAGAAAGCTGCTAACCCCTCAGCCAGGGAGACTGGTGGTCAAAAGGATTGGGGGATAAAATTGCAGACAATGCAGCCCCTCATTCTGTCTTCCAGATTCCACACCAAGTTGCCATGACAGAGAGAGAGTAAACATACAATAGTCTACCTATAAAATGGGACACCATCTATTCATAAACTGATAACAGGAATCACTCATGAATGTAGCTGTGGAATGTACAAAATGACTACTGAACATTTGCCTCTATCATGCCCCATTATATATGAAGAACAGAAAAAACACTTCTGGCTTACATAATTAAAGAGAATCTTAAGCTGATTAGAGGTTGTGTTAGTGTACTGGTTATTATGTTACATTGACAATGACATGAGCACGGCCAACCAAGGGTTCGATGTCAACTCTTAGCGTTCACCTATTCCTCTATGCACTTATTGCCTACAAAATGTAATGGTTCTAACACTTCACAGCCTTTGTTTTTGAGAGGATTGCTGATATTTAACACTGTTAGTTAGGTGATATTATGAAGAAAAATAATACTTTTCTGAAGTGTGGAAACTTTTATTGACTAAACATCTTCAAACTGGAAACAAAAATAAGCAAAGTTAGAGCACAAAAACAGCTGAGAGCCTGCCATGTAGTGTCGGAGGCATGAGTCAATGATTTATAATCGGATGAAAATATCGTGGCAGACAAATAAAGAGAATCACCTAGGGGCGCATGAATACATAGGTTACTAGTCATATAATCAGTTATTGATAACCTGTCCGACTGAGCAACATGATTAAAGTTTATCTGGACATGGATTGCCAGCGTTTCTACCATCATTATCGTTGACGTTTAAGTTATGGCTCCCGTTAGGCTGCTACAATGTTTTGTTTAGACAGCGAGCGCGATTGGAAGAGAGAAGCATTCTTGTAGAAATTATAGGATACAAGCTTCGTAGCAGAGCCCTTGATAACAGTCTGACTAAAAAACTTGGATGGATACAATAATAGATAGTGTTGTTAGTTAAGTGTAGTTTATATTTGTGACACTCTAATGTTTATATTTAGCTATGACTAATAAAATAACATTAGATATTCAGATGATATAGTATTGATTGCAGACAATGAGCAGGATCTGCAACAATTAGTAGATGCGGTTGTTGCACACAGTGAACAACTGGGGTTAGAATTAAATTGTAAAAAGACACAGATTATGGTCGTCACTAGGAAGAAAGGAAATGGGAATATTCTACAAGTGAATCAGTACAATTATCTCGGAACAGTCATAACATCTGATGGGAGATGCCTTGAAGAGATTTGAACAAGAACTGCCATGGCAAAAGTTGCCTTTAGCAAGATGAAAAACATACTAACCAATAAAAAGATGTCAATTGAAATGAGAAAAAGAGTTTTGAGGTGTTACATAGAGTCTGTACTTTTGGATGGATGTGAAACTTGGACAATGAGCAGTCAAGCTGAAAAAAATCTGATGCTGTAGAGATGTTTCTGAGGAAAATGCAAAGAATACCTTGGATAGACAGAAAAACCAATGACCAAGTACTACAGGAAACAAATGAAAATCGTAAATTGATTAGAGAAATTCGACATAGACAGTCAAAATTTGTTGGACATGTTATGAGAAGAAATGGATTGGAGAACTTAGTGACAACTGGCAAGATCGGAGGGAACAGACCAAGGGGAAGACAGAGAAGTAAATACCTGGATGGCTTGGCCACATGGCATGATTGAGACAGGGACACTGAGCTGATCCACGACTCTGGTGATCGAGTGAAATGGCGAGTCGTGACCGCCCACGCTTTCTGGCATGGCACATGATGGATGGAATGAGAAAATGATCACATTGCCAACATCAGCAAATATTTCTAGTAGGCACAATCAGAAATCTAAGATTGCACCTGTGAGTTTAGATTGGTTTGGTTTGATATTTGGTATTGCACAAAAATATCTCCATAAGTGCTCAAGTCTCCTCCCATAGTTTGCACAAGGAGAATCCCATCACAAAAAAAAAGTCGCTTTTCCAAATGCGTGTAAACCAGAATCACACATGCTATAAATAGTATGTTGTGAGAGGTTTTCCTAATTTTGAAATTTAGAATTAACAGACACCTATTTGGCCTTTTTTTTATTTGCCACTGCCAGAGGGATTTTTAACCAACACTAGCAGTTTTCCCAGTTTTTGCCTTTGTCTGAGAAGGCTACACATCTAATCCACTACCCAAGGATCAAAGGGTGTAAATCATAACTATCCTTTTGTTTTGTAAAAATCCATACAGTCCACATAATGAGTCTAATAAGGTCAGTTCAGGTTAGAGGGGATGTCATGATTTCTAAGCCACTCTGCCACCTGACAAATGCTACCCAATGAAATGTCAATGCCACCTAATGAAATGTCAATGCTACCCAATGAAATGTCTGTGCCACCCAGTGAAATGTCAATGCTACCCAATGAAATGTCAATGCCACCCAGTGAAATGTCAGTGCTATCCAATGACATGTCACTACTGCCCAATGAAATGTCAAAATGTATTTTTTTCTTAGTTTTCCATAAGTCTTCCAGACCCAGGCATTTTTAAATTTAACTTGTTAATATCCAATGCATTTAAAGAATATCATCTTTTCTTTAAAAACTGTGATTTATTTCTTCTCTGTATCTTTTTTGTTTGCTTGTTAAAATATTGATCACAGAGATGATATTAAATTCAGAAATGCATATGTAGTTTCATTAAATCTGTAAAATAAATGCTATTGACTAAACATACTTGATGTGCTCTTATCTATTTTTCTTATCAGCAATTGCATAATAGAAATATTACCATAGTTTTGTATTTGACAATGTTTATGAGATTAGGTTCAGTTGGTTTGGTTTCAGACTGGCTTCTGAGGGATGGAAATCAAATATACAAACAGTGAGGTATGTGTAGCTCCTGAGAAAAGATGAGACATACTAAACATGGACACAGTGTACATACCTTACAATGGACTCCATAAAGATGAACATTAATCACAGAGTGAAAATCCTCCCCAAAAAATAGACAATCTAATAAATATATAAAAATAATAATAAAATAAAAATAAGTATTCTTGGACACAACAAACGACTATTATATATAAATCTTCAGCAGGAATGGGACAACACAAACAGATCTAAATAATAACAGAAAATTATAAAATAAAATGATAGCACAACGCCTTCGTTGTGGAAATCAAAGCACATTAAAAGACGAGTTGCAATAACTGTAGATAATAAAGTTATCTTTCTCCCATTCTCTCTTACTCTCATGTATTTATATCTTTCTTGTGCATTTACTCCTGCTTTGCTGGAGTAGGGTGGCATCCTGATTGAGCTGTATTGATATCCACTTTTGACTCAGATTTTACTATGTAGTTCGCAATACTGAGATGGGAATTTGTACAAGAATCATTATTTCTATTGATCTCAGATTTGCCCTTCATCTCACATCTTGTGTATTCTGTGATCTGTCTAGCCTTTCCTGTGTTAGAGAAGTGAATAACTATATGTGAAGCACTGAATCCAACCGAGGAACGAAAGCCAGGCAGAAACAGTTTTGGAAGGGAGATAATCTTCTTTCTGCTTTCCATGTCTTGTTTTTTTTTTTTTTTTTTAAATAAGCCAGTCTCAAATGTGTCAACCCTAATTGTTGTGTTGCAATGAACATACAAAGACGTGAAATGCAGTTTTTCTAGAGGGAAAGCTAACAGAAATGTTTAGAATAAGAACAAAAGTGTCTTTTGGTACCTTTATTATTCTTACTGACTACATGCAGTATTTTGAAGACAATAGTAACTATTACCAGAAATGGAATTGAATGGACACTGCCAGAGTAGCTAGATCAGTGGTTCTCAACCCTTTTTGGCTCATGCACCCTTATGCCATATGTCAGAATGCCATTCTCCCCTTTCAAGCGAACGAAAGAAGAAGAATTCCCCCCTTTCCAAAATTGTCAGCCTCGAAAGGTGCATTCAAAATAACATACCTATAATACTGAAAATCCTTATTTTCTTCCATATTTGTATATAACCTTTACATGCATATATTAATTTTATAGTGTTGTAAAACATCAAAGAAATGTAACTTAATACACAACACCAGAATGCCAGAAAATTGTGCTTCATCAAACAAAACGCTCAATAGAAAACCAGGATATTCGCGTGGAATGCTTTTACATCTGTCCTGTACAGTGACCTGCATATTCTGAACAATGGCTACCGGCTGTTGCTGAATTGACTGAGTTGCCTTTTCGGTTCACAAGTGCATTTTTCAGGAGACTCCCGAGAGCCGGCGCTGAAGCTGCGGAGTTCGTGCTTTATGCGACACTTTCGGCGGGTCGCCCTGCGGTAAAAGATCGAGCCAAGTGAGAAAACCCGGGTCAATGAGGTCTTTCTGATGACTGCCGAGTCCATTGGCGAGGAATTGTGGTTTTCGTGGATTAAGTTTGTGTTGGCAGTCTGGCGGCGGCATTATGCACAGTGTACCTGTGCGAGCTGTTGGATTGCCGAGACTCCTGCCTATTCCACTTTTCACATTGGACAGTGGGGAGCATTTTGTGTGATATTCACTGGCACAGGAACGGTGCATAATGGGGGCGACCCGTTGCCGTGAAGCTTTAACATCGACCAACTAACTAACTAGCTAGCTAGCTAGCTAGCTAACTAACTAACTAACTAACTAAATAACTAACTAATTAACTAACAGGATATTGTGCCTGAAGCAATTTTAAGCCTGCCAATCTGTGGTCTTAATAATTTCTCCGCCCCCCCCCCCTCTGGGAACTCTAAATTTCCCCCTTGGGGGGAGTTCCCCACTGGTTGAGAACCACTGAGCTAGATCATCTAAACTGCGCTCGTGATGTTGCCTCCCCCCTCTCCTCCCCCCGTCTCACTCAGAAATCAGATGCAAGATAAACTAAACACACACGATGGAAGTTCTAAAAAATTAGGTATAAAATTTATAGCCGAAAGACATAGATGATTAGAATAAATAAAGCAAATAATAATCTTATCTCTGTTGGTGAAACTTCACTTCAAGAGCTGGAATTATACACCTATTTAGGTAGCTATGTAGATAAAATGTGGGAGCAGATAGAGATATTAAAATAGGAATACGAAGGTAGAGCTTTCATACCATAAAGAAAATTGTGGAAGTCAAAAATTTCTTTTAATTAGTACCAGAATTAGAATATTTAACTCTAACATGCATGGAATAGTACTGCTGTATGATTCAGAACCATGGTGAATGACTAAAACAGTTACACATAAACTACATTCATTAACAGGTGCTTGCGTAGAACAGAAGGACTAACATAGTATGAGGGAATTACTAATGCAGAGTTTAGGGAGAGAACTAGACTGATTCCCGTAAAACAATGGAAGAAGAAAAGACGCTTGCACTGGATAGATCACATATTGAGACAATTTGACACAACATAACTAGAAAGTTCTTCCCTTCTGGAATGCAAAGGGCAAACGAAATAGAGGAAGACCTAAGACACAGAGAGAAGAGACTTAGAGACAGAGATGAATAATATGGGAATTACATGCAGGGGATTGCAGGAAACAGCAAATGATAGGATGAATTGTTGAGTGCCTATGCTCTAATTGGTGATAAAGAGCAGCAGAAGAGGACTTGGTATGCTAAATTGTACCACGTCTAAGCTGAAATTCACCCATCGAGCGTCAATTGGTCTGAACATATTGTGCTAGCACAATGCACCCTTTAACATGAATATTTTTAATTTGCTCTTGAACTGAAATATAAAGCACACATACAAATATTAGTTCACCTACTATTTCCAACAGACTTAAGGAACGATGATGTCTGATAATGTGCCACGGAGCTGTATATGCCCTCGTTACTGGTACCTAGATATATTTTGCAGAGATAGCATTGCTATCTAACAATGTTGCCTCGTCCTTGAAATTACAACTTTATGCTAGGTAAATCTGAAATTTTTCTTCTTCTGCTGCCTTTTATCTCCCATTGGAGTATAATCCTCCTAACCAACTTATGCCACGTCGTCATATCTTTTGCTATATCCTTGGATAGAAGGATTCTCCAACTTCATGAACATCAGATATTGAACAGGTGCAAAGTTAAGAGACTCAGCTGCTCAGCGTCAAGTAGTGTCCCAATAATTTACTTATCATTGAACGTTCAGGGATCTTTCCAGACGGGACTGATCACGAGTATCAATGCTTTGAGTTTTCGGCAACATTGGTACATGAGAAAGGTCCAGGAAGCTCCTATTGTATGCTCAGTCCTCCATAAACCACGATTATTACTTTCAGGGCCGTGAGGTAGATTTTATCAATGTGATGCAAGTCTCCGAAATGCCACGCCTTAACGATGCAAGTCTTCGAAATGCCGCACCTCCTTCGTTGTTTATGCGGCCCCCTTACCGTGCCTCCTGATGCAGCCGCCTCTCTGTAACATCATAGCACTGATTACTTTATGATAAGAAGGGTCCCTGTCCTGTAACAATTGATTGAAGCACGTGACCATCCGTCTCCGCACAAAATATTCCTATGACAAACTATGTTACTAACCAGTAATCTTGCATAGCCGACCTCCGGGGCGAAGTTGTTATGCACGCTGTTCGTAATCCCGTTTACCCGCGTTCGAAACACAGCTGCATGCGATTTGGCAACAGACCGCGTTGCGCTGGGTTTTAACGAATTAGTATGTGAGCCGGTCGTTCAGAAATCAATGGCAAACTACTGAAAGAAAACTTGCCAAGACATCAACAACAGCAGTAAAATGCTGGTGTTGACAGCAATGCCCTGTAAAAGGATATGAAAAAAATCTTGCACACAAATACACCCTCAGCTTATTAAGATTCAGACCGACACATGGCGTCTGACCATCTGGACCTAACTTACAACTACCAGCGGTGTCCGTTACCCTTTCTTGCTCAAAGCTTAAAGGCATTCGGTACCGCCGGTTTTAATTCTCTTTAAACAGGAAAGGATAATTTATATTAACATGCCTTATAGTACTTATACGATAGACCTACAGGAATCAAGAAAAAATTGTGTATTGTCTTGTGTGTCTTCTAAATTTTAGTTCTTTCTTTAACTTCGAAGTCTTAATCAATAGGTGTGCGGGAGTCTCCGTTGCGAAGTTCGCTTCGAACCATCAACAACAGCTAAAGAAATGTAGTGCACCCATGAAAAGTAAGCGTAGAAGTGGCGCAAAGATTCATTCACAGGTACCTGAAAAAAAAGTTAACAAGAAACTCTAACGGATTTACTTGTGCAGGGTATTAAGCAACTTATAATCTTTTCCTAAACCATATTTTTACCTTAATCGTTTCCTTAGGAAACAACCATCTCTAGGAATCAGATTTACCGTGGATAACTATTGATCAGAATCTGGCAGCTTCTTATATTCCTACAAGTACAAGACTCATATGTTTGAATGATGTTGACATCAAAAGCCTGCTTTTTAACTTTATCAGTAACATTCTGATACCACCCAGTATCTGCCAATAGATATTGACATTTTCAGATCCTTAATAATGACTATATTTGAATATTTTGTTCCCCAGAATGGATAACTTTATAATTGTTAGATGTCGCCACTTATGTCTATTTCCATCAAGTCTCATATTTCAAGATGATGGTGTTCAATTTTAATTATATTCTCTAATTTGCCATCTGTGCTCATGACGCGAACATTCCTTGTGCCTATTATAAATACACCCTGCACTATACAGAGACAGATCTCACTAAAAACTGCAGACACACGCCTGGATTAAAAACTACAGTTGCACATCTTGCCCGAGATTTATTCAAGACTGTCCTTCTTTGGTTAAGATAAACTCATGACCTCCCAAGAAATGTTTCATGCTCTCCTGGCCTAGCAGAAATTGCATATTTACACAGTTATGAATACGTAACCGTTGGTCGTGAGATGTTTGCACTTGTGTAGAGTAGGCTGCTGCTACTGAATAGCAGTGCAGTCTGACTTTTAAAAAACAATAAGGAAATGTAGCAGTGTCTCACTTTTAATTTCTGTCTTTTTGTGCACACACAGCTCTGGTTCTTCTCTAGACAGAAAGAGCACTTCTTTATATAGGACAATTTAAGTGTGTGTGTTTGCCAGATTAAATAGATAGTTGAATGTCTTTTACAGACTCCGTACAGACCCCAGCATTTAATGACTGTTTGCGATTTTCTAGGCAATTGTAAGTCAGTAGTTTGCCATTGCTTTCTGTACGACGACTCGCATGCCATTGTGATTATAAATTGACTTCTAGACCAGTATGTCGGGATTTTAAAACTGCGTTCACTAGCACTAAGCTACAGTCTCCAATAATGAACAAGTATAAAACAATATTATGAATATTACACATGATCTCATTTCGAAGAAAACGACAGTAATGCTGTTTTAATTCATAATTCTTATGATATTGTTATCATAATTGTCGCTTTGGTTTTGTAGAGTGTGATTATCACACACACACACACACACACACACACACACACACACACACACACACACACACACACACACATATATATCCACACACACACACACCCGCATATATATATATATATATATATATATATATATATATATATATATATATATATATATATATCCACACACACACACACACCGACATACACATTTACAAAAATAAGCACAAACGTACAGACGGTCGGTACATACAGACTCGGGCCCCAACAGAAGTAGAGATGAGAGGACAGCCTACAAAGTGAGAGCTGCAGTTACTATGCCGGGATTCGAACATATCCCCTCTAAATGACGCCAGAGCCGCACCGCAGGATCAGGGCCAAGTTAATATTTCAGACATCTTCTTGGTAGTTCAATATCGTTGTTAATGTTTATTTTGTCGGGTGAATCCTCGCAATTGCAGTGGCATAATGGTTAGTACGCTTACCTGCTGAGACAGTGTCCCAGATTCAATCTCTACTAGACGCAGGATTATTTTTATCCAAACAGTACGCCTCTGGTGTCTACCCAACCTCATCGAAATAGATACCAGTCAATTTTCTGACATTTCTTCAAATTGTATATAGAAAATGCGACAAGGAATGAAGCTGACCACCCATCCTTATATGACATGACCTAAAATATGTCTGGCCTAACAACACTCAAACAGTAGTATCAGCTTTGGGACTAGCTTAACGTTTACCTTTCAAAGTGTCCTCTGATCTGCCTTCGTTCAATTACTTTTATAAGTGCAGATCAAGACATGTGAAGTTATTTATAGCATACATTGTTCTGATATACACACATTTGGATGCTCACACTACGCTGTCTTGAGGTTTTCCTGATATGATCTATGAGAGGAGGCCGTCGTACTTATGAAGCTGTCCGAGTGTGCACTGAAAGTGGTTGTTTACGATCGAAATCAGGTATTGTTTTAGTATATGTAATTCAGAGTAGTAACTTCAACACTAAAGTATATGGCAGTATATAATTTGCTACTTTTAATATTATAAGAAGCAAATATTTGTTATGTATGATGTAGCACGTTCAGTACCTATTTAGGTTAGCAATGTACACAAACATGGGAGGCTAGGGCAGGGGAAGGAGGAAAGATATACATATCAAAATAAGAAAACAAAAGACAAAAGGAGCGTTTATAGCACATGACATTGGTGGAAGTTAAAAAAAAATGGCCCCACTAAACTTGGAATAATCAGTTCTAACTTTGAATTAGTACTAATGTATGGAACAGAAACACACAGAACGACCAACACAATTAATAATAAACTGCAAAGTTCATTAAATGGCGTCTGCTCAAAATAGAAGGAATAAAATGGCACAATCAGCAATGTGGAGCTCATGGAGAGAATTAAACAAATATAAATCAATCATTATGTGAAGAAAAGACACTGGCGCGAGATAGGACAACTGGAAAAAAAAAATGAGAATAGTATACTAGAAAGGCCTTTGTCTGGAATCACAGGACAAAAGATATAGAGCACTGGTTCTCAACCTTTTTTTTTTGCCCATGCATCCTTTCACCGTATGTTCAGAATGTTATTCCCGCCCTTTCGAAAATGTCATTTTCCCCATGCGCACACAACCATTATTGCAGTTTCAGTTGCAAACTTGTACCAACATTTTATTTTACGAAACTAATGTTCCCACTGCAGTCGGTTTTGGCGATGCTGGTCCGTAAGAACAGGACCTCTTTAGGGTCTTCTAGCCCAAAGACCAGCGTAGTGCAGCCGGTTCCTGACCGTTTGACCTGAAATTCGACGAGCTCTTGGCAATGACAGGACTGTGGTGGACGCAGACGCAAATCTATTCCCTAGGTGACGCAGCCGTATGAAGCGATCTTCGGCAGCAGTTGTGATTCTGGGTCTGCCACTGAGCTAGTTTCTTGAAATCTCCCCAAAGACGACTAATGGTGCTTCTAACCACGTTAAATTCTCTGGCTACTACACTTTGTGGCTGTCCAGTTTGTAAACGTCCAATGATAATGAGTCGTTGTTCTGTAGTGAGATGAGCCATACTTGCGCATTGAATTTTCAACTGAATTTATTCGAGGAGCGCCAATCTTTTATAGGCATTCAACAATATGGTCAGAGAGTTCTGCTTTCAGTAAGTTTCACGGGATTATCATAAACCTGTCACGAGTTATTGTCAACAATGTTGTTTTGACCTTGACCTCTTCATGACCTCACAAATCATGAGGTGAGTACAATTCAGGTAACCACGAGAAGTTGATGACTAGATGGACAGTCAAAAGGTTGACTGATTTCCAATCAGCGAATATCTTTCATAAAAGTAACACCAACAATGTTGCATGTCATTTTTTGAACAGTATACACACACATACGCACGCACACACACACACACACACACACACACACACACACACACACACACACACACACAACACACACACACTCACACACAAACACACAATTCAAGAAATGGAGGCGATCGCGTTTTGAATGGTCCTGATGTTAGTTTGAGTCTGCCAATCTGTGGTCTCACCCACCCCCACCTTCTGAAAACCGTAAAATTCCCCCCTGGGGTGGGGGGGGGGGGGGCGGGGGTGAATTCCCCATCAATTGAGAACCACTGATATAGAGGAAGACCTAGGATACACGCATAAGAGAAATAGAATCAGAAATGAATAATATTGGGAGAACATGGGCGGAGCTAAAGGGGATAGCCAAGGATAGGACGACCTGGGGTGAGTTGATTGAGGGACTAAGCCCCAACTAGGGGATACTAGGCAAAAGAGGAACAAGAAGAAAACGTTCCAATGTAAAAAAAAATGTAAGTAAAAAGCAAGTAGAGGATACTTCTACACGCCATAGGTGCACTGGGAATATAATGCGAGTCTGATATTTGTGTAGACCAGTCGGCACTCGGTGGGTGATGTGGTCGGTAAGACACCGGCCGCCTTTACTTCTCAAGACATTTCTTGGTACTCATTTTAGGCTGGGTCGACCTGGTAGCTCAGGTCAGTTAAACAATTCCAATCTGCACCGCTGCGGATTGAACCCATGACTACCGGACCGACAGGCGAGTGCTTAGCCACTATGCTACCACGACTCTCAAATTTAAAATAAATAAATAAATAAATAAACATTCAAAAAAGAAACTGCAGGAAATAAGTATGAAGAAGGCGAGCAAGGGGTAGAACGACATAAACTGGAAGACAGCATTACAGTACGAGGGAGCTTACAATGAAAACCTTATAAGTGTGATATAAATTATAAGTGTGATATGAATTACAATAACCATGCCATTGTCTTGTAACCTTGCAATATTGTTGTCAAGGATGTCAAGAGTGTTAAGCACGTGACATCACGGTGCAGACGAACACGGTGACGTCAAAAGGACAGTTTAAATATGGCCGCCCCACTTTTAACATACACCAAAGAGGAGCAGCTTTCTGTTGTCAATTTTTATTTTATCAGTGAAGGGGTGAAACCTATATTAATTCATCAGAGAATGAAGGTTCAATATGGTGATGCATGCCTATCAGTCCAGAAAGTGTATGGGTGGAGTAGGAAGTTTCAAAACGTCATCATTTCTGTGGCATACTTTTCGGTCCGAGGAAGAGGTACAGCAGACGGTGCATGAGTGGTTACACACGCCACCAAGAGAATTTGTTGTTGTTGTTGTTCTACAGGATTCCAAGCACTTTATCGGCACTAGAGGCGTTGCATTGAACGCAGTGGTGACTACATCGAAAAATTATAATTTGTTATTTACTATTTCAGAATATATTCACCAAAAGAAAACGTTTAAGGTTTTCATTTGAATTGCCCTTGTATAAACGTCTGCCAGAGAGAACAACGAGAGAGAGAGAGAGAGAGAGAGAGAGAGAGAGAGAGAGAGAGAGAGAGAGAGAGAGAGAGAGAGAGAGAGAGGCAGTATGTGGTGGAGATCCATTGCAGCACATTACTTCATTGATTGATCGATTGATTTACTGATTGACTGAAGGATTGAATGAGTGATTAATTAAGTCATTGATTTGATTGATTGAACACGTTGAAAGGAGCAGATTTGCAAACAGGTAAAGATATTGTCTTGGCAGACACTGCTATACATATGTGAGCTTTTCGTATATTCTAGAGCGGTCGTTCTCAAACATCTGGTGTGCTGATGGCGAAGTAGCGCGTTCATCCCTTACACCGATCAGTTGGACTAAAATTTTGACTTCTCGTCCTTGATTTGGGGTTTAAATTACAAGTACCACAGAAGTCGGAGTGGGTTCACCTGAGGGCGAGGGACATTGGTATTAGGGAGAACTAATCGATACGCAAAAATCAGTCCAGTGCACTGGAAGTAGTAGCACGTGTATGGATTACGCTTGAATTCAAAGCGAGTGAATAAAATAAACGGCTTACTTATGTAGGGTGACTAGATCTTTTCGCCGCCGCCAATCTTTCACAAACAATTACCTGATATTCATTAAGCGAGGCCGCACCTATCACAGAGCGATATTGAACGGTATAAAATAATCCTGTCATTGCCTAGGATTGAACCCGGACTGCAGGAATACTAATCATATGCCATCACGGCTCCAACAGAAACGTAGCTGCTAATGAATATAAGGTGTAACAACCTGTCAGTTCGACAATACACGCATATTAATGCAATTTTATTAAAAACACAAATCTATACTGAAACGACTGGTCAGTTTTACACCACACAAAAATTAATTTATTTTAATTAAAATATGAACCTAACGTATAACAGCTAGTCTGTTCTACATTACGCAAACATTCAGTTAATTCAACCGAAAACATGAAACTATAGTGTAACAACAACATCTGAGTTCTACAATACACAATTTAAAAAAAAAAAAGTAAGTTGCATATCCATTACAGGGCGAGCCATTCAATCCCAGCGTGTGTGTGTGTGTGTGTGTGTGTGTGTGTGTGTGTGTGTGTGTGTGTGTGGTATCTTAGCAAGTTTACGTTTAGTAGTTTGCCATTGCTTTAACGCAAGGAGGTCTGCTTCCCAATCGTCCGCATATGTGTTTAGAACGCGGTATGCGGGAACCCCTTCGCCACATATCCGGTTATAATCTATTTTAATTAAACATCACGATACTAATGTGTACCAACCTATCAGTTTTACAATAATAACAAATTAATCTAGTGTCATCAAAACCATGAACCTAGGGTGTAACAACCAGTCAGGTCTATAATATACAAATTAACTCGAATTTATCGAAACTATGAAGTTAAAGTGTAATAATCAGTCAGATCTACAATACACACCAATTAATCTAATTTAATTAAACACCGTGAAACTATAATGTAGCAGCCAGTCAGTTCTTTATTATACAGATTAACTTGATTTAATTAAAACAACGAAACTAAGGTGTCATTTCTACACCTGTCATTTCTACAATACACAAAATTTAATTTCATTTAACAGAAAAACATAAACTTAAGATGTACCAACCTATATCCGAAAAGTAATCTAATTTAATAATAAGCCATGAAGCCAAGGTGAAACAACCATATCACTTCTACCTAAAGCAACGTTTAATTTACCTTAATTAAAAGCATGAAACAAAGTGTAACAACTAGCCTGTTCTACGTTAAAGAAAACAAATTTAAAAAAAAAAAGTTTAATATATTAAAAAAACTGTGAAACTAAGATGTAGCGCACTCTCATTTCTGCAATACACAAATAAGAATTTACTTTAATTAAACACATTAACTTAAAGTGTAAGACTATATCGGTTATACAGTTCCCAAAATTAATCTAATTTGATAAACATAATAAAACTAAGTGTAATAACCTGTCAGTTCTACAATATACAAATTAATTTTATTTCATTATTACCATAAGATCTAAAGTGTAACAACTTATCACTTCTAGCATACACAAAAAGTAATCTAATTTCACTACAAACTGTCAGCGCCTTACAAATAGGGAAAAAAAGACCCGGGTTCAGACAGGCAGATTAGTGCGAGTACAGATACGACAGAACTCAAAGTTCAATCATTGTCGTCATGGTTTATTACGATATCTGTTATCAGGCGAATAAACGTCTCGCACAATGTCATATTATATATACATCATATAAAGCATTCAAAGTATCTCTACACACAACACCATCTATTCATCGCTAAACTAATACACAGCTTAAAGCTTCTAAGTCTATGTCTATGTGTCTCCCTCTCAATGTTACACCCGCTCCAGTCCAGTCAGTGTCCAGTGGCCGTCTGCCTTCTCGACTCTCGTCGGGTGGACACGGAGTGCTTGCCCCTGCGTGTATCTCGTGGATTTCACCTTTCCACGCTTCCCGCGGGTCGTACCTGGATGTTGGTCGTCTGACTCATCGATCTCGAATGTTCGAGTGTTTGCTATTACATCCCCTGTTTCTGTGTCTCTTATTACGTCCCTTATTTATTATAAGTGGGACCTTGACATGGTCCACCATCCCCCTTCTATGGGTTTGGTATCGTTTAATTAGTTGGAACTAATTTTGTCAAGGGATCACGGGAATAAGTATCTGATTTGGGATAGTAATTTAATGGATGGTAACTCCGTTCTGTGTATTCATTCACTAGCAACTAATGTACGTTGAGTACGGCTATTTAGGATGGTTGCTGAAGAGTCTCATTCTCTTCCTATTCTTAAATTGAAACTATCCAGCCCGAAGTTCCCTGACGACTAGTATTGTGAACTGTTTCAAAAATGCGCTCTTCTCAAGCATCCCAAAAAATGATGCCATGGACAATGGCCTCTTATCACAGAGACTCATCAAGGCAAATTGCCGTGGCCTCTTTAAGAATATTTGCAATCCCTTGTTCCCTAATGTGTACTGATATACATTGTTCTACTTCCGTATGCTGATCGTGTATAAGATACACTTACTTTGTTTTCATCCACTAATTGCTTCTGTCCCTGTTATCTTGTTAGGGTCTACTAATCTCCTTTTTGGTGTTCTATAAAAGTGTATGTGCGTTAACTGTTTTTGTTGAGTGTTGAAAATGTGTATTTGACTTGATGTGTTTAGTGTATGAGCTATTGGTGTTGTTGATGTTTGTAGTGTTAATCTTGCTCTAAGTGTCACGAGCTAGAATTTTCACTGTCCTGATTTACCTCTTATGTGTAATTCATGACTTGGATTTTCGAGCAGTGATTCTTAGATTGTTTCTATTACTTCCCTTGTACTATGTTTAAACACGTATAAAAATTTTGTGACAAGTGTTACATTTTACATCGAACACGGACAAATTATAATTTACACGTGGCGCGTACGATTTGCACGCAATGTACATCATACCTTTATTTATTACTTTCACGCTCTCATTTATCCGTCTCTCATTCACAATTTTATATGTTTAAAAATTAGAAGTGAAGTTAAGATCATGTTTATCGCCCTTAGAAAAATTTGGCGAACAGAAAGAAGTTTAACATGAATGTTTGGTACTACTGTACCGATTAAAAAAGATGGTTTACAATCTAAATTGAACTAATTGAAAAATTAACCGTTTGAAAACAAAATTTGACTTGTTAATACACGTTACGTTGAGTATCTTCTCAACGTGTCTTATCGAATATAATTATGACAAAAATTTACAGAGAAAAAGACATTAATTTTTGAACACATAGTAAACAAATATTTTAAAACATTTAACTAATTAACTAACTAATCGATGATCCTCGTGATGTCGTTCCTTGGTGAAGAGTGTAGATAGTCTCGTCGATGTTAGTGTGATGGTTTCCTCTAATATTCTATTCATGATGACCTATCAATTTAAAATGTATATTGCAGAATGTCCAATGTTTTGTTTCCACAGATCTGAATGATATAATGTGATCGTCGATGATTTAATTTCTTCGTCATTAATGGTTGACAGGGTAGGTTGTAGTTTATAACCGGCTGGTGGTTATCTCTGTAATGAGTGATCGTTGTTTGAAAGTCATTCACATCAGAAATACTGTAATAGTGTAATATATACTGTCAGTGACTGGTTAAAGTCTGAATATGGAAGTTTGCTGTTAGGTAGGCGCCATTATAAAATGTTATCACAGTTTTTATGGCGTACTGGTAGCTGTGTTACTCAGCTGGTGTATTTGGCAGTCTCGTTAAATGATCAGGAATCCAATTGTTGGAGCCTTTAATGTGTTGGATCTTAAAGCTAAAGTCTTGGAGAATCAGCGACTAACGTTCGATTCTGTTATTCTTTGGCTTACCGTCTTTTATCACCAGCAGTGGTGAGTTATCTGTCTGGATTATGAAGTGGGTGCCTAGAAGGTATTTCTGCAATTTCAGTACACAATAGATCAGACTCAATCCCTCAAGTTCGGCTGTAGAATATCTTCTTTCAGCTGGTTTCAGCTTGCGACTTACATAAACGATAGGATGATCTACTCCTTCATGATTCTGCATGAGACATCCGCTTATGGCGATGGTACTGGCATCTGTGTTCAAAATAAACTGAGAATGTATATCTGGAAGTCGGAGTATAGGTGGATTTGAAAAAAATGGTTCTTAATTTACAAATTGCATCTTCTAAACTGATACTCTTACATACTTTGTTGGGTTGACCTTTGGTCAACAAATTTGAAAAAAATAGTAGTAAACTCTGCTAGATTAGGAATAAATTTAGCATAATAATTTACCACGCCTAGTAAACGCCTGACTTGTTTCTTCGTTGTTGGTACTGTCAGGTTTATGATTTTTGAGACGATTTTGTCGTCTGTAAGTAATTTTCCTTGTGAAATCTTGTGGCCTAAAAACTCTATTTCCCTGAAAGCTATTTCTACTTTAGATGGCTTCACTGTAAGTCCAAAGAGTGTAATCCTGTCGAAAACTTGTCTAAGTGTTTCTAAATTAGATGTCATGTCTACGGAATGAACACATATGTCATCTATGTAGGATTGGACATTGGTAATCCTTACAAAAGTGGCAGGTGCATTTTTAAGTCCAAAAGGCAAAAAGCGCCACTCATACAATCCTAGTGGTGTGGAGAAAGCAGTGATGTGCATTGATTTTGGGTGCATTGGAATCTGCCAGTAGCCTTTCGTTAAATATAATTTTGAAAAAATGGCTGAATCTGACATGTTTAAAATAAGATCTTCACAACTTGGTATAGGCTCAGCGTCATTTTTCGTTACTGTGTTAATTTTGCGATAATCGATGCACAAACGTATCGTTAAGTCCTTTTTCTTAACGAGTACAATAGGTGATGAGTATTCAGAAAGAGACTTTTGGATTATTCCATTCCGTTCCAAGTCCAGTATTTCTTTGTCAAGGTTATCCCTATAGTGCAGAGGGATAGAGTAAGGTCTGCACTTGATAGGTGTCAGGTCTGTCAAGATGATAGAGTGATCTATTCTGTCTGTTTTTCCTGGTCGGTTAGAGAAAGTTGTCATGTATTTGTTAAGGAGAGATAGTATGTCCTGTCGTTGTGGTTCTGTTACTGTATCACAGATCTCTATGTCTTGTAATGCGTTGTCGTCGTCTGTAGTTGGGACTGGGATTTCTATGTCGTCTGTGTCGGTCTGGTTAATAACTGCTGTTGCTACTGTCTGGTCACTTTCGTCGTTGTTCCTGTCAGTTTGGTTGATAAATACTGCCGCTACTGTCTGGTTGCTTACGTCGTTGTTTCTGTCAGTCTGGTTGAGATCTCCTGTCGCTCCTGTCTGGTCGTTTGTGTCGTCGTCTATTCTGGAATAGTAGGGTTATTGCATATTGATATGAAAAATCTTGAACTTCTCATTCACACTGATCTCATAATCAACTTCAGAAATGTTTCTAGTAATTTTATATGGCCCTTGCCAAGATGTGGAGAGCAAATCTCTCTTGTCTGGCAATAATAATAATACATCTTGGTTGGGCTGTAATATAATAGTTCTTGCACCCTTATTGGCATACTGCCTGTATGTAAAACCCTTCTCCTGTAAAGATGTTCTGGTAATACTACAGGATCTTATGATCTTATCCCTTTTGGATGTTACAATGTCGTAGGTGGAGACCGGTACTTGGGTGTCTACAGATTTGGTTAGCATTTCTTTGTAAATAGAGAGTGGACCTCTGGGGGTTCGCCCCATATACCAATTCAAAGGAGGAGAAACCAGTGCTCGCCTGTGGCACTTCTCTGTAGGCGAACATCACTGTTGGGAGTAATGTATCCCAATCAGCTGGATTTTCAGCTGTCACCTTAGCAAGCATGTGTTTGAGATCCCCGTTAATCTTTTCACAGATTCCATTCGCAGATGGTCTGTAGGGGATGGTAAAACACTGCTTGATGCCAAGTAACTTAGTTACTGATTGAGTGGCTGCAGAAATAAATTGTGTCCCTCTGTCTGAGCGTATCGTTTCAGGGAAGCCAAAACGGGAAAACATTTGTAAAAATATGTCAGTCACATCTTTAGAGGAGATTGATTTTAGCGGAATCGTTTCTGGCCACCGTGAGCAAAAAGCAATGAGTGTTAGAATGAATCGATTGCCTCTATTAGAAATATGATTAAAAGGTCCGACCAGGTCGACAGCAACCATCTGAAATGGTCTAGAGGCTGTTTTAGTAGCTTGCACCTCTGCTGTTGGGTGCTTTCCCTTTTGACCAATTTTTGGCAGATCTCGCACGATCGGCAGTAATTCTTTATATCCGTGCAAAATTTTGGCCAGTAGAACTGACTAAGTACTCTAGCCCTTGTCTTTTCATAGCCCATGTGTCCGCCGAAAGGTGAGTCGTGGGCTATGTGTAGTACTTTTTGACGATGTTCTTTAGGCAAAACTACTTGTTGTAGTGTGACATAATTTCTGGTATACATCCTTGTCAAAATACTGTTATTTAGTTTAAAATATCAGGGTGCATTTTTCGTTATCTTTGCTTTCAGACCTACCAATCGAAAATAATTTGTTAACTATGGGTCAGCTTGCTGTTCTTTACTGAACTCGATGGTTTTTGTTTCAGGGGAAACAATTTGTAATGACTCCCCGAGTTGGTCATTACGGCTTTTCTATGTTATCGCTCTAGTAACCGCGTTACTGTCTTGTTGTCTATATTGTTCATTTGCAGGATCAATGTTTTGCGGGGTGATCGAACCGCCGGTAGGAGGTTTTATAAGGTCACATTTTACACATGGTTTGGTTTTCTTTGTCAATGTAACCTCATGTATGGTTTGAGCGGCACCTGTATATTCAGCCTCGGTTGTGTTTTCTGGAGGTTGGTTATTGGTGGTCTCCCTTAGACTGGTGTCATTTTGAGGATCACAATTTACTTCACGTGTAGTGGGATTATTAATTGGTTTCTGTTTGCAAAATTTTGCTTCCCACATTTTGATGTCATTTTCTGAACATTCTTTTACACTGGGAAGATACCCTACAATTATGTCTGCGCATGGATCGTGCAACACTGCGCATAATACGCGTCCTGACACGAATCGTGTATGAATTTCGGTCATCGCTAAAGGGTATTTTTCGATATTCCCTGCAAATGTCCGACATGTTACGAAGTCTCCTATGTAGTCACAGTCTTTCACATATGTTTTTCTGACCCCGATAAGGGTTGACCCGCTATCGCGCATTATTTTACAGGGTTGGTTGTTGACAAAACCTTTGTAAAACTGTAGTTTGCCTTAGATGCTAGCGCGGCATTGGCCATTTCATTCGATATGGGTATTGTGTAGCTGCATTCAAGGGTCGTGTCTAACTGAAATGTCTTACATGTATTGCATCCATAATAATCAAAAATATCAATCACTTGTAAAGAATTGACTACTTCATGATCACTTTTATTTGCACTTTCAATCTCATCCTCGCTTGAGGTGTCAACTAACACAGCATTAGCTTGTTTGATCATCCTACGACATTCACATTGACCTGAATAGTGGCCAAAAGATTTACAAAAATAGCATTTAACTGCTCTTCTAAATTGTGTTCGTTTGGCTTTCTGTTTCTCTACTATCGTTTTCAGATGGTGACTATAATTAGGTGATGTGTCGCACATAGCGTATTCCTCATGTGACAATTTACAATATTTGCATGGTGAGTACTTTGGTTTTGGTCTGTACTTGTTTTGAGGTGGTTTAAATTTGTTTACATTCATAGCATCTGATACCTCATTCTGATTATCATTTAAAAGAAAGATATCACGATTTGCTGTAAAAAAATGCAGACCTTTTGTTTTCAATCTCTTGTATTGTCTGACAATCGCTCTGCTGTAGAAATTTTGAAAATGTAGTTGGTAATGATGTAATGATTTTGTTAATGATCATTAGATCTTTAAGTTTGTCAAAGCTGATATCGACCTTCTCTGAACTGATCCATTTATTGAATATGTCCTGTACCATTGAGACATAATCTATGAAGGTTTGGTTGGCTTTGGGACAAAGTTTGGCAAACTGTAGTTGATATCCTGCTGCATCTAATGAGAAATGTTGCATTATTCTACGTTTAATGTAATCGTAGTCTTTCCTTAAATCTTGAGGAATGGTTTCAATTACCTTTAATGGCTCAAGAGCTAAATTTATCATATAGATTATTGCCCAATTTGATTTTGAAATTTCGTGATATTTCATGATACATTCAAAATTTTCTGTGTAGGCGCTGATTGAATCGCCAGAGCAAAATGGTTTGACAATGCCCTTAAATTTGTTATATTTTTGTTCTTCTTCTTTACTTCTTAGTTTGTTCATTGAAATTTCTAGGTTTGACTCTGTCTCTAGTTGTTTAACTTTCATTTGCGTGTCTGATTCTATTTTCATGGCTTCTATTTCTAGTTCATTTTGTTTTATGGATGCTACTATTTCTAATTTTGTGTTGGCTGCGTCGAGCTCTGCCTTTTTGCTAGCTGCGTCGAGCTCTGCATTTTTCTGTTCTCGTTGTGCTGTTCTTTCTTGCCTTTCATGCTCTTTTTCTTCTCTCGCTAGATTTTCTGCATGTGTTTTCTGACTCCATTCTGCCAATTTAACTGCTGTATAACCTAGCTTTAGCCCTAGCTCAATGAACTTTTCTAGTGTTGACATTTTCTAGTTTTTGAAAATAATTCTTTCTAGAATATTATTTCCCTTTGGAAAATTTGTACAATACAATGTTTGATTGTGTCCCTTAATGTGTCATGTATAGCAATAATACACATATATATCAATAGGAAACAAAATTTCCATGTGAAAAATGAAATGAGTATCGTTTAGAGATACAATTTATAGAAAATGTTTGGACTTAGCTGATTTAAAGTTGTTTCTTCAGTACCACCGCTGTTTGGTTCGCTGGATGTTTCTGGATGGATCTTGGTGGATATAAACATCAAACAAAATACATCATAGGACAACCTGTTATCAGAGAGAAAAACATTAGTATTTTGTCATTTCACGTCAATGTCATGTTTATGGTGAGAGTTAGCATTGTTATCATATAATGTGAGAGAGAGGAAGATAATGCAGTTTAATACATCAGTATACGCTGTATAGAGTTTAGACTTGTCGATGTCGTGTGTAATCTACAGTTTTTACTTGGCTAGGCCAAGAACCGTCAATGTAATATTTCTAAATGTAATTTAATTTATCATTGACTGACTTGGGCCTGCCAAAACGGACATGAACCCCCAAGTATTTTCCTGCCAGCGTCTTACAAATAGGGATAGAAAGACTCAGGTTCAGACAGACAGATTAGTGCGAGTACAGATACGACAGAACTCAAAGTTCAATCATTGTCGTCATGGTTTATTACGATATCTGTTATCAGGCGAAAAAACGTCTCGCACAATGTCATATTACATATACATCATATAAAGCATTCAAAGTATCTCTACACACATCATCATCTATTCATCGCTAAACTAATACACAGCTTAAAGCTTCTAAGTCTATGTCTATGTGTCTCCCTCTCAAAGTTACACCCGCTCCAGTCCAGTCAGTGTCCAGTGGCCGTCTGCCATCTCGACTCTCGTCGGGTGGACACGGAGTGCTTGCCCCTGCGTGTATCTCGTAGATTTCACCTTTCCACGCTTCCCGCGGGTCGTACCTGGATGTTGGTCGTCTGACTCATCGATCTCAAATGTTCGAGTGTTTGCAATTACCTCCCCTGTTTCTGTGTCTCTTATTACGTCCCTTATTTATTATAAGTGGGACCTTGACACAAACCATGAAATCCCGGGAAGGTTAAACCGGTCAACAAATGCCCGCAGAAGTCGGATGTGTCGGCCTAACGGCGCAAGAACGCAGCTCTGCTGTAAACAGGCACAACGCGGTCACATCCGAAGAAAAAAAACTCCGGATGAACGAAGAAACCATGAAATTATGGTATTACAACATGTCAATTCTACAATACACAAATTAATTTCATTTCATTAGAACCATAAAACTAAGATATAACAATCTATCAGTTCTACAATACACAATAATTAATATAATTTCATTATACACCATAAACTATGTTGTTAGAACGTTTCATTTCTACAACACACACACACATTAATTTATTTAATTTAAAACCATGCTAATGTATATTTATGTAACACATGAGAGCAAATAATATAAAAAAAAGGCACAATGGGGAGGCAGGAAGTTGAGGGATCCTGAAATAAAATAAATTTAGCAGATAATGTAACATGGGAAAAAAAGAAAGACAGTGTTTGATTAGGTGTAAAAAAATGAGCCGTTTAGGAAAATGTCAAATATTGTTTCAGAATGTCAAGATTTGAACTGCCTGTGTGTCTAGTCTGCAAAGCTTACATAACATATCCATCATTATGTGGCAGGCCCATTGCTGAATCGCCCTTATCATGTCCCGGTGAAAGGATTATGCTCCCTAGCCAACCCCCCTGTCTCATGTATTATCATGCCCTTGGTACCTTCAATATCCCGTGTCCATCTTCGTGCTGGTGGTCCCCAGCCTCGTCTTCCAAGAAAAATCTTGTATCATTTTTTTTTTTTTTTTTTTAAATGACTTTGGCGTAAAATATGACCACAATATTTCAGTTTCCAAGATTTAATGTACTTTATGAGCCAGTTTTCTTTGATATTCAAATCTTGTATAATGTCAGTATTTTGTCCTTCTTCTTGGTCCATGAAATTCGACGAATATTTCTCTACCTTTTCATATTTTGCATTCGTCTCTCTTTCCAAAGCTCCGATTATCCTTTTCATTGATTTCGAATCGCTCTATGACTCATATCCATATCTTCCCAAAAGAAAGATGCACGCTTTCAGAAAGTTTACTTTATCTTGCTTGCTGGTGTTGTCGATGGTTCCTAATACGGTTTAACCCTTACATTTCTATCACCAGTCTTCGTATGACTTAATTTGAGCAATCCCGATGTTGTTAGGGACAAGATATTCCCATGAAAGACGTTCAGGTTGTTTGAATACCGCTTAGGGTTTGTCTTGATCGGAATGGGATTAGTTGAGATGGCGATATAATTGCAAACGCCTATCGGCACGACACATGATGATATGATAACGCACCATTATAATTATTGTGGGTTACCTTTGTATTTAATTATTTTATGCATGTGGTGTGTTAATCTAAGATGTTTTTGGATGCTAAATCATTCAGTTTATCTTCTGATGTCCTAGAAAGTAATGTAATCAATCCCTTTCTGCCGCAGACTCCCCATGGTATTAATGAATGATTTTCAAACCCTGTCCAGCGATTTTACACACAAGATACCTTTTATATATGTAAAGATGGTTCTGGCTTTTCCAATCACCTTGAAAACAGTAAACATTGCTATGTTTTGGCAATTTTCCGATTCTTGTCTACAGGCTCTGATACGAAACGTGGAATATGAAAAGCAATGACTGTAAATCTGATGACAATGTAATAACTCCGATCTGTGAAAGAAATATTACCCTCGCAGCGTAGTCTCACATAGGACTCATGTGTTGTGCTGAATCATAACCTTGTCATGTCCTAATATGCCTCTCTGCACACGTGATGTTTCAGTACCGGTCTTGCACGCCCCGCTGGTTTCTGAGCTTGAAGAGGGGAAGGAGGAGCTCTTAATTACAGCCTCCGGGGACATGATGCATCGGAACTGGGTTGAGAGGGAAGACTTTTTTTTTACACTAATCCCATTCCAATAGATGCAAACTCTGAGCAGGGCTCAAACAATATTGATGCCAATTTGAACCACAATCTTCCTGGGAATTCGTCAAGCAACCAAACAACCGACCCACCGACCAACAAACTAACCAACCATTCAAGCAACCACACAACCATTCAACCACCCGAACAACCAACATACCAAACATTCACTGACCCAACCATCCAACCAACCAACCAACTATCCAACCAACCAACCACCCAATCAAACAGACAACCAACAAACCACCCAGCCAATCATCCAACCAACAACCCAATCAACCAACCAAACATCCATTCAGTCAACCAACCCCCAACAAACCAAACATCCATTCAATTAACCAACCACCCAACCAACCAACCAAATATCAATTTCATCAACCAACCAACCAACCAACCAACTAACCAAACATTCATTTAATCACCCACCAACCACCCAAAACAATCAACCAAACATCCATTCAATCAACCAACCACCCAAACAACCAACCAAACATTCATTCAATCAACCAACCACCTACACAACCAACCAAACATACATTCAATCAACCAACCTCGCAAACAACCAACCCAACATCTATTCCTCAACCAACTCCCAACAAACCAAACATCCATTCAACCAACCAACCATCCAACCAAAGAGCCAAACACCAATTTAACCAACCAACCGACCAACCAACCAACCAACCAACCAACCAACCAACCAAACATCTAACCAACATACCATCCATCCATCCATCATGTGCCATGCCGGTAAGCGTGGGCGGTCATGTTCTGCCATCTCACCCGATCACCAGAGTCGTGGATCAGCTCCGTGTTTCTGTCTCGACTATGCCACAAGGCCAAGCCATCCAGGTACTTGCTTCTAGGTCTTCCCCTTGGTCTGTTCCCCTCGATCTTACCAGTTGTCACCAAATTCTCCAATCCATTTCTTCTCATAACATGTCCAAAAAATTTTGACTGTCTACGTCTAATTTCTCTAATCAATTTACGATCTTCATTTGTTTCTTGAAGGACTTGTTCATTGGTCTTTCTGGCTGTCCATGGTATTCTTTGCATTTTCCTCAGAAACCACATCTCTACAGCCATCAGATGTTTTTCAGCCTGACTGCTCATTGTCCACGCTTCACATCCATACAAAAGTACAGGCTCAATGTAGCATCTCAACACTCTCTTTCTCGTTTCAATTGACATCTTTTTATTGGTCAATATGTTTTTCATCTTGCTAAAGGCTACTTTTGCCATGGCGATTCTTGTTCTAATCTCTTCAAGGCATCTCCCATCAGATGTTATTACTGTTCCGACATACCAACAAACCAAATAACCATCCATCCAACCAACCAACCAACCAACCAACCAACCAACCAACCAGCCAGCCAACCAACCAACCAACCAACCCACCCACCTGTGGGGTTGTAAATATAATAAATTAGAATAAGGACAAGTTTCGCTAGGGGTATTCAGTATGAATGGGGTCTAAAACCCAAACACGCCCTCTATAGGAATTAATATATTGGCTCGTAACCCCCAAGTATTGAACAAGGCAGAAAAGGGTGCAAGTTCAACACTAACATAAAAGAAATGTTTCCCATAGAAGGCTGGGAGATCCGGGAAGTTCTACCACAGACACCCGAGTACTAATCACTCTACCCAGAGGGTGTGTCTATGAGTAAGTGCCCCGCCCCACATTTAATCTCCCACATATATATAAACAATGACAAGTATCCAATGTCATGCACATCCACAGTATTATACAACAGAGGGACAACAACCCATGTTAGACGCAACAACTGGATTACATTGACAGAGGAAAAACAGCCACTGTTAGATAAAAACAGTACAATGACTCACTGTATCACATAACAGTAACAATAACTCACTGTATCACATAACAGTAACAATAACTGGACTATAAACATCAATTTTGGAACAACAGGTTAACAATGAAGTAACTGCAAGGCTTTGTTAAACCAAACAAACAAACAATTGTATTGTGGAAACATTTGGGTTCTGGAAAACCCTGTTGGCTACAATATGACATATACATGAAAGAAATTATTCATATTCAGGCAATGCACACAAAGTATACACCCAAACTAGAAGTCCCAAAAAATATTTCCCCAAAAAAGGTTCACATCAAATACATGTGTCAAACACAAAACAAAGTAAATAATCCATACAAAGAAATAGATAAAGAAAATCTATCTAATCTGTCTCTAGAACTATCTTATGGGTCTGATGATGACTTCCTCTCCTTCATTATCCACTAGAAAAAGTCTGGCCATAATCACACTCTCTATAATCCAGGAAAACAGCTGCTTTGCATATATCCACCTATTTAGAAAATTGGGGATTGCACACACACACACACAGAGAACTTTCACTTCTGGATCATATATCCATCGCGAAAAACATGTAGGAGTAATCCATATGAATCCAATGTGGATATACTGTAATCTCTCAAGTCACAGTTGCTAAGTCACTGGGCTAGGAGCGTTCCAGGGTGATATAACAGACAGGTATAAATAAGTCTGAAGCATTCTGGCGTGGCGTGACACACAGGAGTCCATGTGATTGATTCGATCAGGATCAGGCACAAACACTTTCAGTATCTCTTTGGATGAGGAGTGACATCACATAATCCATTAGAATTTCCTGACAGAACTAACTTGAATGGGGCATGAATATTCCAGCCCCTTTCTCTGGGTTAAGATGTAGGTTATTCTTTCTTCAGCTGAATATACGACTTGATTGACGGGAGTTGGTAATGCTTGATTGTCCATGTCTGGGATATGATGGATGAGAAGATTCAAAGGAAGCTGGGAGTTCACAAAATCAGTTGGTAAATCCATACTGGTAAATGATGGTGAATTCCAGACTTATCCATGAGCCTCTGGAATATGACAGTTGAACGTGGAATCAGGCGGTGACTTTTAGAGAGGATATACGCTGAAAACCATCTAGGCCAGGCATGCCTCATGTCTTTGCGGACATTGAAAAGATTCACACCATCTGTAAGTTCCCAGAGGTAGGGAATCCACTTCCGCATATTCAAAATCCGTTACGTATCCAGGCATTGACATTCAGGTTCAGGGTGAGTAGCAGTAACCAGCACTCTTTGTAGAATATTAGAGGAGGCTGATATCCCAGTTTACTGCCTCTAAATCCAAACAAGTTGACTATAAATCCAGTGCCAAGCATGGTGACTAGTGCCAATACTCCAGCCGGCATCTCTAGCGCCTATGTTGTGAAGAAAAAAACAGGGTCGATATACATTAGTAATACAACCCAAACTTCTGATAACAATGTATCATAATAAAACATACATTTATAGGATGAATAACAGTGTATCATAATTAAAAATAGAGGGAACAAGAGGGAAGAAGAAAAAAAAAGGTGTAGCTAGTTCCCTAGCACTTGTCGCCTACTGTAGAGTTTTGACCCACTCCAAAAGTGAGTAAGGTATCTACTCAATAGGTACATCTCTTCTTGACTGATACTGGAGCTTCCTGGGAGGTTTTCTTCACCTCCTAAATATGCAAACATCTTTTGATAGTACCGCTGTCACATCATGGAAAAAGTTCCTGAGACAATGTCCTCATGTACACAATTCATAAATCTCCTTTCCATAGTTACAAACAGCATTATGTGACTACCACTGACAAATGGCAAAAAGGCTAGCTACCCATCAGTCATCTCTTCTTGCATCATCCTCACCATCATCATCATCATCATCATCATCATGTGTTTGTCCCCAATGGGGGTGAAGTTAAAAGATCTACTTCAGCAGTAACATCATGAATAGAATATACATATGATATATATGATGAATAACAGAAAAACTTGTTAGACTTTTACTAAACATGGTATGAACTCTCTAGTGGGTATTACAACATCTCAAAGTAAAAACACAAGAGCAGGTGTCATTTCCCACTCCCTTGAGATGATATATAGATATATCATACCAAATGACAATCTTATAACATCATTTATTACAGCATCAAGCAGTAACAATCATGAGCATAAAAGGTAAAATACTCATAAAAGAGAAATCATGGGAATCTTTTCCCATACACTTGAGATTATGTATATCATACCACATGAAAATCCCATAACATCATTTATGAAAATAAAAGACTACAAGACAATCTCTGTGTATTTACAACCAGGTAAACAAAAGATTAACTCCTAAGTGCATGAAAAAGTCCAGCGAGAATATCTCTCTCTATCTAACAAACTATTAAAGTTGTACACAGATGTGAAATAGTAATATTTCTCCCTCATAAGGGCCGAAATACAAAATATGCACTCAGGAAAAAAACACTTTAAAACACAGAGACCAGTTGTGAAAAATAAGCATTTAGGAATAAAGTAAGTTCACAAAATCATCTCAGAAGATTGACTCATTGCAAGATTATCTTGTAAGCTTTATGAAGGCTGACTGGACAACATGGCGGTGTCCAGGCTGCGTGACGTAAACCAACCTTTCAATGAAAGCGATTCTCATAATTTTCACACACACAACTTCAATCATGATATTAGTTGCCACAAAGCATTTCCTAATACATAACATGATATGTTGTATATAATATAATGCTCACCTAAAACGCAGAGAATAAGTGGGCTTTAAATTAACCCATTAACAATGGGTCACCCGCTAACATTGGAGAAACATGGCGATTGACCAGACCGCTTTGTCTACCAAGCCTTTGTCTAGATTAAGCCTGTGTTTCCGGGGCGCGGCCAATCAATTGTCTTAAAACGAAACGAATTTTCGTTTCGTTAATTCTCCCGTCGGGCTTTTTAATAGCCTCTACTCTTCAGATAGCGTGTCCTAGCAACGTCTGCTGGAAAAGACTGAGGGATGATGACATATATGTCACACCACCCACCAACCAACAATCAAACCAAACATCATTTCAATCAACCACCCCACCAACCAATCAATCAACTAAACAACAAACCAGCGCGGTATGGTAGTGGCTAAATCCCCATCGAGGCGAACACATTTCACACATTACCCTGGACTCCCCGGTCCACCAAGCATTAAATGGATACCAGGAAATGTTCTGAGAAGTAAAAGTGTTCAGTGTGACATTGCCCACATGGCCCATCCAGCGATTCGCCCATTAAATATGGGCACTGCAACATATACCCAACAAGTTTCAAGACGTTATTTGTTTACCTTTCTTCAACTTTTAGTCAAGAAAAGTCTGTGATATATCAAGCAACCAACAGTAAGGTGCCTGGAATGAAATGAGTTAACACATTTGAAAGGTTATCCGAGTAACACGTGATCTTACAAGCAAATGGGGTTGCCTTTAAGATACTCTTTAATGTTTGTTTGGATACAATGATACACGACCTCCGCCTCTAATCCTACTCGCAAACATGTCAGTATAAAACCCCAGATATTTTAGGAGTGCACAGTGTTCAAGTACCTATTTTGAAAAAGAAGAACAAAGCCTATGCACACACTGAAGTGGTATACGTGAGGAACTGTAGCTAACACTAAGTAGGCCTGACAGGAAAGAGTACTGTTACACAGTGCGGATGCAACTCCTGAGATTCGACATCCTGTCGTATTTTTGACTTTTATAAAAATGAAATGGATGAATAATATCATCCTAAGGTGACTCTAAAAATAGAAGTTTGTTTTGACTACGATTCGCAGTACCACTGCAAACACTAGAAGTGGTAAAATCATCAGAGGTTATCAGTTATCAGTTATCAGTTATCAGTTGGGGTATCTTCATTGCACTCCGGACATGTCCATAGGTGCTCAGATCCTCCCCCCAGCATATGCATCAGCGTCCGGTGGCTAATATTGCCAGTTCTGTGCTGGTTGACGAGGCGCTTTGTTTTCCCGATGTACCTCTCGCGTCTGGCTGTGCCGATTCTTACTCCCAGGTCTTTCATCCCGGATAGCGATGTGGATTCACTGACGTCAAAGTCCTCTGTTCTCGCCATATCTTTGAGGACGTTAATAACATCGGCACGATCCATGGGCTGGCCATCTACAGGGGGTGCAGAGCCAGCCAGTTTGTCAGCTCGTTCATTTTCCTCGACTTCCGCATGTCCCGGGATGAAGATGAAGGTGACTTTACGGACAACAGACTTCCGCAGCGACTCAGTCCACTGTCTACGTACAGATCCAGCTTCGACCTTCTGAATCATGCTCATTGAATCACTTAGTACACACACGTTGGTATAATGCTGTGATTCCAGCCATATGAAAGCTTGTGTAACTGCCATCACCTCCATCGTCATGCTGCTCGTGGTCATAGAGTGGGCACCACTGGATTCTTGAACGGTTCGGCCCACTGAACGGGCTGTAAATGCCCACGCACTTCTCTGCTGCTTTACAACAGATCCATCTGTATAGATGAGCACTTCGGGGCTATCTGAGTGTTCATAGATGAGCGCGTTAACCTCTGCATTGACAGCGGCAGGGTTCTGCTCTCTGCACCGTCTGTCGAGTGTGATAATGCAGGAGAAAGTGCACTTAAAAGCTGGAGGCACCGGCACCCATTCCTTGGCGGGGTTGATACTGGTAAGACTGCAGACCTGTCTGACGACATCTTCCGCCCGACCCATCCATGATTTGCCCCTCTTTAGCCTGTCACCCTTTTCTCTGAATATAGCATCATGCAGAGGGTGCTGCTCATCTGTACTTATTTAAGTGCAGATCATCAGAGGTCCTAATACTCAAGGGAGAGACGAATGCAAAGGTTGGGAAAATGAAATATAAGATTGTCGAGCAGCATGGTATGGTAACTAGAAACAACAGAGAAGACAGACTGATACAGTTTTGTGAAAAGAGCCATATTATTATTTGTAATACATTTTCCCAACATAATACTAGGCAATTGTATACGCAGAAAAACTCTGGATATATATATATCTGTACTGCTGTACTGGAAACAAGTGGCCACAGTTAGATATGGAAATAATTACTTACCACCGTTAGAGATTTAAAACAAAGGAGTGCGGCAGGCGTGCTTTTTGTCCCCAAGCCTCTGCAACTTATACACAGAAAGAATGTTTAAACAAGTCGAACTGCCTAGGCTTAACATCAATGGAAGAATAATAAACAATCTAAGGTATGCTGATGATACAGTGTTACAAGCAGAAAGCGAGCAAGAGTTTTAAAACTTAGTGGAACAAGTAAACAATTAGTAGTGAACTAAAACTAAAAAAAGACTGTTAAATTCATACAAGAGACAACATTGCAGTTATAAACATATTTCAGGCGAACGAAAGAAGAAGAAGAAGAAGTAGTGAACAGGAAAGACTATCAATGAATATTACGGTAAACCGGAAGATACTAAAACAAGTACACGTTTCTCTTATCTTGGACACGTAACAACAGAGGGTGGTTGAAGTGAAACATATATAATAAAGATAATAGGAATGGCCAAACATGGTTTTAACAACATGAAATCAGTTTTAATTAACATCTAGAGAGATTAACAAAGTATTAAAAATAAGAACGGTCAAATGGTATGTATATTCAACACTATTATATGGCGCAGAAGTCTGGATAAGGAACAAACAATTAGAAAGTCGAATAGAAGCCCTGGAGATGTGAAAATAAAGAAGAATATGTCGAATTTAATGGCAACAAAAGAAATCAAATACAGAGGTTCTAGAAAAACTGTGAAAGAAAAAATAACAGTTGATCAAAGAAGTAAAAAAGAGGCAAGTGAAATATTTTAGCCACGTTAAATGACATTACACTGTTATAAAAACAATATATATGGAGAGTGGTGTTAAAAGCAAGCGAGAAAGAGGTAGACAACGGTATAAGAGGGAATATACCATCAGGAGATGGACGAACAGTATTCTGACAGAATGTACAATCAAGGCGAGAGACAGAGAAGTGTTGAAGATCCCTTGCAGCCAACCTTCGTTGTGAAGACCACTGCTGGCATACATCAAAATTTTTCCCCCAGCTGAGGAATAAACGGTCACTTGCCAAAACGATTGCCTTGTTGTATACCTGCTATATTCTTTGCTTAAAATCCAGAGCTTTAGCAACGATCTATCATGCCCGATGTCCGTAAGGTCACCTTCATCTTCGTCCCGGGACATGCGGGAGTCAAGGGAAATGAACGAGCTGATAAATGGGCTGGCTCTGCACCCCCTGCAGATGGCCAGCCCATAGATCGCGCAGATGTTATTAAGATCTTTAAAGAGATGTCGAGAACAGAGGACTTTGACGTCAGTGAATCCACATCGTTGTCCAGGATGAGAGACTTGGGAGTAAGAATCGGCACTGCCAGACACGAGAGGTACATCGGGAAAACGAGGGGCCTCGTCAACCAACACAGAACTGGCACTATTAGCCATCGGACGCTGATGCATATGCTGGGGGAGGGGGGGGGGTGGATCTGAGCACCTATGGACCTGTCCGGAGTGCAATGACGATACCCCAACTGATAACTGATAACTATCATGCCCAACGATCTGTGAAAGAGACATTCTGACTATTTCGATCACCCGTAATAGTGACTATGTTTAGATGTGCGCATAAACAAATAGTACCAAATCAGAGTGGGGAAATGTTAGGTGTCCACATCAGAAAAGCTACTAAACAAAGCCCAGCAGGAGGAGGGGAGGAGGAGGAGGAGGAGGAGGAGGATGAGACAAAGACGAAGAAGAAGAAGAAGAAGAAGAAGAAGAAGAAGAAGAAGAAGAAGAAGAAGAAGAAGAAGAAGAAGAAAAGAAGAAGAAGAAGAAGAAGAAGAAGAAGAAGAAGAAGAAGAAGAAGAAGAAGAAGAAGAAGAAGAAGAAGAAGAAGAAGAAGAAGAAGAAGAAGAAGAAGAAGAAGAAGAAGAAGAAGAAGAAGAAGAAGAAGAAGAAGAAGAAGAAGAAGAAGAAGAAGAAGAAGAAGAAGAAGAAGAAGAAGAAGAAGAAGAAGAAGAAGAAGAAAAAGAAGAAAAAGAAAAAGAAGAAGAAGAAGAAGAAGAAGAAGAAGAAGAAGAAGAAGAAGAAGAAGAAGAAGAAGAAGAAGAAGAAGAAGAAGAAGAAGAAGAAGAAGAAGAAGAAGAAGAAGAAGAAGAAACACTGTTACTACTTTCGTAGTATCGGTGTTTTTTATTCTTATATTTATGTGGTACTTGCTAACGAAATTAGCATATGGAATGCAAATTAATATTTCTTTTCGGTATGCATCCTTCTGCTAAAACTATGAAAGGTTAAGATTATGTCTCATTTCTTTATCACGGTGGTATAAGAACATCCAGTTGCTAAAGAGAGAAAAAAAAAACATCCTACAAGTTTTGATCATTTTAGTAACTGTTCTAGAGTTCTTTGTTTCCTCCCCACTCATACATCCTTATTCACTGTTTACATTAAACTTCCAATTATATCTGAACCCAACCAGCTAGTTTTTCATAGGCCTTTTACAACTGTGATAGTATATTTGCTTAATGATGACGTCAGGAAGGTGTGCAGGGGCACATAACAGGTGGGCTAAATGGGGAGTGAACCTGCGAGTTGTAAGTCCAAATACAACTCATTCTGAAGAAATCCAGGACTGATCATGTGACATGGACGGCATGGGATAGTATCTCGAGGGCACACATTCCTTCCCAATTTCTGCCACCTACTTCTCGAAGATCGTCGTGCCCAAAAGCATGTAAAGATCCACCCATTTAATGAAAAGTATTGCAAGTAGGGGGAGATCTGACGAAAGCACAAAAATAGACACGTACCCACATCTCCACAAACCATATATATTGGGTACACATAGGCGCCTCTGAACTGGTTTACTGACTCACTGTATAGATCTGTGTTTATTTTCCCGCTTTCAATTTGGATATTTGACTAGCGATAGCCCAGTTGTGATGTGTTTGTTTCTGGAAATTAATGAACAGAATGTTACTTGTCTAGAGATTAATACAAATTAATTGTACGAATACTAGCATTATCAGCTTGATAAACATCACTTAGTGTAACAATAACTGTGAAGCTGATAACATCCTCGACATCAATAGGCTAAGATTGATAGCTGACGACAATCAAGACCAGCACGGATATTCACAGAAGTGCTCACACAGAGTAATCTACCAGCTGGCATTCAATAGTACTTTTGGTTATTGCTTTTCTGTTAGAAGTACCTGACACATTAATATATCAACTTTTGTCCGTCGCAACTTCAGGATCATTATTGTTGTTTTATTGTATGATGGAGTTTTCGAGATAACTGTTCAATGTACGCTTTAAAATGTGGACCTTTAAATATTTTAACAACAAGGAAGGCACAATTATTTTTTCGACTGAAGTGAAAGTTGTAGATTACCTCAAGCAGATTTGTTGAAATTTAACTTGAAATATATTTTTAGTATAATGACGCGGGCCAGGCACCGAGAAGTTTCGTAAGTTGACTTTATTCTTGTTCTTGTTCTTTTTCGTTTCTTTTCATCTGCCCACAGTGTATAGACGTATGCCCTTGCCATTTTGTTTTTAAAAATGCAAAGGAACCTATTCACTCGTCTTTAGGCGCGTTGGACATATGGTGCGAGCCTCACGAGTTTATAGAATAACGACACTCGATGGGTGCTTGTGGTTAATATCAAGTCAACCGCCTTTATTTCCCAAGTAATTTTTCGGTACCCATTTTAGGCTGGGTCGACATGACAGACCTTATCAATGTTAAAATCTATCTTGATGTCAATTCGAAGGCATGGCCACCAGACCAGAGAGGAAAGCGTACCAGCCACTGCCCTACTGTGTCTCCTCCATCTTATGTAATAATATATGTTTATATACGTGGTTTTCTTTATATGTCCGGCTAAGGTAATCACAGTGATTCACAAACAAGTGGATATTTACAGAGCAGTCTAACGTAAAAACCAAAACTCACGAATCCGCAGTAGCACAGTATCATCAACGGAGTTGATCCAGAACACCAAAGACCGAGATCTATGGAGCTGGCCGGGGGGGGGGGGGGAGGGGGGGATATGATGATGTTGATGATGATTCTATTGTAGATTTTGAGAAAAATGTTGAGAATATCGTTGTCAGAGGAGAAATCAATCTCCAAGGTATTGACAACTGCTGGAGTTGCTTGATCACTCTACAAAATCATAATGAAAAGACACATGAAATTATGATTTTTGTCGACAGAAGTGTAATAGAGGTATTAGCCTTAAGTGTGGCAAATAATAGAGAAGAAAGGCATTTGGTGTATGTCCATTCATTTCATCCAGTGGGGTTGAAAGTTTCCAGCTGTGAGTTCCAAGATGGCTGGTAAGGCCTATTATGGCTCGAAATGTTCTTTGACAATGTGGGTAAAGAATGCTTGGCGTTCTGGGAGGAGGATCTCTTGCAGTGGTTTTTCTGTCCAGTTTTATTTTTCCACAGATCTTGCAGTTCTGTTTGCTTCACAAGTGACTACACCCTTGCGTAATGATGTACTCAATGAATTTCGGTCTTTGGCAGCAGTCTCCCCCCCCCCCCCCCAAAAAAAAAAAACAAAAAAAAAACACTAGAGAAGAAAGCCATAGGAAGACTGAGAAAGATGCAAGAAGCTCAAATAGCTTACAACAAATAATAATATAATCTACATCTACTTTATCAGAGAGGTGTGGTCAGCATGGCCGAATGGATACGAGCGTTCTTTCTTAAACTATTCGTTCGATGTGCTGATGCAGAGGTAGCAGGTTCAATCCCTACACCGGTCAGTCGTACCAAAAATGTTGACATCTCGTCCTTGACTTGGGGTCTTAAATTACAAGTATCTATGAAGTTTGAGTGGGTTCACCTGATGACTAGGGACACTGGTAATAGGGAAAGTTAATCCACACACAAAAATCGGTCTAGTACACGTGTTTGGACTACACTTGAGTTCAAAGCGAGCGAACGTTAAAAAACAAAAACAGAGAGATTTGGAAAGTGGCGGTGGCTAATGTCCGCTTTATACCAGACCCCTGCTGAAGATGTCTAGGTTAGCGTGTGGTGGAAAGACTCTATGGTCTTGTATGTTTGATACAGGTGGCTAATGTCTGCTTTATACCAGACCCCTGCTGAAGATGTCTAGGTTAGCGTGTGGTGGAAAGACTCTATGGTCTTGTATGTTTGATACAGGTGGCTAATGTCTGCTTTATACCAGACCCCTGCTGAAGATGTCTAGGTTAGCGTGTGGTGGAAAGACTCTATGGTCTTGTATGTTTGATACAGGTGGCTAATGTCTGCTTTATACCAGACCCCTGCTGAAGATGTCTAGGTTAGCGTGTGGTGGAAAGACTCTATGGTCTTGTCAGTTTGATGCAGGTGGCTAATGTCCGCTTTATACCAGACCCCTGCTGAAGATGTCTAGGTTAGCGTGTGGTGGAAAGACTCTATGGTCTTTTATGTTTGATACAGGTGGCTAATGTCTGCTTTATACCAGACCCCTGCTGAAGATGTCTAGGTTAGCGTGTGGTGGAAAGACTCTATGGTCTTGTCAGTTTGATGCAGGTGGCTAATGTCCGCTTTATACCAGACCCCTGCTGAAGATGTCTAGGTTAGCGTGTGGTGGAAAGACTCTATGGTCTTGTATGTTTGATACAGGTGGCTAATGTCTGCTTTATACCAGACCCCTGCTGAAGATGTCTAGGTTAGCGTGTGGTGGAAAGACTCTATGGTCTTGTATGTTTGATACAGGTGGCTAATGTCTGCTTTATACCAGACCCCTGCTGAAGATGTCTAGGTTAGCGTGTGGTGGAAAGACTCTATGGTCTTGTATGTTTGATACAGGTGGCTAATGTCTGCTTTATACAAGACCCCTGCTGAAGATGTCTAGGTTAGCGTGTGGTGGAAAGACTCTATGGTCTTGTCAGTTTGATGCAGGTGGCTAATGTCCGCTTTATACCAGACCCCTGCTGAAGATGTCTAGGTTAGCGTGTGGTGGAAAGACTCTATGGTCTTGTCAGTTTGATGCAGGTGGCTAATGTCTGCTTTATACCAGACCCCTGCTGAAGATGTCTAGGTTAGCGTGTGGTGGAAAGACTCTATGGTCTTGTCAGTTTGATGCATATGTACACACAAACACATACATGAATGTTACACACAACACACTATTTTGACACAATTTATTAATACTAAGAAAGAAATAAGAAAACTGAATATTAACATGTTAGTGTTAGGTATGTGTGAGACCAGATGTACAGGAATGGGCATTATAACATCCTAGGAATATAGCATAATCCATTCTCGTGGAGAGAAATAACAGCGAGGGGTAGCATTTATAATGGATATAGAGAGATCCAAATCGATCAAAGGATATTGGAATGTGTCAGACAGAATATTACTAGTGAAGTTGAGTGGGAGACCTTTCGATATCAATATCATACAAGTTTATACACCAACAACAGACAGCAGTGATGACAGCATCGATGAATTTGATAATTATTTGAAGAATGACTTCAAGAAATGCAAGCATAATTGTAATAATGGGTGACTTTACTGCTAAAGTAGGAAATCAACAGGGCGAATTCATAGTAGGCAAGTATGGAGTAGGGGAACAGAATGAAAGAGGTTGCAGACTTGTACAGTGGGCAAACGAGCATGATATGATTATTGGAAACACCTGGTAACAATATCACTGAAGGAGATTGTGGACATGGAGGAGCCCTGACCATGATATCAGAAATCAGATTGATTACATTCTCATCAACAGAAGATTTCTAAATGCCTTAAAAGTCGTAAAAACTATACAAAGCGCAGACTGATACAGCGGCCATAGATTAATCATAATGTAATCTTATATATAAACTAGCTGACACGGCCCGGCTTCGCCCAGTCCCTGGTGGGAAGCATCTCATTTAATTCATATAAGTAGTCATATAAGTTCCCGTTCCCGTTACCGATTATCTGTCTGTCTGTCTGTCTGACCTGGCCCGGCATCGCACAGCTCCTGGTGTGAAGCATCTCATTTAATTTATATAAGTAGTCATATAAGTTCCTGTTCCCGACTGTCTATCTGTCTGTCTATCTGTCTGCCTGACCCTGTCCGGCTTCATTAAATTCATAAAGAACGTTCTTCCACACACCATCCATTATTTTTAATGAAAACTCTTTCTAATCACCTGCATGACTACAGTAACTTCTTAAGCAAAAAAAGATGAGTTACAATGTTATGCATTGTGCATTATTTTTATGAAAACTTTGAAAATGCCTTACAGATTGTATCATTATTTATTATAACTCATATGCCGGTATATAACTATGGACAAAGAGTTTATAAATCTTTGAAAACGATGCCACAATATGACTATAAGTTATACAGAAAAGTTATGCCCCTTGAAATAACTTTTACAGAGTTAGGTCCCCTGAGATATATGAAATTATGATGAAAAATGAAAAATGAAATAATACTGAGTAAGCAGGCGATTTCACACTAACAAAATATGACAGTGGGCAGCTCTGGAATGAAAGAAAGGCGTGTAGAAAATTTCATCTCAATCGGATGGGCCGTTCGCGAGCGCACAAAGGACAGACGGACATACAGACATACGGACAGTCAGACAGACAGACAGACAGACAGACAGACAGACGGAGATCCTAATTTATATATAAGATTAGGATCTCCGTCTGTCTGTCTGTCTGTCTGTCTGTATGTCCGTCTGTCCTTTATGCGCTCGCGAACGGCCCATCCGATTGAGATGAAATTTTCTACACGCCTTTCTTTCATTCCAGAGCTGCCAACTGTAATATTTTTTTAGTGTGAAATCGCCTGCTTACCCAGTATTATTTCATTTTTCATTTTTCATTGTAATTTCATATATCTCAGGGGACCTAACTCTATAAAAGTTATTTCAAGGGGCATAACTTTTCTGTATAACTTATAGTCATATTGTGGCATCGTTTTCAAAGATTTATAAACTCTTTGTCCATAGTTATGTACCGGCATATGAGTTATAATAAATAATCATACAATCTGTAAGGTATTTTCAAAGTTTTCATAAAAATAATGCACAATGCATAACATTGTAACTCATCTTTTTTTGCTTAAGAAGTTACTGTAGTCATGCAGGTGATTAGAAAGCGTTTTCATTAAAAATAATGGATGGTGTGTGGAAGGGCATTTTTTTAAGTTACTTTTTTTTATTGTATGAATTTAATGAGACGCTACCCGCCAGGAGCTGGGCGAAGTCACGCCGGGTCAGATAGATAGACAGACCCACCTTTTCGCTGCAGTTGTCTACTCCTCCTTTTCCTTCTTCTGCTGATGCTGCTGCCGCCGCTCCATTTACCCAAGTTAATTGTTGGGGGAAGATGTAAAGATCTTTCAAGTGCTCTTTCTAATGCTTTTTGTAAGTTGGTCTTCGTTTATCTAAGGTTGTTCTAACTGCAACCAATAAATGATTAGACAGACAGGCAGACAGACAGACAGAGAGGGACGGACGGACAGACAGACAGACAGTCAGACAGACAGACAGATAGTCGGTAACGGGAACGGGAACTTATATGACTACTTATATGAATTAAATGAGATGCTCCCCACCAAGGACTGGGCGATGCCGGGTCAGACAGACAGACAGACAGACAGACAGACAGACAGTCGGTAACGGGAACGAGAGCTTATATGACTACTTATATGAATTAAATGAGATGCTCCCCACCAAGGACTGGGCGAAGCCGGGCCGGGTCAGCTAGTATACATATAAAATTAAAGAAGGTCAAATATACACCAAGAAATACAAAATTTGATTTACGTGCACTGAAGAGTGAAGAGATAATAGATAAATGCAACTTAGAGGTAAAGAACAGATTTGATGCCTTGTCCGATATGGAAATATCATTTCAAGATGTCAGCAACCCACGGGAAATATTAAAGAAATCAGTCAATCAAGCTGCAAAAACAAGATATTTCAAAAATGAAGATGATGAGACGTAAAAAATGGATGATGGAAGACATCTTAAAACTTATGGAAATAATAAGAAATAACAAAAATAACCACGAAAAATATAAAGAGATTCACAGGAAAATTATTAAACTGTGCAAAGAGGCAAAAGAAGGCTTGAGGAAAATTTCAAAGAAATTGAAAACCAACACAACACCCAGAATACCAACTTAATGCACACAAGAATTAATGGCATCGCTAACACAAGAACACCCACATCAACGGCTTGCCTAAAATCTAAAGATGGCAAAATCATAATAGAAAATGATCAGGTGTTACATGCCTGATCAGATTATGTGAAAGACCTTTATGATGATACAAGAGAAGGACAGTATGATATTCGGAATAATAATGAAGCACCATCAAGTTAGAAGATGGAAATTCAGAATGCTCTTAACCATATAAAAACTGGCAAGACCCCGGGTCCAGACAAATCACAACAGAAATTATCAATGCCTTAGAAGAATATGGCATAGAACAGGTCACCAGACTGCTGAGCACAATATATGATACTGGATATTTTCCACCTGAATTATGTAATTCTATATTTATTGCAATCCCGAAGACACCAGGAGCATTGGGATGTGATCAACATCGAACAGTTAGTATAATGAATCACATCACGAAGATTTTGCTAAGAATCATCATGCAAAGAGTTAGGAAGAAAATACATTCTGAAATAGGAGAAGAACAATGTGGATTCGTAGAAGGCAAGGGTACAATAAATGCCGTGTATATGCTGACAACATTAATTGAACGTTCTATAGAAGTAAAATAAAAAACCTACATCTTTGCTTTATCGACTACACAAACAAAGGCTTTCCATAAAGTAAGACGTGTCAACATGATGAAAATGTTTGCAGATCTAGAACTTCATAGGAAAGACCTTAGACTTGTAAAAAACATATATTGGAAACAACAAGCTGCCATAAGAATTGATAATGAAGTAGGTCAGTATCAGCCTATTAAGAAAGATGTGACAGGGATATGTAATGTCTCCATATCTTTTTTCCCTACATAGTGAACATATTTTCAGAAATTTAGAAGATATGAGAGAAATCACCATTGGTGGAGGTAACATCAATAACAATAAATATGCGGATGATACAGTATTGATTGCAGACAATTAGCAGGATCTTAAACATTTATTAGATGCGGTTGTTGCACGCAGTTAACAACTAGGGTTAAAAGTAAATTGTAAGAAGACACAGATTATGATCGTCACTAGGAAGAAAGAAATATCACAATGTAATAATCAAGTAAATGGGAATATTCTTAAAACAAGTGAATCGGTACAATTATCTATGAACAGTCATTACATCTGATAGGAGATGCCTTAAAGAGATTAGAACAAGAGTCGCCATGGCGAAGGTAGCCTTTTGCAAAATGGAAAACATACTGACCAATAAAAAGATGTTAATTGCAACGAGAAAAAGAGTGTTGAAGTTCTACATAGAACCTGTACTTTTGTATAGATATGAAGCATGGACAATGAGCAGACAAACTGAAAAACATCTAATGGCTGTGGAAATGTGATTTCTGAAGGAAATGCAATGAATATCAAAGACAGACAGAAAAACCAACGACAATGTCCTACAAGAAACAAATGTAAACCGTAAACTGATTAGAGAAATTTGATGTTGGCAGTCACAATTTTTTTGGACACGTTATGGGAAGAAATACATGGAGAACTTGGTGACAACTGGCAAGAAGATTGAGGAGAAAAGAAAAACAAAACAGGGAAAGCAGAGAAGTAAATACCTGGATGGCTTGGCTACGTGGTGTGGTCCAGACAAGAACGCAGAGCTGATCCCCGACTCTGGCGATCGTGTGAGATGGCGAAACATGACCGCCCACGCTTATCGTTATGGCACATGATGATGATGAAACCACAGACGCAGTCTGCAATAGTTTAATTACATTGATAAAAGCATGATAAGCATTTCAAACTGAAGCAACAAGCAAATTAAGGAGTTTATGAACTGTTTCCCCACACACTAATCACACTAGACAAACTCAGGGTAGTAAGACCGCCGATCATTTGCACACGAAAAAAGTATCTTTATAGTTGGATGCATGTTTACATTCGGTAGTTTGCCATTTATTTCTGACCGATCAACGCTCATCCATCCATCCATCCATCATGTGCCATGCCGGTAAGCGTGGGCGGTCATGTTCTGCCATCTCACTCGATCAACAGAGTCGTGGATCAGTTCCGTGTTTCTGTCTCGACCATGCCACAAGGCCAAGCCATCCAGATACTTGTTTCTAGGTCTTCCCCTTGGTCTGTTCCCCTCGATCTTACCAGTTGTCACCAAGTTCTCCAAATCATTTCTTCTCATAACATGCCCAAAAAATTGTGACTGTCTACGTCTAATGTCTCTGATCAGTTTACGATCTTCATTTGTTTCTTGAAGGACTTGTTCATTGGTCTTTCTGGCTGTCCATGGTATTCTTTGCATTTTCCTCAGAAACCACATTTCTACAGCCATCAGATGTTTTTCAGCCTGGCTGCTCATTGTCCAAGCTTCACATCCATATAAAAGTACAGGTTCTATGTAGCATCTCAACACTCTTTTTCTCGTTTCAATTGACATCTTTTTATTGGTCAGTATGTTTTTCATCTTGCTAAAGGCTACTTTTGCCATGGCGATTCTTGTTCTAATCTCTTCAAGGCATCTCCCATCAGATGTTATTACTGTTCCGAGATAATTGTACCTGCTCACTTGTTGAAGAATATTCCCATTTACTTGTATATTACATTGTGGTATTTCGTCCTTCCTAGTGACGACCATAATCTGTGTCTTTTTACAATTTAATTCTAACCCTAGTTGTTCACTGTGTGTAACAATCGCATCTACTAAATGTTGCAGGTCCTGTTCATTGTCTGCAATCAAGACTGTATCATCTGCATATCTAATGTTATTGATGCATCGTCCCCCAATGTTGATTCCTTCCATATCTTCAATATTTCTGAAAATACTTTCACTGTACAGGGAAAACAGATCTGGAGACATTACACATCCCTGTCTCACACCCCTTTTAATAGGCTGATATTGGCTTACTTCATTATCAACTCTTATGGCAGCTTGTTGTTTCCAATATATGTTTTTTACAAGTCTAAGATCTTTTCCATCAATTTGTAGATCTTCAAGCATCCTTATCATGTTGACATGTCTCACTTTATCAAAAGCCTTTGTGTAGTCAATAAAGCAAAGGTGTAGATCTTTGTTTACTTCTATAGAACGTTCGATTATGTTTCTCAGTATATACACAGCATTTACTGTACCCTTGCCTTCCACAAACCCACATTGTTCTTCTCCTATTTCAGGTTGTATTTTCCTCCTAACTCTTTGCATGATAATTCTTAGCAAAATCTTCGTGATGTGACTCATTATACTAATTGTTCGATGTTGATCACATTCCAAGGCTCCTGATTTCTTTGGGATTGCAATAAATACAGAATTACATAACTCATGAGGTATATTTCCAGTATCATATATTGTATTAAGCAGACTGGTAACTTTATCTATTCCATATTCTTCTAAAGCATTAATCATTTCTGTTGTGACGCTGTCTGGACCGGGGGTTTTGCCAGATTTCATATGATTAAGAGCATTCTGAACCTCCATCTTCAAAATTGCTGGCCCTTCATTGTTATTTTGAACAATATATTGTTCGTCTCTGCTATCGTCATAAAGGTTTTTCACGTAATCTGACCATACATGTAAAATCTGATCTTTTTCTATTATGACTCTTCCATCTTTTGTCTTTAGGCAGCCTGCTGATGTACGTGTTCTTTGATTAGTAATCTCCTGAATTCTTTTGTGCATTAGTTTCGCATTTTTACTGTTGTGTTGTTTTTCAATTTCTCTGCAATTTTTCTCAAGCCATGTTTCTTTAGCCTCCTTACATAAGGTTCTGACTTTTCTGTGAATTTCTTCATATTTGGCAGGATTATTTTTGTTCTGTCTTCTTGTTTCCATTAGTTGTAAAATTTCTTCAGTCATCCATGTCTTACGGCCAACTTTCTTTACTTTTGGAATAGTTTTTTCTGCTGCACAACTGATTGAATTCTTCAGCATTTCCCATTGATCATCTACATCTTGAAATAGGATCTCTAGATCAGACAATAAATCAAATTTGTTCTTTACTTCTATGTTAAAATTATCTTGTATTTCTTTGTCAGTTTTCAATTTGCACAAGTCATATTTAGGGTTTCCTGCTGTATACTTGACTTTCTTTAACTTTACCCTCAATGTGCCAGTAATTAATCTGTGATCACTGTAACAGTCTGCATTTGGAACTGTTTTTACAACTGTTAATGCATTTCGAAACCTTTTGCTTATCAGGATGTAATCTATCTGGTTTTTAATCCTGCTGTCTGGACTCCTCCATGTCCATAATCTTCTAGGATGTTGTTTAAACCAGGTGTTTCCTACAACCAATTCTTGTTCTTTTGCCCATTCTACAAGTCTGTAACCTCTTTCATTTCTCTCTCCCAAACCATGGTTGCCTACACTGTATCCATCGCTTTGCTTTCCTATTTTTGCGTTGAAATCACCCATTATGATATTTATTTCTGATTTTTTACAGTTCTTTAAAGCAGACTCCATGTCATTGTTAAATATCAACGCAATGCGTCTATTTCCAAATTACCTGTAGGTGATTTCTAATATGGTATGTGGGATTGTGAAACGCAACCCTACCCCTTACCCACAGACGCAAGTTAATTAATGATAATCAAATTGTCTTGGCAGCTGACACTCTCCAGTAAGTGGGTCACGAGGTGACGAACGTATACTCCCTTCCACTTCTCGTGTGTATTCAACCTGCAGGATTAATTCTGCCAATAATATGAACCCATTGTTAATAATATTGTATAGTTAACATAGTAGTAATATTTTATAAAATATACAGTTCTAAATATATAGTTCTGTTTCAGTTTGAATTTTTGCTGAATACAGTTCTCTTTTGGTGACACATTCTGTGTTGTTTGACAAGTATAGTCTCCTACCACTAACTGGTCGAGATAGACGCATTTCATTAACCTGGAAATTCCTGTACTTTTGTGTAAATATCTCACCAAATCAAGGGTCAAGTTGGCTGGGATCTGTAAACAACTAAGATGACTTTAGACTCATTAACTGTATACTTTTGGCGCTACTATTCTTCGTATCGTGAACTGAGTTGAAAACTCCTCTGCGTTTGTAGAGTTGCATACAGTTTTCTTCCTTTGTTCTACTGCTTTTGTAGTGAAGCGTGGCATAGAGGAGGCAGATATAATTTTCTGTGTTTCGCTTGTCTTGTTGCTTGTACTAACGTCATATTTGATTTCTTCAATGTCTATTTTACTCAATGTAGACAAATCTGTCTGGAAACAGATGCCAATCGGATGAATTTTCTTCACTAAATACAGTTATTGAACGATATTGTTGACTTCTCGTTCTCGACTCGGGGACAGATTGCCGATTATTCTACAAAAATACACCATATGTTCAATGCACCTCAGTGCCGAAGGATAATATATCGCCAAATGTGACCTCCCATGTGGACTGAAGGACGATATATCGCCATCTAGGATAATCGTGTTATTTGCTTTGTTTCGTGGTATCTTCCACAATTTGAAGGCTCAGTGAACGGGCATTTACATTATAGTATTAGTTCATGCTATAATGTGCCATGTTTGGTTCAACCCTACGTTTTGCTTAGCACTGAATCAGTTAGGGTGTGTAAAAGGGTCATTTTTTAATCGCCCGCGTGTTGCAGGGGCCCATACGGGGGAGCAAAGAATAGTAACACTGTTGCCTACCATGCACGTCGTAAGAGGCGACTAAGGAGGCTATGGTTCCGTCGCCCTGCTACTGAGTGAGTGCGTGGCGCGACACTGTTAGCTGTGAATTTCGCGTGGAATGCTTTTGCATCTGTCCGCGGTTGTTTTTCGCGTGAACTGCATGTTCGGAACGATGACTGCCGGCTGTTGCTGGATTGAATGGTTTGCCTTTTCGGTTCACGAGTGAATTTTTCAGGAGACTCCTGGGGAGTCGTCGCTGTAGCTACGGAGTTCGTGCTTTGTGCGGCGCTTTCGGTGGGTCGCCGGTCGCCCTGCAGTAAGAGACCGAGCCATATGGGATAAAACCCCGGTCAATGAAGTCTTTCTGGTGACTGCCGTTTTCATCCACGATGAACTGTGTTTTTCGTGGAGGACTTTTGTGTTGGCATTCTGACGACGGCATTATGCACAGCGTACCTGTGCGGGATGTTGGCTTGCCTACACTCCTGTCTATTCCATTGTTCACATGGGGCAGTGAGGAGCATTTTGTGATATTCACTGGCACAAGAACGGAGCAATATGGGGACGACCCGTTGCCGTGAAGTTGGAAACGCGACTAACTAACTAACTAACTAAAGGGTCATTTACTAACTTACTGACCTGTATAAACCGCCTTATGTGACAGTCACGTACATCATGATCCATCTGAGGGAGACACACCTGGATTTTGATACTTTATAAGTTTACCATGGAAAGACAAGACAAACGGTTGAATTGTCATTGTAATCGTTCTTCAATGCGGAGATTTAACCTAATAATGATAATAAATATCTTCCTCCGTACTATTGTTAATTTAATACAACAGCACTGCCTAATGCTGATCAGTTTTAAATTTAGTTATTCATTATATTCCAGTGCTGTTTGTTTGTTTATACCGATAGTTTTAAGTTATTGTTTCTCGAAAATGCTTCATAAATGATATTTGATAACATCTGCTTTCCTCAGAACTCAACCCAGTGAAATGCCGCAGGGAGATATCCCTATACCCATCAAGCAACAAGATAAAACAGCAATACATGTTTATGATGAAACTCTAAACACAAGTACTGCCGGCACCAAACGTCGAGTCAGTCGACAGCTAGACATTTCCAGCACGGATATGTCTAGAATTAAAGAACTGGGTTTTCCTGTTAGGCTGCTTTTTGAAGACTTTATTTCAAGGTGAGTTGCAAGCGATGTATTTAGGTTTCCTACAATGTGCGGATAAGCACCGATAGCATAGTAGCTATTTCTCTTGTTTGCCAAGTGTTTGGACTGGGTTCAATCCCCAGAATGATCAGATTCGATTAATTTCCGATTAGTACCTGAAATATCATGGAAAGTAAAGGTGATATGTTTGATAGCCACTACAACACCCAACAAGTTCCAATAGATTTGTTTCACGGACAGTTATCATTCTAGGATATTTATATACATATATAGGTCACACAATACACACTGAGCTCGTGAGACGAAAGATGGTGCGTGGTGGTGAAAATGACCATGTGTTCACATGGATCCACTGTGGACGAACATGTACAGTGCGAATTGGTCTGATCAGTCATAATAGTAATGGCAGCCACCATGGGTTGTAGATATTATGTCTTTATTATAGCACAATGTAACAAACTATCATCTGTCAAGACAGCAAGGTGCCAATGATATATATATATATATATATATATATATATATATATATATATATATATATATATATATATATATATATATATATATATATATATATATATATATATATATATATATATATATATATATATATATATATATATATATATATTATCGAGTTAAAAATCTACCCAAAGTATTTCAGGATCCTAGCCGGTGCAACGGAGTTCGTGCACTGAGCTGAATTTTTTCCGGGCTCAGGCTTGAGTTAGGAGTAGGACAGAGCACTAAAGGGTTACACCCGTGTGCCGTGATGTTGACCATCGACTAAACTAAACTAAATCAGAGCACTTCCAGAAACATTGCTGACAGTTATCAGGTGCCCATTAAAGAAAGCTAGATTGACATCAGAGTTGTATAAAGTAAAATGCAACGGACCATATTGTGGCGTACATCCCCCTCTCTCTCTCTCTCTCTCTCTCTCTCTCTCTCTCTCTCTCTCTCTCTCTCTCTCTCTCTCTCTCTCTCTCTCTTCTCTCTCTCTCTCTCTCTCTCTCTCCCTCCTCTCTCTCTCTCCCCCCCCTCTCTCTCTCTCTCTCTCTCTCTCTCTCTCTCTCTATATATATATATATATATATATATATATATATAGAGAGAGAGAGAGAGATGGAAAGAGAGAGAGAGAACGAACGAACGGATTTTATTTTCAAAGGGTAACAAATTGGGCACGCAGGCCCGTCTTACATTCGGCCCTTCTAATCACTCATCTTTCGTTTATCAATAATGCATAATACATTCACATAGGAAAAAATACCATTGCCAAATGAATGTTGTAAACATAAACAATGCATATTACTATGTTATAAGACACATACCCCAACTATCCACCCATCCCCCATCCACCCACGCATCCCCCACCCAACCACACACACACACACACACACACACACACACACACACACACAGGTACACATACATGCCCTACGCATCCCACCATCCCCACCCAAACATCCCACACCACACACATCCCCCACCTACACACATCTCCCCAAACACACACACACACATATCACCCACTACTACACATCCCCACCCACCTATACACACACCCTCAGGCACACATACATACACCCACCCACCTATCACCCACCCACACATCCCCCACCTACACACATCTCCCAACCCTCACACACATCCTCCACTCACTCATCGCATAACCCATAAACACTCACCCACCCACATATCCTCCACCACACACGCACAGACCCCCAACCACCCAGTCAAACACAAATCCCCCAACCACACATCCCCACCTACACATACACATATCCCCGCCAACACACACATAACGCACCTACCCACACATCAACCACTTTCACACATCCCTCATCCACACAATCTCCACCCACCCATCCACATATTCCACGTCCATACATACACACACATCCCCACCCCCAACTTACACACACCCACCCACCCACACATCATCCACCCACCTACCCCACCCACCCCCTTTAATCACCCATCCCCCACCCACACACACACCACCCACACACTCACACATCTCCCCACCCATACACACATCCCATACACACATCCCCCACACACATCCCCACCCATCAACACATCCTCCATCCACAAACATACACCCCCCACCGAAAAAACACCCCACCCACACACACCCCAAGCACCAACACAATCCCCACCCACACACATCTTCCACCCACACACACATCCACCACCCATACATTCATCTCCCACATATATCCACCCACTCACGTACTCATCCCTCAACTACTCACACCCACATATCCCCCACCCACCCATCAATACATACATCTCCCATCTATCCACCCACACTCACACACCCCATCCACTCAGCCAAACACACACCCCCACCCTCACATACATCCATTACCCATCCGCACATTCCACACCCAGTCACACCTACCCCACCTACCCACGCACACATCCTTCACCCACACCCCACCCCACCCATATGCACATCCCCAACCTCACACACACACACACATCCCCTACACCCCCCCCCCCACACGCATCACCCATACACATCCCCACATACACATGCTTCACCCACACACACATCTCTCCACCCAATCACACACCCCTACCTACAAACACAATCACCACTCACACATACATCTTCCACCCACCCACAATTATCCCACCCACTCACACCCCCACCCACACAGACATATCCACCACCCACACACGCATCCCCACACCCATCCACCACACCAATCACACACCCATCTCCTACCCACACACATCTCCCACAAACCCACTGACCCACACATCCCTCACCCATTTACCCAAATACACATTCCCCACCCACACAACCCCTCGCCCACGAGCACCCCACACTGCCAACCACCACCCAAACATCCCTCACGCAAACACCCCCCACGGACCACACATCCATCACTCACCCACACATCACCCATCCACCCACACACAGCCCCTCCACACATACACCCCCCACACACACATCCCTCCAGACACACACACACACACATGCCTCATACACATCCACACTCCCTCGCATACACTGCATGTATGTACACATACACACACACAAACACATACGCATACATACACGAACATACACACGCACACACGCACATACACACATATAAACACACATGTACGCACACATAAACACACGTACATACATACACACACAACCACAAGCACACACACACATACACACATGTACACACACACACACACATATATATATATATACACATATACACCCATACACTCATACAGACATACACACACATACATCCACACATATAAACACTCACACATCAGTTCACACACTGAGATGGATAGACAGGTAGATAGACAAATAGATTAACAGACAAACAAACAGGCAGATAGATAAATAGACAGAAGGATGTATAGACATAAAGACAGATAGATGGACATATAGACACAGAGAAATAGAGAGGCGGACAGAGAGATTGATAAGCAGACAGAGAGGCAGAAATATAGACATACAGTTAAGCAGACGGACATACACTTTCATGTCCGCTAGAATTTTTAAAATCACAAACAACCCAAAAATTATGGGGTTGAGTGAGAAGACCTGTAAAGGACAGACAACTAACTTTTTATTTCACCTGCCAGGTACAAGATCATAGTGTTTTCTCCGATGGCGGAAATTGAACCAACTGTGGAGCACTGCAAATTTATCATCAAAAGGGCAGGGCTAAAGGAATATGAGATAGCAGATAATAAGGTGAGTGCAACAACTTATCAACACTGTTTGAGTTAGAGATCTAACTTTGAATCGAATAGTCCCGTTCACATGGCTTAGATAGTCTCATGGCAGGTACTGCCAGTTCCTTTAGTATCGCCTATTGTCAGACAGTTCTGATATTCTGGAAATTATCTGGCATGTTATTTGTTATCTGCTGGGATATCATCCACGCACTCCGGACAAATCCGTGAATGTTCAGACCCCCCCCCCCCCCCGCGCTCTTTTCAACATATATATCAGCATCCGGCGGCTAATAGAGCAAGTTCTGTGTTGGTTGACGAGGCCCTCGTCCTCCCGATTTACCTCTCGAATTTGGCCATGCCAAATGTTACTCCTGAGTCGCTCATTCTGGACAACAATGTGGATTAACTGTCACAAAGTCCTCCACTCTCGACATCTCTCTAAGGGCATTCATAACATCGGCACGATCTATGGGTTGGCCATTACAGGGGATGCATAGCCAGCAAGTTTATCAGCTCGTTCGTTTCCATCAATTCCCGCATGTCCCGGAAAGAAGATGAAGGTGACTCTTTTGACAACAGACCGCCACAGCGATTCAGTCCACTATCTACGTACAAATCCCGTCTCTACCTTTCGGATCATGCTCATTGAATCACTTAGTACATAAACATTGATATAATTATGAGATTCCAGTTATATTAATGCCGGTGTTACTGCCATCACCTCCATCATCACTGTGCTCGTGGTTATCCGGCATATATTAAGGGTAAATCAGATGAAAGACGCGGGAACGAAACTATGCGCAGAACAGTTCAAGTAAAAGCTTAGTTTTAGAAAATGAAAAGTATATTATGCAGTATGTAACTATCAATGATTGTTAGAAAGGTATTGCTGCAATGTTATATAGAATCTGTTTTGCCGTATGGCAGTGAAACACGGAACGTGATTGAGCCAAATAGGACGAACTTGGTAGCAATGGAGATGTGGTTTCTGAGGCGAATGGTCGATGTCTTGGGACCGTCAAAGTAACTAACGACTGCCTGAAAGAAGCTAATGAAAGTAAAACATTGTATATATAACTATAAAAAACATACAAACATCATTTTGTAAATCATAACATGAGAAGAGAGACATTGGAAAGATTCGTGATAACTGGAATTATTAGTGGGAGGAGAGGGAGAGCCAGACGGAGAGAAATGATGTTGGATGAGCTGAGACGGTGGCATTGAGCAGAGTTATAAGCATAGTTGATCCAGAAGACTAATGATCGTGATCTGTGGAGGGGCATAATACCTTCGCCATTTGGCAGCGCACATAATGATGATGATGATAATGACGATCCATTATGTAAGACAGGGTCGACCTCAGAGAAGTAGTCGCCTGCACTGTTGTAGATTGAACCTGTACAATTGTCCAGGTAAGAAAGCTCACTAGTAACTACACCACCGCGGCTTCTTTCTGGTGTAGAATCAGTTTGATAAAGTCACGTCATCTTAGAATGCAACACTATCAACTACCAGCACTTGAGCTACATTACAGACGATCTGATTCGAGAGCAAGAAGACTCACAAATAGAACAATGGATTTGTGATATCAAAGACATTGTACAATCACAGGGAATAACACTATCCAGTGCCAACTATTAGGCGCTGGAACAGCAACTATTCCCCCCAACGACGCATTAAGGCAAAAGTGGAAGAAGAAGAAGAAGATGATGATGATGACCATGATGTCATCAGGAAGAGCAAGTGACAAACTCTGTATTATATGAGCTTCAATAAGAAAGATGAAGGATTGTGAATAGGAACATTAATGTGAGGTAAAGGTGTTCCCATAGTACATACTGCCGCTGGGATGTTAAACTTTAACCATTCGCATATTCTAGGTCAGGATATATGAGGTGGAATGGCCAGTTCCTTTGCATGACATCTGTCCGTCACGGAAAACTTCAAAATCTGAAAATTGTCTAGTACCCATTTTTGTGAGGCTGGCTAAATCCCAGAGGTGTAGTGGTCGGAAAAAAATAATCCGGCTTCGGCTGCGGATTGAACCCTGATCAATGTCGGGATAGTTATCGAAATAACCACTTTATGTTTCAAATGACATTTACAAATGTAGAGTAAGGTTTATCAATACTGTGTAAATATTTGCTTCCCAGGTGTTCTTGAGTTACACGGACGCCGCACGATTAAATCAGCTCCGCAGGGAGGAAGAGAAGAAGATCATACGAGCCCAAGCTCAAATTCGAGGCTATCTGGTGAGAAGTCGAAGCAAACGACATGAAGAGACACCACCATTATCTGTTCCCCTACCTGAGGGTAAGACAGGATTAACAATTAAACAGTTGGATACGCCATCTTCAACATCAACTCTTTCATCTAAAAACAGCGGAGAACATTTAACAACTAGTCGTGGGAGGTCACGGAGGAATAAAGAAGACAGCACATTGAATACAATACAGAAAAGTGACGCAGATTATAAGGAGCATCTGAAGAAGAAATCACAAAGCAAAAGAATACCCGCAATCAAGGTAAGCATTAATGTAGAAATCAAGTAATATATGGACTTAATGTTGCGATATAATCTGGTGGTAAATGACGGGCGTAACTCTTTAATCGCACAGCTACAAATGACCCCTGCGCTAAATATTCATGTTGCTGGACACGCCAAGAAGGTTTTAGAAATATGCACAATTTTAGCAATAAAATTATTATATGCCACTTTATTCGTCCAGAATCTGTGTTACCAATACCAAACATGGACAGTCCTAGAAACACACACTCTTTAAACTCACATCATGTCTGCTGGAAAAACCAGAAGAGATAGAGTCAAATGAGAAACTAAGAACAAGTGTAGTGACAAGACCTATTACTGACTTAATAGAACACTAAAGAATTAAATGGTTAAGTCATTTAGTTAAAATAAAATAAGATCAATCGGCGAGAGAACATCGGGATACAAGGAGAGAGGACGACCCAGAAAGAGTTGGCTGGATGGAGTAAAAGAGACATTAAAGAAATCAAATATGACGTTAGTACAAGGAACAAGGTAAATGAAACACAGAATATTATGTCTGCCTCCTCTCTGCTTCACGGAAAAAGTTTAGTTTAGTCGACGGATCAACATCACGGCATACGGCTGTAACCCATAAGTGCTGCGTTCTACTCCTAACATAAAGCCTGAGTCTAGAGAATCTCAGCTCAGTGCACGAACTCCGTAGCACAGGCGAGAATCCTGAAATACTTTGTGTAGATTTTTAACTCGAATTTTGCATGGGCAGCGTCGTTAGGCTACTCTTTTTCGATTTCCAACCGTCAGGGGATTTTTTTCGTGCTCAATAATACACATGGGCGTCAGATCTCAATACCAAGAAACCAGGGGAGATTTTTGTTACTAGAAGTCCACGTGAAAAAATCCCGGTCCTCACCGGAGCTTGAACCCGGGACCTCCAGCACTCGAGGCGGACACCACATCTCGAGACCACTCAGCCTCCGTCTTCACGGCAAAAGCAGCAGGACAAAAGAAACTAAGAAAAATAATTTCAATTAATTAAGTTTTGAAAAACAAATTTGATTTGAAAAGTACCCATTAAGAAAAAGGTAATTATTTGACTGACTGCGATTAGGCCTAGGTTGGTAACGTCCTCCTAACTTCCCTCTCTGGTTTTCGACAATTTGTTGTCAACAGACTCCACCACATTCTCTCGAGATAACACAGTATAGTATAGCACAGCGTAGCAAAACATAGGAGAGCCAACATTGTAATTATGTGTACTTTTCTGGGACAATATAAGTGCACTAATCTGGCCTGGCGCATCGACCAGGATCCGTTGACTTTGGTGGCCGTCAAAAGCTAGGTCGAACCACTTCTCCCTGGGGAGTCAGTTATGTGGAGTTTGTGTATTTACGCTCTGGCAATGTGAAGAAGATGATCCGTATTTCTGTCCTGTATGTTGACTGTCTTCATTCCTTGAGCCCCTAAATTTAGATTGTCCGGAGATGCACTCTTGGGGGATCAGTCTTGTCAAGGAGCCTCTGTCTAATTCTAGTTTGCACGTAGCCTCAGTCGAAAGCTTACCAAAGGATTCGTTGACTTGAAGCTTAAACCAACTGACATGTTGGACATTAGGTGGCGTAACCCGGCCCTCTTGGGTAAACCGCCATGTTCAAATCAGTCATAACATGTGAACCGTTAACTAGCTCAGGTCATTACCGTGAGAAATCTCAACAATTAGCCAAAGAAACATGTCAATAGTTGCAAGACTATCTCTCTCTCTCCCTCTCTCTCTCCAACACTCACACACTTACACACGCTGTCTGTCATACGCACACTCTCTCACAAACTATCTCACAAATACTCTTTTACATTACTCTCTCTCTCTCTCTCTCTCTCTCTCTCTCTCTCTCTCTCTCTCTCTCTCTATCCCCTCTCAAAACGCTTTAACATAGACACTCTTTCAAACACATTCTCTCTCACACACTCTGTTACGCGCACTTTTCACATACTCTCTTTCTCTCTCAGTCATTTGCACACTCTCTCAGTCTCACTTACATATATTCTTCCCAACACACTTTCTCATGTATGTTTCATGTACACACACACTCACTTCCACTTCTCTGTCTGTCTGTCTGTCTGTCTGTCTGTCTGTCTGTCTGTCTCTCTCTCAGTCTCTCTCTCTCTGTCTCTCTCTCTCTCTCTCTCTCTCTCTCTCATGAGCGCACTTACACGCATTCACACATATTCTCTCTCATACGCACACCCCATCAAAGCTCTCTCATACTACTATTTTACATTACTCTCTCTCTCGCTCTCTCGCCCTCTCTCTCTCTCTCTCTCTCTCTCTCTCTCTCTCTCTCTCTCTCTCATGTTCTCACAAACACACACGTTCGCATATATGTATATATGTACATATACACACTATCATATTATGTAAATAGTATGTGCTCGTGTGTCGAGTAAGACCATAGTCTACTGTTGCAAAAGATAGTTGCTGAAGACGGAGGCAGCCAGCCAGGAGGCGCACCACAGAATCAGACTGCTGTGCAATTTTTTTAATTTAAAAAAAAAATCTTTTTTTTTTTACCATATCCTATTTTACAGGACTTAGCTGTCAACACCAGCATTTTTCAGCTGTATTGTTGCTATGCAATTACGCCGTGAATTATGCCGACAACTGCTACATGTTTTGGTGCTCACCCTGCTTTGGACCCCCAGGCAGGTGCAGTGCCGGGCCTTATGCCTCGTAAGGGTCTAACCACAACTACTGGAGGTCCTTCTCAGATATCCTGCGGAGCCAGGGGGCCTGACAATAGAACGTCTGGCCGTACCAAGCAAAGACTTAAAATAATGCACTGAAATGCAGAGGGTATCAAGAATAGAACTAGAAAACATCTTGGCCAAAGAAAATGTAAATGTATGTTGCTTGCAAAACAACTCACCTCAAAGAAAATATAGCCTTCAAAATCAGAGGCTAATAGTGTTACCGATCTGACCGAAAGGACAGGCGAAAGGGTGGGATACTGACTCTTGTCAAAAACAACATCCCTGCTTCCCAAATTGGTTCACATGGAAGGGGCTTAGTATCAGGCACTTAAACGTAAGACAGACAATACAGACCTTCACCTGATCAATTACTACTGTCCAAATGACCGCCCACAGGCACTGGGCACACTACCATTAAAAGGAAAAATGATTGTGTGTGGCGATTTCAACAGCCACTCGCAGAGCTGGAGCTATGATCACATGGACCAGAGAGGAGAGAGACTGGAAGACTGGCAGGATGATAATATATTCATCCTGATTAACAAGCCGTCTGACCCACATACCTTCTATTCGAGATCATGGCACACTACAACTACATCTGACCTGGATTTTCATTCACCCGACCTTGAGTGGAACATTACACGAATTGTTGGGAAACAACTTGGAGGCAGTGACCATCGGCCAGTCTTTCTAGCCGTAGAAAATGAGTTTGTAAGTGGAAGCAGCACTCTCTCGAGATCGAACTACAAGAAAGCAGACTGGGCAATGTACAAGCATCGCACCAGCATACTGGTTAGAAACCTGAACACTGAGAAGGACATAAATAAAGTAGTTGAAGAGTTTGGAAAATGCATACTACAGGCAGCACGAGAAACAATACCAAGAGGAGCCCGTAAACATTATAAACCCTACTGGAGTAGTGAACTGGAACAGTTTCATAATATTGTGGAAGTGTGTAGAAGGCAAGCAGAGGCCAATCCCAGCCAAGAGCACCACAATAAATACCAGCACGTAAAAGCAAAATTTCAATGGGCCCAGCTGCAAGCTAGACGGGAAAGCTGGCAGGAGAAAACAGAGTCACTGAACTTTGAAAGAGACACAAAGAAATTATGGAAACTAATAAAACAGCTTAACGATGAGGGCACAGGGAGAAACTCAAAAATTGCACTACATAAAGACGGAAACATCTTAACATGAAAGCAAGCAGCTGACCATTTTGCGGACTCCTTCGCACAATATAACAATATCGAAATTAGTCTGGAGAAGCAGCAAGAGATTCGAGAGAAATGGCAACATACAGGACAGAAGGAAATAGTACATGAGGTTATGGAGGCACCTATCACAATCAGTGAACTGGAGCTAGCCATATCAAAACTTAAAATAAGAAAGTCACCAGGAGCTGATGGTATCTCCATGGAAATGATCAGGAACCTAGGAACAGAGGCCAAAGCAAAGCTGCGACAGATCTTTAATAACACTTGGACCTTAGGCAGTGTTCCACAAGTCTGGAGAGAAGCAATCATGATACCCCTCCTATAATCTGGGAAAGAGTTCCATTGCCTCCAGCTACAGACCCATTAGCCTCACAAGCTGTCTCTGCAAAACAATGGAACGCGTTATCAATCACAGACTACAGTGGTACACTGAAAATGAAAACAGCCTTGTGCCACAACAGTCTGGCATTAGGCAATGCTACTCTACGGAAAATCAGACAACCTACCTCTCTCAAGAAGTTGAGGATGTATTCCAAGAGAAGAAGCTGGTACTTGCGGCTTGGATAGATCTGACGAAAGCCTTCGATAAAGTCTGGAAAGAAGGTCTGATGAAGAAACTGAGAAACTGTAAAGTCAATGGAAGAATGTACAAATGGGTGAAAGCATACTTGCACAACAGAAGAGCCCGAGTATAGATATAAGGTCTCAAGAGCAAGAAAGTATTATTGCGTCGCGGTGTTCCCCAGGGCGGAGTCTTGTCCCCAACACTTTTTCTAATCTTCATCAATGATCTTGTTGCCAATCTACCGTATGGAATTAAAGCGGCAGTGTACGGTGATGACCTGGTTTTGTGGAGCACAAATGAACATGCATCAGTGGCCACCATATTGCTACAGAGAGCTGTAGATACATTTGTTGCATGGGCCAATAGATGGTGTGTCAGCATAAACACTGACAAGTGCAGCACCACTCTATTTACTCTTTCTCCGAAACAAAAGGCAGGGATAATTCAGATAAATGGAACACCCCTAAGAGAAGATAAAGAACCGACATACCTTGGTGTAACATTCGACGACAGGCTGATATGGAGAAAACACATAAAAAAAGCAGTAGTAAAAGTCGGAAGGAAAATAGCCATCCTGAGAAAGCTAAGTGGAACCACCTGGGAAGCCAGTGGGAATATACTTAGCAAAGTGTGTCAACAGAGCATACGACCACACTTGGAATACGGGTCAACTGCGTGGTGTTCAGCATGCATCAAAAGCCACATTACAGGAGCTTGAAAAGGTGCAAAATCAAGCTCTTAGAGTCATCACAGCAAGGATGAGATCAACCCCTAAAGTAGCAATGGGGAAAATGGGGAGGACACAAGCTCTAAGAGAACGCAGAGATACAAAAACACTAATATAAGCAGAAAAATTCCTCAGTTTGCCAGGCCACCCTATGAAGAACCGATTTGAAAACTTATCTATGGGGCGGTTGAAAAGAAGTAGTTTTATCCACCAGGCCAAACGACTCTGCAGAGATACCATCGATCTTCCCACAGTTGGTATCCCCCTGACAATTATTCCAGAGCGAACCCCGTGGAAAGATGAACGTAGACTATCGCAACAAATCCAGACAAAAGTGGGAGGAATATTTGACAAGGAAGAACAGAACAGTGTACAGCGCAGAACAGCCACTCTCAGCTTCCTTGATGACGAATACCCACAGGATCTCTGGATCCGAGTCTACACAGATGGGTCAGCACAAATTGCTGTTCGAAATGGAGGAGCGGAAGTGTACTTAGATTACCCAAATAATACTAGGGACACGGCCAGAGTTCCAACAGGAAAGTACTGCCATAACTATGATGCTGAAATTGAGGCAATCAAGATAGCCACAGAGAAATTACAAAATACCAGCCATGGTACACAACCTGTGGTGATATTGACAGATGCAAAATCCGTAATAGAGGCGCTCCTGTCTGGGGAATCGCCAGTTCTAAGGACACTTACTTTCTGAACTTATCAGTCAGCATAAGGTCACCATACAGTGGATCCCATCCCACTGTGGAGTACCCGGAAACGACAGAGCTGATCAATTGGCTAAGGAAGGAGCCAAAGAAGAACAGTATGATGTGCCCGTTACATACCACCAAAAGAAAAAAATGATCAAATCAGTCAGAAGGCCACCAAACCCTACTCAAGACGACTATTACATACATTATGGACAGACCAGAATAGGTCATTCTTCTGCGCCTCAGAATAGGACACGATAGATTACGCAACCAAATGTGTACATAATTCAAGATTGGTGACGGCCATGTGCACATGTGGTTTGGTATCGCAGACAGCAGAGCACATAATCCAGGATTGCCCAAACTACAATATATCCAGGCGAACCTTCTGGCCTAGAGAGACAACAGTGAAATATAAACTTTATGGACCGCTGAGTGAACTAAAAAAGACTGTTAGATTACAAGAGACAACATAGTAGTTATAAACATATTTCAGGCGAACGAAAGAAGAAGAAGAAGAAGAATCTGTTACAACACACTCTCTCAAACACAGTCTCTCAAATCATACTCTGTAACTGACATACGCTCAAACGCAGTCGTTTACAACACACACACACACACACACACACACACACACACACACACACACAAACACACAAACACACACACACACAAACACACAAATACACACACATACATACATACATACACACATACATACATGCATGCATACATACACACACACAGACACACACACACACACACAAACACACACACACACAAACACACAAATACACATACATACATACATGCATACATACACACACACAGACACACAGACACACACACAGACACACACAGACACTCACAGACACACACAGACATACACACATACACACATACACACATACACACATACACACATACACACATACACACATACACACATACACACATACACATACATACACATACATACACATACATACATACGTACATACATACATACATACATACATACATACATACATACATGCAGGCAGGCAGGCAGGCAGGCAGGCAGGCAAGCAGGCAGACAGACAGACAGACAGACAGACATACATACATACATACATACATACATACATACATACATACATACATACATACATACATACATAATACATACCTACTTACCTGCCTGCCTGCCTGTCTGTCTGTCTACAGGCAGGCAGGCATGCAGGCAGTCACACGCAGACAGACAGACAGACAGACAGACAGACAATTATTGTGGCTTCACATCTCTTGTCTGATGGTATCACCCGTGAGTTGTTCCCCCACCCTGTCCTCTGTTTTGACTTGGCAAAACTAAAAGCAAACATTTAAACTAGGCCGAATACTGCCAGTACCCAACTGCGTCGACCCAGACAGAAAGTACACCAAGATCCAGCAAATGACGGTCTGTTAGTTATTTTCAATAGTGCAAATAGTTGGTTGGCTGGATGGTCTGTTGGTTGGTTGGTTGTGATTCCTTTAGAAGACTCAGTTTTATCTCTTAAGAGCAAGGCCTTGTTGTTTAAGTCTGAGCCATGAAATGGACTTGTATCTATCTGAGTGAGTTTGATGTTGAGCTCTTCACCCGTCCACGTACATATGGGCATTGTTGTAGGGCTCTTCCTCCCGATACCAAGCTCAGATACCAGAGGGGTGTGCAAGACCGGTACTGACACTTCACATCTGCGTAGAGCACTGCACATACACATTTGCTGGGATAAGGCCTAGTTTGGTGATATTTTCTCCAAAGGTTTTGGGCATCTCATTATTAACAGACTGTGACAGCGGCCACCCCTCCCCTCTCCTCAGACAACGGCTGTGACAGGCTGGCATAATCAGTCGAGGGTAACCGATTAGGCGTCAAACCATCCGGTGAACTAGAGTATGCGTACCCAGCATGCGAAGACAGAATTCCGCAGACTGCGCGGACGAAATCATTGATGATTAAATGGACAAAACGGCGTTTACCTGCAAACCGTTGTGAAACGTAACGAGCACGGCAAGGCACGTAGAGCGCCCTGGTCACCCACTGTATTCGTCTCCAGTAGTCTTTACGTGTCTTGCCATTGGATTCGGATGGACTCAGGCTAGAGAGTGTGGTCGACTATATCGCAACTCTTCCTCACTTTAATCCAACTCATCGCGCAAGTCATTCTTCATCCAACTTCGTCTATCATCTCCTGAAATATCAAGACTTCTTTGCCCACATTGTCGAAGAACATTTCGAGCCAAAATAGGTCTTACCAGCCATCTTAGAACTCACCGCTCCAAACTTTCAACCCCACTGGATAAAATGAATCCTCATCATCAATCTTAATGGACGGACACCATTAACAGACTCCAGCCTAATGCTCAGAGTGAATAAATGGCGGTAAACATCTCTGGAGAAACACTAACCGTACTTACACGCTGTTAAATACGCAAGAAGGAAATGACACAGCTTTGTTGCCGATAAAGTACTTTTTGAGGAACTTAATCTGAAGCTGGCAGTTGACAATTATAATCCGCCAGTCCTTTGCAGCTTAATGAAGATAATGTTGTTTATGTTATAATTTGTTATTCAGTTATTTACGTTTTCCACACACACAGATCTCTTGTCTTTATTGTCTTCTCTTGCCTAGATTGTTCTCTTATAAATCTTTCTTCTTTGTTCAAACTTCTTTGTTAACATGCGTAAAATTTGCTATTTGTCTTTTACCGAAGGTTTTAATGTGTAATTTAGCAACAACCCCAGTCGTCATTACCTTGATGTTTGTTTTCGCCTCTGTTTACGATGTTCTTAATCTTCTTATATATAAATTAGGATGTGCGTATCTCTGTATGTATGTATGTCCTTTATACGCTCGCGAACGGCCCATCCGATTGAGATGAAATTTTCTACACGCCTTCCTTTCATTCCAGAGATGCCAACTGTCGTAGTTTTTTTTTCTTCTTCCTTCTCCTCCCTCCTCCCTCCTCCCCCTCCCAAAATACGTACGTCCAGGAAATGGTCTTCTACATATACACTTCTCTCTGAGGTCCGCGATAACATATTAACCTGGTGGGATGGCAATCAATCATCCTACTACCTCCTCCCTCCTCCTCCCTTCTCCCTCTTCCTCCTCCCTCTTCCTCCCTCCGCCTCCTCCCTCCTCCCACTCTCTACTCCTCCTTCCTCCTCCCTCCTCCTTCTCCTCCCTCCTTCTCCCTCTTCCTCCTCCCTCTTCCTCCCTCTTCCTGCTCCCTCCGCCTCCTCCCTCCGCCTACTCTCTCCTCCTCCTCCCTCCTCCTCCCTCTCCCTCCTCCTACTCCCTTCTCCTCCTCCTCCTCCTCCTCTCTCCTCCTCCCTCCTTCTCCCTCTTCCTCCTCCCTCCTCCTCCATCTCCTCCTCCACCCTACTCCTCCCTCCTCTTCCTAATCCCTCCTCCTCCCTCCTATTCCTCCTGTCTCCTCCTCCCTCCTTCTCCCTCCTCCTTCTACCTCTTCCTCCCTCCTCCTTCTCCCTCCTCCTCTCTCCTCCTCCTCCCTCCTCCTCCCTCTCCCTCCTCCCTTCTCATCCTCCCCCACCTACGTTCTCCTCCTCCCTCCTCCTCCTCCTTCACCATCCTCCCCCCTCCTCCTCCCTCCTCCTCATCCTCCCTCCTCCTCCCTCCTCATCCCTCTTCCTCCTCCTCCTCCCTCCTCCCTCCTCCTTCTCCCCTTTCCCCCCTCTTTATCTTAATCCCTCCTCCTCCCTTCTCCTCCCTCCTATTCATCCCTACTCCTCCTCCTCCCTCCTCCTCCTCTCTCCGCCTATCTCTTCCTCCCTCCTCCTCCCTCCTCTCTCTTCCTCCTCCCTCCTCTCTCTTCCTCCTCCCTCCTCCTCCCTCTTCCTCCTCCTCCTCCCTCCTCCTTCCTCCTGCTCCCTCCTCCTCCTCCCTTCTCCTCCCTTCTCCTCCTCCCCCTCCTACCCCTCCCTCATCCCCCTCATCCGTCTTCCTCCCTCCTCCTTCTTCCTCCCTCCTCCTCCCCCTCCTCCTCCCTCTCCTCCTCATCCCTCCTCCTCCATTCTCCTCCTCCCTCCTCCTCCTCTCTCTACCTCCTCCCTCCTCCTCCCTTCACATTCCTCCTCCTCCCTCTTCCTCCTCATCCCTCCTCCTCCTCTATCCTCCTCCCTCCTCCTCCTCCTCCCTCTACCTCCTCCCTCCTCCTCCCTTCACATTCCTCCTCCTCCCTCTTGCTCCTCCTCCCTCTCATCCTCTTCCCTCCTTCTCCTCCCTCCTCCTTATCCCTCTTCCTCCTCCCTCTTCCTCCCTCCGCCTCCTCCCTCCTCCCACTCTCTACTCCTCCCTCCTCCTTCTCCTCCCTCCTCCTTCTCCTCCCTCCTCCTCCTCCCTCTTCCTCCCTCTTCCTGCTCCCTCCGCCTACTCTCTCCTCCTCCTCCCTCCTCCTCCCTCTCCCTCCTCCTCCTCCCTCTCCTCCTCCTCCTCCTCCTGCGATCTCCTCCTCCCTCCTTCTCCCTCTTCCTCCTCCCTCCTCCTCCCCCTCCTCCTCCACCCTACTCCTCCCTCCTCTTCCTAATCCCTCCTCCTCCCTCCTATTCCTCCTGTCTCCTCCTCCCTCCTCCTCCCTCCTCTTCCCTCCTCCACCTCCCTCTTCCTCCTCCCTCCTCCATTTACCCAAGACAGACAGACATACAGATAGTCGGGAACGGGATCTTATATGACTACTTATATGATTTAAATGAGATGCTCTCCACCATGGGCTGGGCCGGGTCAGACAGACAGACAGACAGACAGACAGATAGATAGACAGACAGACAGACAGACAGTCGGGAACGGGAGCTTATATGACTACTTATATGAATTAAATGAGATGCTCCCCACCAGAGTCTGGGCGAAGCCGGGCCGTGTCAGCTAGTCTTATATATAAAAAAGGATCTCCGTCCAAATGTATGTATTTCTGTCTGTATGTCCTTTATACGTTCGCGAACGGCCCATCCGATTGAGATGAAATTTTCTACACGCCTTCCTTTCATTCCAGAGCTGCCAACTGTGATATTTTGTTAGTGTGAAATCGCCTGCTTACTCAGTATTATTTCATTTTTCATTTTTCATCATAATTTCATATTTCTCAGGGGACCTAACTCTGTAAAAGTTATTTCAAGGGGCATAACTTTTCTGTATAACTTATAGTCATATTGTAGCATCGTTTTCAAAGATTTATAAACTCTTTGTCCATAGTTATGTACCGGCATATGAGTTATAATAAATAATGATACAATCTGTAAGGCATTTTCAAAGTTTTCATAAAAATGATGCACAATGCATAACATTGTAACTCATCTTTTTTTGCTTAAGAAGTTACTGTAGTCATGCAGGTGATTAGAAAGAGTTTTCATTAAAAATAATGGATGGTGTGTGGAAGAACGTCTTTTAAGTTACTTTTTTTGTTGTATGAATTTAATGAAGCCGGACAGGGTCAGGCAGACAGATAGACAGACAGATAGACAGTCGGGAACAGGAACTTATATGACTACTTATATAAATTAAATGAGATGCTTCACACCAGGAGCTGAGCGATGCCGGTCCGGGTCAGACAGACAGACAGACAGACAGACAGACAGACAGTCGGTAACGGGAACGGGAACTTATATGACTACTTATATGAATTAAATGAGATGCTTCCCACCAGGGACTTGGCGAAGCCGGGCAGGGTCAGGCAGACAGATAGACAGACAGATAGACAGACAGATAGAAAGTCGGGAAAGTCTACTTATATAAATTAAATGAGATGCTTCACACCAGGAGCTGAGCGATGCCGGTCCGGGTCAGACAGACAGACAGACAGACAGACAGACAGACAGACAGACAGACAGACAGTCGGTAACGGGAACGGGAACTTATATGACTACTTATATGAATTAAATGAGATGCTTCCCACCAGGGACTGGGCGAAGCCGGGCAGGGTCAGGCAGACAGATAGACAGACAGATAGACAGACAGATAGAAAGTCGGGAACGAGAACTTATATGACTACTTATTTGAATTAAATGAGATGCTCCACACCAGGAGCTGGGCAATGCCGGGCCGGGTCAGACAGACAGACAGACAGACAGACAGACAGACAGACAGACAGACAGACAGACAGACAGACAGACAGACAGACAGACAGACAGACAGACAGTCAGTCGGTAACGGGAACGAGAACTTATATGACTACTTATATGAATTAAATGAGATGCTCCCCACCAGGGTCTGGGCGAAGCCGGGCAGGGTCAGCTAGTCTATATTTATAAAACAAAGTGTATGTATGTAAATATGTATGTATATATGTATGTATGTAAATATGTATGTCCTTTATTTGTTCGCGAACGGCCCATCCGATTGAGATGAAATTTTCTACACGCCTTCCTTTCATTCCAGAGCTGTCAACTGTCATAGTTTTTTTTTCTTCTTCCTCCTCCTCCCTCCTCCCCCTCCCAAAATACGTACGTAAATATATGATGATGATGATGAAAGAATCCCCGAACCAAAACGCTAGGGAAAGGGAAGAAAATGACGTGACTACACAGAATCGTCACACGGCAATCATCATCATCATCAAGTGCCGTGCCGGCTGGCGTAGGCGTTCAACTCTGCTGCTGATATATATGCCTCCATACCACGGCAATATCAATAACAATTCATCTTTTTATGTGTAAGGAAGTTATCTACAGTCGTGTAGAAGGGAAGAACAATCAATGGAAGGACCGAAATCACAGAACCTAGACGAGTATGAATTCGGAATGGCGAACTCCCTCCTCCTCTCTTCTCCTCCTGTCTCTACCTCCTCCCCTCCTCCTCCCTCTACCTCCTCCCTCCACCCTCCTCCTCCTCCTCCTCCTTCACCCTCCTCCCTCCTCCTCCTCCTCCTTCACCATCCTCCCTCCTCCTCCCTCCTCCTCCTCCTCCCTCCTCCTCCTCCTCCCTCCTCCTTCCTCCTCCCTCCTCCTCCCTCCTCATCCCTCTTCCTCCTCCTTCTCCCCTTTCCCCCTCCTTCTCTTAATCCCGCCTCCTCCCTCCTCCTCCCTCCTATTCCTCCCTACTCCTCCTCCTCCCTCCTCCTCCTCTCTCCGCCTATCTCTTCCTCCCTCCTCCTCCTCCTCCTTCACCATCCTCCCTCCTCCTCCCTCCTCCTCCTCCTCCCTCCTCCTCCTCCTCCCTCCTCCCTCCTCATCCCTCTTCCTCCTCCTTCTCCCCTTTCCCCCTCCTTCTCTTAATCCCGCCTCCTCCCTCCTCCTCCCTCCTATTCCTCCCTACTCCTCCTCCTCCCTCCTCCTCCTCTCTCCGCCTATCTCTTCCTCCCTCCTCCTCCCTCCTCCACTCTCTTCCTCCTCCCTGCTTCTCCCTCTTCCTCCTCCTCCTCCCTCCTCCTACCTCCTCGCCCTCCTCTTCCTTCCTCCTTCGCCCTCCTCCTCCCTTCTCCTCCCTTCTCCTCCTCCCCCTCATCCCTCCTCCTCCCTCCTCCTTCTTCCTCCCTCCTCCTCCCCCTCCTCCTTCCTCCTCCTCTCTCCTCCTCCATTCTCCTCCTCCCTCCTCCTCCTCCTTCCTCCTCCCTTCACATTCCTCCTCCTCCCTCTTCCTCCTCCTCCTTCCTCCTCCTCCTCTCTTCTCCTCCTCTCTCCTCCTCCCTCCTCCCTCTACCTCCTCCTCCCTTCACATTCCTCCTCCTCCCTCTTCCTCCTCCTCCCCCTCATCCTCTTCCCTCCTTCTCCTCCCTCCTCCTTCTCCCTCTTCCTTCTCCCTCTTCCTCCCTCTTCCTTCTCCCTCCGCTTCCTCCCTCCTCCCACTCTCTCCTCCTCCTCCCTCCTCCTCCCTTTCCCTCCTCCTCCCTCTCCCTCCTCCTCCTGCGTTCTCCTCCTCCCTCCTTCTCCCTCCTCCTCCTCCCTCTTTCTCCTCCCTCTTCCTCCCTCTTCCTGCTCCCTCCGCCTCCTCCCTCCTCCTACTCTCTCCTCCTCCTCCCTCCTCCTCCCTCTCCCTCCTCCTTCCTCTCCTCCTCCTCCCTCCTCCTCCTGCGTTCTCCTCCTCCCTCCTTCTCCCTCTTCCTCCTCCCTCCTCCTCCCCCTCCTCCTCCTCCACCCTCCTCCTCTCTCCTCTTCCTAATCCCTCCTCCTCCCTCCTATTCCTCCCTATTCCTCCTGTCTCCTGTCTTCTCCTCCCTCCTCCTCTCTCCTCTTCCCTCCTCCACCTCCCTCTTCCTCCTCCCTCCTCCATTTACCCAAGACAGACAGACAGACAGATAGTCGGGAACGGGATCTTATATGACTACTTATATGATTTAAATGAGATGCTCTCCACCATGGGCTGGGCCGGGTCAGACAGACAGACAGATAGATAGACAGACAGACAGACAGACAGACAGACAGTCGGGAACGGGAACTTATATGACTACTTATATGAATTAAATGAGATGCTCCCCACCAGGAGTTGGGCGATGCCGGGCCGGGTCATACAGACAGACAGATAGATAGTCGGGAACGGGAACTTATATGACTACTTATATGAATTAAATGAGATGCTCCCCACCAGGTTCTGGGCGAAGCCGGGCCGGGTCAGCTAGTTCCTTATAAAACACAACTACACTGTCTCGTTTCTTCACATTTAAATCCTCTTATCTAACATTCAGTACATCAATCTCGGAACAGTCATAACATCTGATGAGAAGTGCCTTGAAGAGATTAGAACAAGGATCACAATGCGAAAGTAGTCTTTTGCAAGATGGAAAACATACTGACCTATAAAAAGATGTCACTTGGAACGAGATAAGGAGTTTTGAAGTGTTCCATCCATCCATCATGTGTCATGCCGATAAGCGTGGTGGTCATGTTCTGCCACATCACTCGATCACCAGAATCGTGGATCAACTCTGTGTTCCTGTCTCGACCATGCCACGTGGCCAAGCCATCCAGGTTTTTACTTCTCGGTCTTCCCCTTGGTCTCTTCCCTTCGATCTTGCCAGTCGTCACTAAGTTCTCCAATTCATTTCTTTTCATAACATGCCCAACATTTTTTACTATCGACGTCTAATATCTCTAATCAGTTTACGATCTTCATTTGTTTCTTGAAGGACTTGTTCATTGGTTTTTCTGTATGTCCATGGTATTCTTTGCATTTTCCTCAGAAACCACATTTCCACAGCCATCAGCTGTTTTTCAGCTTGACTGCTTATTGTCCACGCTTCACATCCATACAAAAGTATAGGTTCCACGTAGCACTGCAACACTTTTTCTCGTTTCAATTGATATCTTTTTATTGGTCAGTATGTTTTTAATCTTGCAAAAGGCTACCTTCGCAATGGCAACTCTTCCTCCCTCCACCCTCCTCCTCTTCCTCCTCCCTCTACCTCCCCCCCTCCCTCCTCCTTCCTAAGGCAACTAATCTCTTCAAGACATCTCCCATCAATTGTTATGACTGTGCCGAGATAACTGTATCGATTCACCTTGCTTAAGAGTATGCCCATTTACTCGTATATCACATTGTGGTATTTCCTTCTTCCTAGTGACGACCATAATCTGTGTCTTCTTAATATTCAGTTCTAACCCTAGTTGTTCACTGTGTGCAATAACCGCTTCTACTAAATTTTGCAGGTCCTGTTCATTGTCTGCAATCAATACTGTATCATCTGCATATCTAATGTTATTGATGTATCGTCCCCCAATGTTGATTCCTTCCATATCTTCTATATTTCTGAAAATATTTTCACTGTACAGGGAAGAAAAATATCTGAAGACATTACACATCCATGTCTCACACCTCTTTTAATAGGCTGATGTTGACCTACATTGTTATCAATTCTGATGGCAGCTTGTTGTTTCCAATATATGTTTTTTTTACAAGTCTAAGGTCTTTTCGATCAATTTGTAGATCTTCAAGCATCCTTATCACGTTGACATGTCTCACTTTATCGAAAGCCTTTGTGTAGTCAATAAAGCAAAGATATCGATCTTTGTTTACTTCTATAGAACGTTCAATTACTGTTCTCAGTATATACACAACATTTACTGTGCCCTTGCCTTCAAGTACTACATAGAACCTATACTTGTGCATGTATGTGAAGGGTGCACAATGAGCAGACAAGCAGAAAAATATCTAATGACTGCGGAAATGTGGTGTGTGAGGAAAATGCACAGAATACCATGGGCACACAGAAAAAATAAAAACAATGACCAAGTGCTAAACAATAAATAAATGAAAATCGTAAACTGATTAGAGAAATTAGGCAAAGACATAGGCTGTCTCAGTCAATTTTTTGGACACGTTATGAGAAGAAATAAATTGGAGAACATGGTGATAACCAGCAAGATTGAGGGATAAAGAACAAGAGAAGTAAATACCAGGATGGCTTGGCCACGTGGTATGGCTGAGACAAGAACACAGAACTGATCCACGACTCTGGTGATCGTGTGAGATGGCAAAACATGACCGACCACGCATATTGGCATGGCACATGATGATGATGTCCAACATTCGCATCTGTCATCGTCATCATCGTCATCACTATCGTAACCGTCTTCACGTGCCTTACCAAATGGCGAAGGATTTCGAGTAGTTCCTTTGTGTTCTGAATCATTTCAAATGATTATATTCTTCCACAGCGCAGGTGACCCGATAAAGCATCATTTCTTTCGGTCTATTTCTCTCTCTTCTATAGCTGATCTTTCCAGTCGTCACAACGTTCTACATTGCCGTTCTTTTAATTCTATGAACAAAGAACACTTTGCCACTTTCTTAAATCTGCACATAATGCTCTTGTTACATTCGCTTCTCTCTTTATATTTTTTAAAGTTTCTTTCACGAAATCGTCGTTAGTTATTACGGCAGTCAAATATATTCACAGCATTCATGTCTGAAGCTATATCTCTGCTGCCCGAAATCTCTTCCTAATTTGTTCGTTCACATGACAAGATTCACTGCCATTCAACAGAATAGGTTCGAATCACACGTTCTTTAAATAGAAGTTGCGCATGTCGGTTTCTATTTTTAAACCGGTGTCTAGAAAGCAACCTATTCGGTCTACTCTTTTCCATTTTCAACTGCCGAAGATTCTCAACATGCGCAACGTTCACTCTGTTTCCCTTAGTTATACCGCATCCAAGGAGGCTACACGTTCAATCCACTACCATAGGATCTTGAGATAGTATTCGTAGTGTCGGGCACTTTTTCATCTGGTGAGTTCTGCTCCGGCAGTCCCGATATTTTTGCCCAGGGTGAGCCAATCAACTCATTAAGCAGCAACTTTACAATGTAACTGAGAGAGTCGACTGACCAAACATCTATCATGTTGATGCATTTATCACACAACGTGTGACACGATGGACTGTCGTCTTTCTCATTGAGCATGTGCCCATTGTGAACTGACATACGTCTTGAAAATTGATGCTTGTAATATTCTTAGTTAGTTAGTCTTTCCTCTTGAGCCTAAGGCGGCGCATAGGGTAGAAGTCATGGCTCTCCATGTCCGGCGGTTCGCTGCTACCAGTTGTAGATCCTGAATGTTCACTTGGCCGTTGAATGAGCCTTCTCTGATGATGGTTCTACGCAGGGTCTCTCTTGGTCGTCCCCGTTTTCTTTTCCCTACTGGTGACCATAAGAGGGCTTGGTTGGGCAGTCTTGTCTTGTCAATTCTGAGTACATGGCCGATGTAATTCCAACGGCGTTTTCTTATAAAATTGGATACAATATCTTGCTTAGTCTCTTGTCTTATTTGCGTATTGGTTCTGAAATCTGTCCAGTGGAGGTTTAGAATTCTTCTAAAACATTTGTTCTCATAATTGTCTAATTTTTTTATTATCTAAAGCTACCGTTGATTTCCAACTCTCACATCCATAGGTTAGCACTGGAAACAAACAAGAGTTGAAGATTTTAAGTTTCGTATGTTTGCTGAGTGTCTTTGACTTCCAGATGTTTGACAGTTTATTGAAGGCACCAGATGCCAGTGCGATTCTATAGTGCATTCACATTTATTTGCCTCGATATAAAAATCCATATCTCAGTAACCAACTGAGGAAAAACAATGAGATTTAGCATATAACCTTATCATCATGTCCACCCAACAACAAAAAATGTTTGTTCTGGAGATTGTACAGCAGATTTCAATGTTTGTCTATATGCGGTATATAATTTACGGTTCAAAGATTAAGTTCCTAATTTTAAATGTATTACACCGTAGCCAGACAAGCAGCTTTCAATGTTGAATATTCTACTTGTTTCACGGGATTGACCTTATGCCAATAACCCCGCGCTGTTTAAACTGGGAGTATTCAGAAGTGTCGTCTAAATGTGGGTTATTTCATGAAACCTGATTATTTTTTTTTTAAATCTTACCACTTATCGCTACAATTGAAATTTGTGAATATTTTTCAATGGGATTGAATGCGAAATTGTGTATACACTTCAAAGCATCGCTATGAAGTTGTACACATATTTTTGTCAAGAAGCTGATGGCAGGAAACTGTATTATACTATTACAAATTCCGAAAAAAGAACAGTGCATGCATTAAACGGTCACTTCGTCGATGGGTGCAAGAATCTGGAATTAAACCACCACGCAATAACCAAAACGGTAGGTAGAAAGGTTATTGTAAACAGCTTTGACAAAGATATCATAAGGCGAGCTATTATAAAAATGCTTTAAAAAGTTGCTTAAAAGTCGACAGGGTCGACTTCATTGCACCGGGTTCTATCCCATATGGCTTGGTCACTTTCCGCAGCGCGGAAAGCATCACACAAAGCACTAACTCCTCAGCTCTAGCGACGACCCACAGAAGTCTCCGAAAAATTTAACTCGTGAACCGAAGGACGCGGCCCGGAATCAAACCCACAACCTTTGGAGCCCGAGTCAAAAGGCTTGATCACTTCGCCACGGAGACTTCTAAAATTATAAAAATTTTGGATTTTATATCCAGGATTATCCAGCATTATAAAAATGCTGTATGCAAAAGAAACAGTGACTGTAAGAAAACTTAGGGTTTGGTTCAGAAAGAACAAATCAAATCAAATCAAATCAAATCAACTTTATTAGGGTCACAAATTGGGCGCGCAGGCCCGTCTTACATTCGGCCCTTCCAATCACTCGTCTTTCGTTCATCAAGAGCATTATACATTTACATAGGAAGAAAAATAAACATTGTGAAATGAATGTTGTAAACATAAACAAGGCTAAACATGGAGAAAAATGTGTACATAAAAGTATGTGACGTAAAAGTAGTGATGCCAGCGCGTCCCACACACACACACACACACACACACACACACACACACACACACACACACACACACACACACACACACACACCACACACACTCTCTCTCTCTCTCTCATTCACTCTCACTCTCACTCATTCACTCACACACACACACTCTCACTCATTCACTCTCCCGCTCACTCATTCACTCTCCCGTTCACTCATTCACTCTCCCGCTCACTCATTCACTCTCCCGCTCACTCATTCACTCTCACTCATTCTGTCTCTCCCGCTCACTCATTCACTCTCCCGCTCACTCATTCACTCTCCCGCTCACTCATTCACTCTCCCGCTCACTCATTCACTCTCCCGTTCAATCATTCACTCTCACTCATTCACTCTCACGCTCACTCATTCACTCTCACGCTCACTCATTCACTGTCCCGCTCACTCATTCACTCTGCCGCTCACTCATTCACTCTCACGCTCACTCATTTACTCACACGCCCACTCATTCACTCTCACGCTCAATCATTCACTCTCCCGCTCACTGATTCACTCTCACGCTCACTCATTCCTTCTCACGCTCACTCATTCACTCTCACTCATTCACTCTCACGCTCACTCAATCACTCTCACGCTCACTCATTCACTCTCACGCTCACTCATTCACTCTCACGCTCACTCATTCACTCTCCCGCTCAATCATTCACTCTCCCGCTCACTCATTCACTCTCACTAATTCACTCTCCCGCTCACTCATTCACTCTTCCGCTCACTCATTCACTCTCCCGCTCACTCATTCACTCTCACTCATTCACTCTCACTCATTCACTCACATTCATTCACTCCCACACACAGACACTCTCATTCATTCACTCTCCAGCTCACTCATTCGCTCTCACGCTCACTCATTCACTCTCCCGCTCACTCATTCACCCTCACGCTCACTCATTCACTCTCACGCTCACTCATTCACTCTCCCGCTCACTCATTCACTCTCACTCATTCACTCTCCCGCTCACTCATTCACTCTCACGCTCAATCATTCACTCTCCCGCTCACTCATTCACTCTCACGCTCACTCATTCTGTCTCTCATTCACACTCACTCACTCTCTCACTCAAACTACAGTAATGAACATAAGTTTAGATTATACATGATAAAATCAAATGGTATTTAACTTATAATATGACAGATGAGAATACACAAACATATGGATTCACGTGTTACATAACATGCGTGTTACATGACATGCATCTGCTCAGCTCTCTCTCTCTCTCTCTCACTCTCTCTCTCTCTCTCTCTGTATTCTTTCATATACACATACTCACACGCATGCGTACGCTCACACACACACACACTCTCTCTCTCTTTCTCTCTCATTCACTCTAACTCTCACTAATTCACTCTCCCGCTCACTCATTCACTCTCACGCTCACTCATTCACTCTCACGCTCACTCATTCACTCTCCCGCTCACTCATTCACTCTACCGCTCACTCATTCACTCTCACGCTCAATCATTCACTCTCACGCTCACTCATTCACTCTCCCGCTCACTCATTCACTCTCACTCATTCTGTCTCTCCCGCTCACTCATTCACTCTCCCGCTCACTCATTCACTCTCCCGCTCACTCATTCACTCTCCCGCTCACTCATTCACTCTCCCGTTCAATCATTCACTCTCACTCATTCACTCTCACGCTCACTCATTCACTGTCCCGCTCAATCATTCACTCTGCCGCTCACTCATTCACTCTCACACTCACTCATTTACTCTCACGCTCAATCATTCACTCTACCGCTCACTGATTCACTCTCACGCTCACTGATTCACTCTCACGCTCACTCATTCCTTCTCACGCTCACTCATTCACTCTCACTCATTCACTCTCACGCTCACTCATTCACTCTCATGCTCACTCATTCACTCTCACGCTCACTCATTCACTCTCACGCTCACTCATTCACTCTCACGCTCACTCATTCACTCTCCCGCTCAATCATTTACTCTCCCGCTCACTCTCATGCTCACTCATTCACTCTCCCGCTCACTCATTCACTCTCCCGCTCACTAATTCACTCTCCCGCTCACTCATTCACTCTCACGCTCACTCATTCACTCTCACGCTCACTCATTCACTCTCACTCATTCACTCACACACACAGACTCTCACTCATTCACTCTCCCTCTCACTCATTCGCTCTCACGCTCACTCATTCACTCTCCCGCTCACTCATTCACCCTCACGCTCACTCATTCACTCTCACTCATTCACTCTCCCGCTCACTCATTCACTCTCACTCATTCACTCTCCCGCTCACTCATTCACTCTCACGCTCAATCATTCACTCTCCCGCTCACTCATTCACTCTCACTATACTATATTCAAACTGTCTGGCGTCAAGATACTAATCCAGTCCGCGCTATTAAATATTGATAAAAGTTACTGGGAAAATGTGAGGACCATGTGTTGAAAGAGGAAGAGGACGATTGGAGAAAGGATGGATTGAATTTTATACAACCGAGAGCAGTCATTAACCTACTGGAATCGTCCGACACAGATTAAGGATTAAGCAGATCGCAGACCTTAATCCATGTGCAAGCTTACTGGGATATGTTGCTCCAACTATTCAGACGAATTGCAGGCCCTAAACATTACAGCATCAGCACAATGTCAATGGCAACAGTTTATATTCCATAGTGATGAATTTTCAATTCCGCAAGCCCTCAGCGGTGACAAACAACTGGTATTGAAAAAAAAAAAAAAACACTAAACGCATTGAATACCAACAGAAGAGTAATATTGCAGTGGAAACTGACATATTGTGGCATAACAAGAAACGTGAGAGCAAACACCTTGTCAAATTAGGGGACAACACACGTGCATTCGAATCAATCTATAAACTTCAATGAAAAGAGGACCAACATCTTGATCGTTAAGAAGAAAGCCCACTACAGAGACACTGACATCTATTTTCATAGTGCAAAACAGGTAATCATGCTCCGTCTCTGAACAGTAAACAGCAGAGTAGACAATCTTTCACGAAGACTCAAAGCGGGTCTGTCACCCATGTGTACGTGTGAACAAACTACACAGACAGCTGAACAGATCCTTAAAAATGGACACATGTTGACTAAATTGCGGTATCATTTCTGGTCACTCCATACGCACATTAACGCACAACTATTTGGAAGCTTTCACGAACTCAATATAAAAAGCTAAATGCATCCTAGTAACACGAATAATTGTGTACAATTATTAAGCAGCAGCTGAAGAAACAAGAAGGAAATGAAAAATAAGGTAAGAAATATATTCCTTCTACTGTCCTGTCAATTTACACATTATTTACCCCATGCCTCTGTAAATTCTCTGTCTTTACTAATATTACACATTGCACCCCTCTCGGGAGTCTTTGTGGTGAAGTGGTCAAGCCGTCTGACTCGGGCTCCGAAGGTTGTATTTTCGATTCCGGGCCGTATCTTTCATTTCACGACTTCATTTTTTCGGAAACTCCTGAGGGTCGTCGCTGGAGCTACGGAGTTCTTGCTTTGTGCGACGATTTCCGCGCTGCGGAAAGCGACTGAGCCATATGGGATAAAAACCCGGTGCAATGCAGTCGACCCTGTCGACTTTTAAGCTACATTTTTATTGTACCCACTCCCATATGAATCCGGATACACCTTGTGTCGTCATATAAATTGGCGTGGCATTCATTACTGTAAAACAAGTTTGTTAGCGAGAAATCTCTAGTTTTTTTAAAACCAAAACATCAAAGAAATGTCACCGCTTTCGATGATTTAAGTTGTTTTTTGGCCTATCAAAGAAATATTCCTGGGGTGGGGGTAAATATAAGACGGCAGGAAAAATTTCATAACGATGCAACAGACAGTTTTCAAAATAATTGATCGTGAATGACGGCATTCATTTCCGGACAGACTAAAGATAATATTTCTGGCGTTAAGTCCCCTGTAATATTCTAATAATACTCAATTCATAAATGCCCCATGAGATGACTATATTCATCCTGCTTCATTATTTGGCCGACTATGTGGCGAAGGGCTTAGCCAACTCTGTGACCAAGGGGTTACGGACACTATTCATAATCACGCACACAGCGTACGAAACACAGCTGCGGGCGATCTGGCAGCAGACCACATTGTATATGGTTTGCATAAAATAGTATAAATGCTGATCGTTAAAAATGCAATGAGAAACTACTTGCGAAGAAATCACAAACAGCCAAAATATGCTGGGGTTGACTGTGACGTCATGAAAAGAATATGCAACTAACTTCCATTATTCCGGGGTATTTTAGTTTGCAGCTTGATACAACAATTATTATACTATTCCTCACAATGAAAGACATAGGATTGTAATGAGTACTGTGATACGGGTGTTTGACTCAACACAACTCACTATGAAACGTTCCTGCCGAAGCAGTATTTAATTATTACCTGCTCAATGCAGAACATTATGAACCTGGCTTTCTGCCAGTATAATCACACACCTCCCCCCCTTCCCCCTCAACCACAGCTCCCTTCCCCAAGAGTCCTTAGTAAACTCACTAAACTGTCTGAAGTACCATTGATGTCGCTAAAACAAGCAAATTGAGGTGATTATGTCACGTACATTATCAGTGATCATTTGTCTGTGTGTAATCTAAGCTACAGATATAATTATGTACATGAGGTACGCAACACTCGGGTTTCCTAGTTTGGTCTGCAACATGGTTCATACATGGTACTGGGTACTTCTAACTCACACCCCCCCCCCCCCCACCCCCAATGACTGTCTATAAGAGGTTCAAGAAAAATAGAGTGGTGTAGAGTAACAACTGCCTGGGGCAGGAGAGTAGTAGGTAGGGCATGGTAGGTTACTGTAATAACTATCTGGGACAGGAGAGTAGCAGTAACTAGGACAGGGTAGGTTACTGTAACAACTGCCTGGGGCAGGAGAGTAGTAAGTAGGGCATGGTAGGTTACTGTAATAACTATCTGGGACAGGAGAGTAGTAAGTATGGCAGGGCGCTATTTTAACAATTGCCTGCGGCAGGAGAGTAGTAACTAAGAGATGATAGGTTACTATAACGCCTGTCTGGTATAGGGAGAGTAGTAACAATTATCAGGCATTTCAATTTACCCTCAAGATAGGATCAACATCCACAACCGCATCTATAGAAGTTATTACATGCAATTTCTAACATATAAACTGTAAACGGTAAACTGTCCGAACAGATACAATGTAAACGGTAAAGTGTCCTAACAGATACACCGTAGACGGTAAAATGTCCTAACAGATACACTGTAAACGGTAAGTGTCCTAACAGATACACTGTAAACGGTAAGTGTCCTAACAGACACACTATGAATGATAAAGTATCCTAACAGATATACTATAAAAGGTAAAGTGTCATAACAAATACACTGTACACAGTAAAACGTCCTATCTCCATGCTATCACAGCACACTGGAGATATGGTGCTAAACCCATCTCACTTTGACCAAATGTCACTAGCGGGTTGATGCGGTCAGTATAACACAGATAATCTTACCACCGAGACAACATTCTGGTAGCAATGTTGTGAGGCTGGATCTGTCCAGTAGTCTTGTGATCGCGAATTAAAACCCACTTCCAAAGAGTCGGTGAAGGGTTAACACAGGACAACCGGACTCGTGACAAGTGCACTAACTAAAACATGACGGCGGTTCCAAGAAACCGGATGGATGTTATATTTAAACAGTTTAGCCTATAATGTGCTGCTTGCCAACAACGTACCGGGCTATTTTTCCTATTGAACTAACAGTGCTATTTCACCTGTATTGATGAGCAGGGAAACTTGAAAAAACGAAGTGGTCTTTGAAACTACCCTTGGGTCCAGGTTACTTAGGTGTAGAAGTCTTAGCCTTAGCTGTAGAAGTGCACATAGCCTGCTAAAGGCTCGTTATATGATGTATTTAAACAGTTCAAGAGATACATTAGAGAGGCATATAAACACGTTTAGGACTATTTCGATCACCACATAACCCTTTTCATTAAAATGTGGTTTTGTGGTCAGTATAAAGCTGTTAATCTTACCACCGAGACTTATTGTTTGTTGAGAAAATACAAATAGCTGCTTTGTTAATCTACCTTTATATACAACTCGCATGACATAACATTATGGATTATTATTAAATTTAGCAGGCTCGATAGTGTAATGGGCTGGACATTACGCGGACAATGACACGAGAGCGGTCTGGCGAGGGTTCGATGTCAGCTCTTGTCGTTAGCTACAAGTAGAAAATACTTGCACTTATTCATCGGACACTCAGGCCTATTAACATATGATGATCCTAATATTTACACATGCCTATTTTTTAATGAGGAGAAATAAACTGAAAAATTTAGTGACAACTGAAAGATTGACGGGAAAAGAACTAGGTGAAGGCACCACAGATAAATGTTTGGATGACTTGGCCTCATAACTTTATCGAGACACGAACATATAACGTATCCAAGACTGGTAATCGTGTGAGATGGCTAACCATGGGCGCCCAGGCTTATCGGCATGGTACATGATGATGACACGAGTTACGATGCTCAATCGCGCGCCTTCTACATCCCGTAGAAACTTCAGTTCTACGTGGGGAGGGGGGGGGGGAAGAAGGGGTGTTTAAATAAAAACCTTTAAAGTGTGATATAAATTACAATACCCATGCAACCTCTCAATATTATTGTCAATGATGCCAAGAGTGTCAGACGCTTGACATCACGATGCAGAAGAACGCGGTGACGTCACAAGGACAGTTTAAAGATGGCCGCCCCACTTTTGACACGCACCAGCAAAGGAGCTGCGTTCTGTTATCCGTTATTTTTTATCAGTCAAGAGATTAAACCTACAGAAATTCATCGACGAATAAAGGTCCAGTATGCTGATGCTTGCCTGTCAGTCAAACAAGTGTAGGAGTCGAGTAGGAAGTTTAAAAACATATTGGCCCTATGAAGAGGTACAGCAGGTGGAGCATAAATGGTTACACACGCGATCAAGAGAACTTTTTTTTCTACAGGAATCCAAACACTTTATTGGGGCTGCAGGACTCACATTGAACACCGTGGTGACTACATCGAAATATGATATATTTGTTCTTTGTTTTTCAGAATATATTCCCCCCCCCCCCCCCCCCCAAAAAAAAAAAAAAAAATCATTAAAGGTTTTCATTTGAAGCCCTCTCGTATAATCAAATTCATCATGAACAAACTTTCAGAAAGACGCCGCATGAGTTATTTGACGGCTTATGTTTCAAGGGGAATGAGATTATTTTTCAAAAGAAGATGTCTCCCCACTATTATTAATCTGTGTAATTCTCTTCTCCTTGTATTTTTAAGTCTCCCGCTATTCCGGTTGCCTTGTAAGCTCCAGACAAGAGAATATCTAGTTATACTATCCTCGGGTTTTCTCAGTTCATGTCCTTTCCAGCGCCCGCGCATTTCCTCACCTCCTGGTTCACTGGAATTTGTTTAGTTCTCTCCATGAGCTAGCTCTACGTTAGTGATTCTGTCATACCAGTTTTGTTCCACTGTTCAACACAGGCACCAGTTAGTGATTGTTTTGTGGGCTCATCGGTAATGCCCTTAGTTGTGCTATACATGGTTCTGTTGTTGCAGCATGACATAAGCACAATTTAACATTGTTTGTTTTGCTTATAACAAACACAATATCACTACACTCTTATTTCATTATTAATTTGGGGCGAATAAGTATTCCTCTATGGGTCTGTGATGTTTTAGGGCTATCACATTCTGTAGGCCTGAATGCAACGGGAAATAGGTGGCCAAGCTTTCCCTCATTTGGCAGGCGATGAGTCCATTCGTCGAACCCTCATCTGAAGTGCTCATGACATTATCATAACAGTTCTCTACCAACTTCGCTAACCAGCCCGCTACTGCAACAAATCAATATACATTCAGAATTACTTGTCAGTCACTCATGGCTATCGTATGCTGGTTGTTCCTATAGAGGGCATTGATTACGTACACACCCTCTTCTCTCGCGCTCGCATGTCCATTGACACCACTTTTCATGTCTACTTATCAACGATCTTAAAGCGTGATTCGTCCTTGGGTGTCGTATCGCGTAGAAAGGCGCTGAGCTGTGATTTAAACATCTCCCTCAATTTAAAGATTTAATGTGTTGTATATTCGGAACTAGAATTATCACACTCCAGCGTACCCATGTTCGAACTGAACAACAGATTCATTAGTGAGTATACCTGTTGGTCAACATCTATTGCTTTGTCACTGGTGTTCATGCGCTTACGTAGGGCACCCAGCGGGAGCGTTGGTGTAATGGTTAGGGTGTTGCCCTGACAATGACACGAACACGGTCGAACGAAGGCTCGATGCCTGAACTCGCTGTTACCTACACCAGGGAAAGACTGATCACCTTTTCCTTGGTGCACTCAGGCTTAAAACCTTGGTCTTTGTAGCACTTCACGTACCCGTAGCAAGTTTATACCTAGGCATTCTTGTACAGGTACACACAGTTTTATTTAGCATTTAAAACTATTAACTTAAATGACTTAATCCACATCAACACACAAACATGCTCAGAAATCCTTATGTTTTATTCTTGCATGCTGTGTGAAATTCGAGATTCCCAGACGATTTGCAAACATCTTCAAGTTATCCCCGAGGGAGGACGAAATAGCAACGTTTCATGCCTGTTATTTTTGTCAGAACTTTGTCGTCCATGCGGATTATTGAAACACCAGCAAACCCAAAAGTCCCCGGATTCAATATTGACCAATAAACATTGGTTTCTCTCTATGTGTTGTCCCCAACCCACTGGTCAAAGAGGTTCTCGTATTTGCTGACAAATAAACATCCACAGTTGTTTCAAGTTGACGCTACAGAGAACTGTTGTGATAATCTGTGGAGTTTCTAGGCTTGTTGCCTGTCCAACTATCGGAACCCCTGTCTCTCCACCACCTCTCCCCCAAACAAGATCCCTCCGCCAACGGTCGGAATATCAGAGTCGTTGGTTACTGGGGTCAACGTCATTATTCTACGTCTTCGTTCGGTCGAAAATGTCATGCACGTAACGTTTGGCCAGTGATCAAAGACGCGGCTCAAAGGAACTAAGCAACAGAGGCATTGAATACACAGGCATTGAGGCATACTCTCTCAGATGTTTGATGATGTCACTGACCCCCGACCTTGTGTCACATGTCGCAAAACTTAGAAAGACAAGGCTAACCGCTGCGGATTGAAAAGACGTTGGCAGCCGCTTCCGAGGTCATTTGACCATTCAGTAGCTGAAGGAACGTGCAGATTTTTCTACATTTTCTGTAGACTTTGTGATTCTGAAGAAACCAACATAGAAGCAGTGATTCTGCACAGCTGTATTCATTTTCCATATCTGCTTCCAAGGAAATTACACAACAGAAAATCATCGATGAAATATCCTATAGTGCTTTTAACATTTCAATATCAGCAATATTAAAGTGACACTTAAAACGTATTACTTTACTGGCGTTATTTGTGTAGACTAAACTAGAGATTGAAATATACGTTCTGAATTTCATAAGGACTATTATGTCCAGCCCATCTATTTTAGAGATACAGAGTTTAAACTAGTGCGAACAACGTCTCCAAAAGTTTCTGGTCAAACAAAAGGTAAGTGAAATGAATCATAAGATCTTTAAAGCACTTTTAAGTAATTAGCAGCCAGTCAAATGTAACTCGGGAGGTGCGGCTCCCTTGCTTGTTGGCCCGGTAGTCATGTCTTCGAACAGTTTTCGAGACGGGAGTTTTATCTTGTGACCTGGACTCCCAAGACGACCCAGTTAAAAATATGTACCGGGATATTTCCTAGGAAGTAAATTCGAACGGTTTGAGAGTAACCGCATCACGCATTGAGTGTCCATTGGCCTAAACTATGGGTGTAACAAAATATATTTAATATGCCTAGTGACGTGTGTGTCCTTTACGTTTCTTGACTTTACAACTGCTGTTTGGTTTTCGTTACATATACATCTCTATAAGCGCCCCAATGTGCATATACATCTCTATAAGCGCCCCAATGTACACATACATCTCTATAAGCGCCCAGCCTCCTCCTATAGATTACAAAGGGAGATCTCAGTACACTGAACGAACTCCTCGACTATGACGAGGATTCAAATGTGTGCACACCAGAATCACACGTGCAGTAAGTACATAATATTAGTATGAATAGCGTATATATTTTAAAAAAAAATATGCATGTGCAGCAGTCTATACGGACTGATTTTTTTAATTTTCAACTGCCGATAGAACCTGAGCATGCGTACTGTGCTTGAGGGACCCCCAAGGTTTTGTTGCCCTTGTCCGTGAAGGCTAGACGCCCCATCTACTATCCAAGGGTCAGGGGTTAGTTTACTATCTTTGTCTTATTTTGTAAAAAACAAAAAATATCAATGACGTCACCACCGCAAGACGAACCAGGTCTACTCGAGCCAAAGAGGGCAGTTCTAACTTCTAAACAACAACCACATCAACAAACAACCACCACCACCACCACTATCAGCACCAAAACAACAACAACAACAACAACAACAACAACAACAACAACACCACAAAACAAGTCCCGAAGGATCCTGCTATGGTTATGTGAAGTATAGGGTGTATTTTTAATGACTGCACAGTATTTGAAAATATTGGCAGTCCAAATTTTGTATGTACCTATTATATTGCATGCACTTTACAGAGAGTTAATACAACACTTGGACCAGCAATATTGTCAAACATTGCACAGTCATTAAAAATATACCTTATATTATGATTCTCACATGTTGTAGGCCTGAGTGCATGAAGGAATAGGTAGTCAGTCTTTCCCGGCCGTAGTAAACGGAAAGTTGATATGGAACCTTTTACTGACAGCGGAAATGCCATTGTCAGTTCTAAGCCATTCCCGAAACAAAATGCTATATATTCTTACACAGACTCAATACATTCATCTTTATGTCCACAAAGGAGCACCAGGTCATGAATTTTATTGTTTTCTTTGTGGGGAATAATTCGGTTACAAAACAATTCAAAATGCTAAATATGAAAATCAACATTGCACAGAACAATACACATAATTAAAATAAAGTATTGAGGAGGTTGTAAAGATATTTATATACATGAAAATATGTGACACATGAAGAATTTAATATTTCTATAAAGGATATCCGGGTAGCGGGGTAGGGGTATCCCCTATCAAAGGAGAAGTAAGGCGCCTGCTTCCCTCCGCTAGCCTACGGGACACCCTTGGGCAAGGTGGAGTACCCGTTTAGCCCCCCGATCAGGGTTACGTGAAGCCATGTGTGCAGGTGGTGGATGAAGATGAGGAGCAGCCGACAGATAGTTGTAGGTTATGGTCTCCACCTTCACGACGGTAGGCAGAGGATCTCCTTTTTTGAGGAGACAATGGCTACGGTCACTGACCAGTATGGTCACTGCTGGGAAGGAAAGCAATGGCAAACTACCTTCTTTACACATGCCAAGAAAATCATGTTGTGTTCACTTATCACAAATTGATGGGAAAGACCTTAGACTTGTAAAAAACATATATTGGAAACAACAAGCTGCCATAAGAGTTGATAATGAAGTAAGCCAATATCAGCCTATTAAGAGAGGTGTGAGACAGGGATGTGTAATGTCTCCAGATCTGTTTTCCCTGTACAGTGAAAATATTTTCAGAAATATTGAAAATATGGAAGGAATCAACATTGGGGGACGATGCATCAATAACATTAGATATGCAGATGATACAGTCTTGATTGCAGACAATGAACAGGACCTGCAAAATTTAGTAGATGCGGTTGTTACACACAGTGAACAACAAGGGTTAGAATTAAATTGTAAAAAGACACAGATTATGGTCGTCACTAGGAAGAACGAAATACCACAGTGTAATATACAAGTAAATGGGAATATTCTTCAACAAGTGAATAGGTACAATTACCTCGGAACAGTAATAACATCTGATGGGAGATGCCTTGAAGAGATTAGAACAAGAATCGCCATGGCAAAAGTAGCCTTTAGCAAGATGAAAAACATACTGACCAATAAAAAGATGTCAATTGAAACGAGAAAAAGAGTGTTGAGATGCTACATAGAACCTGTACTTTTATATGGATGTGAAGCTTGGACAATGAGCAGCCAGGCTGAAAAACATCTGATGGCTGTAGAAATGTGGTTTCTGAGGAAAATGCAAAGAATACCATGGACAGCCAGAAAGACCAATGAACAAGTCCTTCAAGAAACAAATGAAGATCGTAAACTGATCAGAGACATTAGACGCAGACAGTCACAATTTTTTGGGCATGTTATGAGAAGAAATGATTTGGAGAACTTGGTGACAACTGGTAAGATCGAGGGGAACAGACCAAGGGGAAGACCTAGAAACAAGTATCTGGATGGCTTGGCCTTGTGGCACGACTCTGTTGATCGAGTGAGATGGCAGAACATGACCGCCCACGCTTACCGGCATGGCACATGATGGATGGATGGATAAAGGATATGATTACAGTATGTATACAACATGAGATAGCAAGTTATAAGGTAGAAAAAACTGTAAAATCCATTATTTGAAGAACACAATTATAGGCAATATCTAAATTATAACCCAGACGTCTTTCTTTCTTTCTTTCTTTCTTTCTTTCTTTCTTTCTTTCTTTCTTTCTTTCTTTCTTTCTTTCTTTCTTTCTTTCTTTCTTTCTTTCTTTCTTTCTTTCTTTCTTTCTTTCTTTCTTTCTTTCTATCGTTCACCACCGCAAATGAATTTATTTAATGCAATGGTTCCCCATCTTGTTTACCGCGACCCCGAGTGTGCCATCAAGTGTGTTTTGAAAGTCATCCATTTTAGTTTTAGTTGCATACATTTTTTATAAAACAGTTTACCACATTAATATTGAAAATATGTTTATTTCATTATATTAATATTGTACACGTCCGTTTGTTACCGGGACCAACAAGGCAAGCGTAGAGCAATGTCAAAGACTCAGGGAAGACCACCCTGAATGAGTGGTCTACCTCAAGTAGATTAGAGGTAACCCAGTGCCCCTATATGAGGGCAGGGTAGGTGTAGGGAGTAGATAGGAAGGGGAACTATCAAATAGTTCCCTCATGAGACACTGAGGTGTCAACCAGAGAGTAAGCACTCTGGTCACGGCATAATCACGCCAACGTGATAGACACGGAGAACTAGAATGAAACTCAAGAGAGGCCACTACTCTAAGCGTGCTGAATGATGCAGCACGCAAAAGCCGAAGTACGCACAAGGTCCCTCCGCGTACTGTGTAATCAGCACGCGGAGAATTAGTCAGAGAGGGGAAGACTTCGTAGGGAACACATCGCTTGGCGTCGATGCGTATTTCTTTAGCCGAGTAGATAGATTTAGCAGTAGGGTTGGGAACGACTAGTGATAGGCAATTCTGTGTATTCATGTGTGATTTATTAGCGACCGTTTTGTGCATTGATGTAATGTAAAGAGCCAGTGGCAATAAAATGTGTAATCAATTCCTCTCGTACGACTGACAAATCTTTTTGTGTGGTGCGAGAGAAGTTTATCCCGTAATGCCTGAAGCATCGCTTGATGACAAGCAGTAACATTGCATCTTGTCCTGCATGCCGTAAGAGGCGATACAAAGGGATTGGCGAGAGATCGGCTCATCCCGTGGAACACTTGAGCTGCCAAATCCAACTAGCATTGAACATATCCACAAGGAGTTTGGCATGGGTTGGGTTAGGGTCTATATTTCATTGGGAAATGAAATGCATAAGCAAAATACGACGAAGAAGAAGAGGAACTAACAAACTTTATTTTGGAAGGGTAACTCAATGGGCACGCAGGCCAGCCAATCTTACATCCGGTTCTTCCATTCACTCATCTTTCGTACATCAATATCTATTATGCTTGTTACAGTCGAATAGAAAAATCATTGTCAAATGAATGCTGTGAACATAAATAATGCATATTACCATGTTAAGAGACAGGCAGGAAGACAGACAGACACTCACACATACATAACCACATGCCTACATACACACTTTCATACATACATACAAGGTACATACATCATGTACACAAACTCTCACAGTTATGAACCCTCTCAATAACACATACATACACACTCTCTCGCATATACATACCCACTCACAATCACAAACAAACTAACAAACTTTACTCATACATACATATATATACTCTCTCTCTCTCTCTCTCTCTCTCTCTCTCTCTCTCTCTCTCTCTCTCTCTCTCTATCTCCCCCCCCCCTTCCTCTCTGAAGAAGAAGCAGAAGAAAAAGACGAAGAAGAAGAAGAAGAAGAAGAAGAAGAAGAAGAAGAAGAAGAAGAAGAAGAAGAAGAAGAGAAGAAGAACGAACGAACGAACGAACGAACGAACGAACGAACGATGCAATTCGATCATTTCCCCGCCGGACGTAAAAACGACTGAATAGTACAGAGGAGTGGAAGCTATGTTAGGATTAAAGGCTGGCTTCCATAGCATGTGCTCTCCAAACGGCGGGGCAATAGCTAGCACACATACCTGCTGACCAGTGCTCATGAGCAGGACCATGCGGTAGATTTTCTCAGTATGATGCAAGTCTTCGAAATGTCTCCCCTTACATGTTTTTTGTTCTTTAAAAATGCCGCCCTCTTATGAATCCCTCTTACGGTGCCGCTTGATGCGGCCGCCCCTCTGTATTAACACGGCACGGCCCTGCTCATGAGATCGAAATCGCACCGAGACGTAATTTTCAAAATAACTCAGGGAATACCAGGAAATGTCTTGAGTAGTAAAGGTGGCGTGTATGATATTGACTACAGCAGCCCTTGAATGCAGTTTGGTCTATAAGAATATACACCATATACCCAATCAACCTTAGAGCGCGTAAAAAGGACCTTCACTTAACTTTACCTTTAAATCAGCTGAACATTACGTTGTAGGGACACAGCTGGCGTAAGTATTCATGTATACTTCAAATTTAGAGCCGGAACGTAAATTTGGGAACATTTTCATTTTTGAGAATCGTGACGTAGAAAATCTGAAGGTGAAATGAGTGAAATTTTATTTATTTATTATTTATCCCTGTTTCGACTGGCAAGATCGAAGGGAAGAGACCAAGGGGAAGACCGAGAAGTAAATACATGGATGGCGTGGCCACGTGGCATGGTCGAGACAGGAACACGGAGCTTATCCACGACTCTGGTGATCGAGTAAGATGGAAGAACATGACCGCCCGCGCTTATCGGCATGGCACATGATGGATGGGTGGATTTCGACGATGATTTTTGGAGTGCATTTCATCATAATAGAACTTCAAAGATGCCGAAAGAGAGAAAGTCCTAGTTCTGCGTTATCCAAATGTAACAAGTAAACGAACACATTAGGGGATGGTTGGGATTCAGGGGGAAGAGCCACTAACACACGATGTTGAACTTGAAACTGAAATAGTTACGCGCTAGCACGAGTTGAAATTGTCAATGTTGAGCACATGTGTCACCTGGATTGTCGAAGGTTGTATTTGTGTATTATAGTGTGTATTAAACAAATCGTGGTGATTGGTGGTGTAAGCACTTGCCTGCTGAAATATTGGGTCTAGGTTCCAACCACAGCAGCGGAGGGATTATTTTTCCCCCGACCTGTGCGGCTCTGGTGTAGACCCAGCCTCACTCAAATCGGTACTACACCATTTTGAGAATGTTCTGGGAATTTTCTGTGCAGGACAGCCGACGAGGAAGGCAACTGGCTACCCTCACCTCATATGTTGTAGCCTAGCATATGTGAAGTCCTAACACCTCACATCTCAGTGACAGTATCTGCCATACGACTACATTTGCCTTTGTTCAGCATATACATTAATTTGGAAGAGGGAAAAAGGGGTGGGGGGGGGGGTGTCTCTGAAAAAACTCGTGAACCTAATTAAAAGCTAGTCCCATATCCTTTACAGGAAGTTGCAGTCAACCCCAGAATTTGTTGGCTGTTTGTTGGTTCTTGGCAAAAATTTACGTTTGTTCAGTAGTTTACCATTCATTTTTGAACGACTAGTATAAAAACTACACTAGGTAGTCTGCTGCTAAAACTTAATTACGCCTTTCGAAAACGAAACCACGACCTGCAGAGACAGGCGGCTTCCACCCCACCCCTTACCCCGCTTCACGGCCCTCCCCCCTCACTTTCATCGGTTGTAAGTACAGAGAGGTCGCTGATTTTGGTTCACTCTCACAAGATTTCGGAAGGACTCACTTTTGTTGACTCACTTCAGTTTTAATTCAGGGAATGGTACTCAGGATATTTTTAAAACCGACATTCGTAATTCTGTCCTATGTCGGGAAGTCGGAAGCTTTAATCAATCATATCATGTTGATGGTGATTACTTTCCCAGCGATTGGGATTCCTGGTAGTGGCAAGATGCTTGCCTGCCAGCCCGGATATCTCGGGTTTGAATGGGCACCATGAAACGTTTTAGAAACGTCATCAGACAAGGAAGGATATATCGCGAAGTTCAGTCATTTATCGCAACTTATATAAACATGCCCGCAAACAGACTCTAACCACAGCGTTGTTTTGTTCCTATCCTTACGAGACCACTTTGAGTTGTCTATCTTTTGTGGATATAACGAACTTGTGACTTTATTAAAGGCGAGATAAAAGGAACACTTTATTTGGAATAACACGACGAACACTATGTGTACCACTAAATGGCGTTGGTCTGAATGCCGTTATTCCACTATAATCCTTATATTGCATGTAGTCATTCAAGCTGAGGGGTTCATTACAAGTTATCATACATTCATTCAGTAGCATGTCCTTTGCAGAACCTCGCTCCCATAACAACCTTCCGAAAAACCCCTCGATCATAAGCAAAATGTCCCGCGTCCGATACATCCATCTGGAGATCATCCGCCACATCCTGCACCCATCTTCTCTTTGGCCTTCCTCTTCCTCTCTTCCCAGACATATACCCCTCCATTACTGTTCTCTCCAAACTTTCATGACGTTTCAAGTGACCAAAATATTTCAATTTTCTTTGTTTTATCGTCTTTAATAGCCAACCTTCTTCAATATTCAGCTCTTGAAGTATGGATGCATTTGTTCTTTTCTTTACCCAAGATATTTTCAGGACTCGTCTATAATCTAAAATATTCAAAGGCATTTATGCGTTGTTCAACTTGTTTAGTAAGTTACACGCTAGCACGCTTTAAATTCTTAGGCAGTTGTAATTCGCACAGATTAGACTATGTCTAGTATCTGTGTGATAATGTCACAACAAAACATGAACAATACACGCTTCAGAGTATTGACAAACTCGCTTCAAGAAAATGCTATAAAGTTAAAAAAATAGTCTCGAGGCGCATTATCTATATGGCGCTAGTCATATATGTTTTATATACTAACTGGCACGCCATGGGTGAAGTGGTCAATGTCAGCCGGTCCGTTTACTTCCCAGATAATTTCTGGTACCCATTTTAGGCTAGGCAGACATGGGAGCTTATATCATTAAAAATACTCCTCTATATGGATTCGACACATGACCGCCGGGCCAGAGTCAAGCGGGCTAGCCACTGCGCTACCGGGCTTCCGTTTACATGTTTGGCTTATTCAAAATCCCAGAGCAGTTTACATGGTAAAGATTATGCCTATACTTGTAAGTTCCCGCCTCAGAGAAAACGTCACAGTGTGAAAACCTGTGGTGTAGAGCGAAAGGAAAACCAGATCCAGAAAATATCACACTGAAGTCAATATGTAAGAAGTAGATACCGCAGCTTCGCTGTAGACGGAACCAACGTAAGCAACACTGGGTGAACCAGGCAAGAGAAAAACCAGAAGTCTTAACTTCAGTATGTCTTACATAAAAAAAAAAAAGCATGTCCAGTAGGAGGAGCCGGCTGTGGGTACGTAAAGTGTAAGAACCATCACATTTGTTTAGGCCTGAAAGCACAGGTGGCTAGTCTTTCCTCCCGTAGCATTGATCCCTCTTCCTATCATGCCATTGTCAGCCCTTACGCCAACGCGCCCGCTTTATGTCTTACAGCAGCACCCAACGCAGGAGTGTCTTTGCTCTCACAATCCAATACGTAACGCCTCTCATTTAGAGGAGTTCGGAAGCTGCTGCGTCTTTGGTGACGTGTCGCACGAATGCCCTCTGATTTTGCATTGGGGCAAATGCGGTAAGCAAACAAATAGAGAAATACAGAGCCGAACGTCTGGTTGAAGATCTGGGGCGTTTTCTTTGATATGGGCTGCACTCGCTTCCCCAGGCATTTCCGGCAATCTGAGTCACACAAGCGAGTCTGTGTCTTTACACGCTCTCACACAAACTCCGTCCGCACTGAGATGCAAATTTTCTGTCTTCAAACATGCCAAGTGTTTGCTCATTCTTCGCTGTCCTCACTTCCTCCCCCCGATCTTCTAGCTAGATATTAAAAGCTATTTCTGCCTGTCGGTAATTCATTCATTCATTCATCCAGTCTTTCATTCACTCATTGCTTCACTCATTCATTAATTATTTTTAAAATGCTTTATTTTTCTGTTATTGACTCGCTCACTGTAACACATTTTTGTCAACTATTCTCTTGACCGTGGCGAAGCTGATAGCCAACTGCGCCGGTATGTCATGAGCACTGTCGGATGTGGGTTAGACGCCTGGGCTCGTCGCTTGCCAACAAGAAGGAAAGATTGATCACCCATTCCTCATTGCTCTCGGCCTACACATCACAGACCCCTAGCAAGAAACTGCTTCGGGACAATTTATTTATTTTATTCTGTCCACTAATTTATTCACGAATTTGATCCGTTAAAACTATTTCTTTATTCATTCGTTTATTTATTTATTACTCTTTCACTTTTTCATTTTCTTACATTTCTTTCTTTAATTATTTTGCTCTGTCTGTCTGTCTGTCTGTCTGTCTGTCTGTCTGTCTGTCTGTCTGTCTGTCTGTCTGTCTGTCTGTCTGTCTGTCTGTCTGCCTGCCTGCCTGCCTGCCTGCCTGTCTGGCTGGCTGTCTGTCTGTCTGTCTGTCTGTCTGTCTGTCTGTCTGCCTTTCTGTCTGTCTGTCTGTCTGTCTGTCCGTCCGTCCGTCCGTCCGTCTATCTGTCTGTCTATCTGTCTGTCTATCTGTCTGTCTGTCTTTATGCTCTCTCTATATCATATCTCTTTCTCTCTCTCTCTCTCTCTCTCTCTCTCTCTCTCTCTCTCTCTCTCTCTCTCTCATATTATCAGGTTAATCTTTTCTTTTATTTTTATGTCAGTACTTACTAACCAATTATTTTTTCCTTAATTCCTTTTAAAAAAAAACTTTCTTCCAGCCTGTTATCTCTCTTTTTTCGTTAAGTCTAGTGTAATATTTATCTAGTGCTTATTTCTTACTAACAACTCCTCTCCTCTGCTGTTGACATCTTTAATCTTCAGTATATTTGTTTCCAATAGTTTTCATTCACTCATCTATTCTTCCTTTCTTGTTTTGTTTATCTCTCGTTGTACCAACGGACGCGACAAACGTTTGGAAAGACTCCTGAAATGATCGATTTTATTTTTCAATTCATATTGTCCCATCCAGTTGTTACACGAAGCCACACCATTTCAATAGTTCTTTAACTCCTTGCATCCAGTACTCTTATTATTTTATTTCCTGTATGTTCTACCGTTTATTACTTTAAAAGAATAACAGTTTGACATACAATCTAACAACTATATGGGGAAAAAAGTTACTGTCAGTGCAGTTGCCCTCTAACTTCTGATATTCCCCTTTAATGGGCTGCGTGTGTGTGTCTTTTGCATGTACGCACCAAAATCAGCACCATTGTAACATGCACACAATTATGGAAAGCTTGTCAGTGTTGTGTCAGTATTTTGTTAGCTTGACGCACTCAATACTAAGCCACGGGAAAGCTGTGAAGGTAGCGAATGCCCCTGCAGCGTCTTATGAAATAATGAATGACTCTGTATTTGTACAGCTATTGGAAGTAATTCATGTGTAAATAAGATTAGCTTCACGCGTTCATGTAACGGGCCTTCAGACTGGGAAAAACGCATGAAGTGGAGCAGACACACACACAAAGTGTTTTATTTAATCAAAGGAGAGAAAAGTTGCCAGCCTTTGCAAGTTTACTCTATTCCAGCTGTATATTTTTCTGAACAAATTAAGAAATGTTTAATTATGATCATCTGAGGAAAACTGACAGTTATTTAAGATTATGAACAGGAAACGTAGAAAAGACGCAAATGAATACTTTAAAGGCGACAACAAACCAATCTCTGTCCTCTAAAAGTCCACCTCAGCATTATGTTGTAGTCTGTTGACGATATCATACTTAAGTCCAATCGAGGAACATGCCATCCTTTCCAGAACCCAGATTACTTGAATCCAGTGCCTTTGATTTAAGAACTAAAACAAACAGTCATCATATGATACACAACCAATCAACCAACTTGTTGTCTAGGAACAGATCAATGCAAGCCGCTTGGCATATCAAACTGTCCTAAAGTCTCAACGACAGACAATTGTCCATATAGAAGTGGAGTTGAGAAACACTAAAATGTTCTTGAATGCGCAATCGTTTTTCGTTTCGAAAAGATCATCCTTTTGAACTACCGGTTCCTTTGCACTTGCATAAGTGCCCCAGTTTCTTACCATGGATCTCATAAGTAGAATCTCAATATTTAAGAGTCTCAGTTGAGCAGCACCAGCTAATATTCACATATCTGTATACCAGAAACACGCATGCCTCATGTGTGTTTTTGAGCGTAGTTTAATTGTCAAATATTTAGCCAGGACAACGGTCTACTCTTCCTGATTTCCAACTGTCGAGGGATGTTTAATTAACACGTATAAAATGCGCATAGATTAAAGTATTGTTTCTCCCGTATGCCAGAAGTTTAGGTGTATGATCATTTTCCCGGACTGCTCCGTGGCCAAGACGTTACGGACGCAGTTCGTAATCCTGCGACCCGAGTTCCAAATACAGCTGCAGGCGACTTGGCAGCAGACCGCCTAGTTTTGGGTTGTTTTTAAAATGGTATGGGTGCCGGTCGTTCAGAAAGCAATGGCAAACTACTGAACGTAAACTTGCCAAGAGATTACAGACAGCCCAAAAATCCGCTGAGGTTGACTGCGACGTCTTGTAAGGGATATGCAACTAACACTGTCCCGGTATTATTCCCCCCTCCCCCTTCCAGCGCCCCCTCCAAAAAAAAAAAAAATACGTGGGGAGTTGGTACTCACTAGATAGATTTAAGAAATAATCTCCCATCATTATCATCATCTTCCACTGTTGAGTTGAGTTGACTTGAGTTGAATTGAGTCAAGAACCGACATCACTGCACTCAGGACATTCCCATACGTGCTCCGTGCCCTCGTCGTGGGGAGAAATAATTTGCGCTCCAGCGCCCGATGGACGGCACTGGATAGTGTCATTCCTTGTGATTGTACAATGTTTTTGATGTCGTCAATCCATTTTCTTCTTGGACGTCCTCTTGGTCTCGTCGCAGATGATCTTTGATGTAAGGCCAGTGATGGTAGTTGTTGGTGTTGCATTCTAACAACATGGCCAAACCACTTGATCTTCTGTATTTCAATAAATGTGGCACAAGGTGTTGATCCCATTGTCTGTCTGATAACATAATTTCTTACTCGGTCTAGGATTAAGTTGGCAGCTCTCCTTCCTTATCTCATCTCACAGGTGTTGATTTTGTGAAAATGTGATTTGTATAAAGTCCAAGATTGAGATTGGTAGCATAAGGTTGGTGTGAATATGCTGGTTATTATCTGTCGTTTTGCGGAAATGGGTATATTTGGATGTTTCAGTAAGGGTGATAGTTGATATGTAAGTGTACTAGCTTTTTGACATCTGATTTCGATTTCTCGGGCCAATCTGCCATCTTCTGTGATCATACTTCCAAGATATTTGAATTCTTTAACTTGTTTCAGAGTTGTGCTATTTATCTGTATACTTAGTGGACCAGGCAATCTGCTAACTTGCATTACTTCGGTTTTTGGCTGTATATATACTCGTATCTGCTGCACGTTGAACTCAGATTATTAATATGATGTTGCAGTCTGCCCACATCGCTGTAAAACACCATCGCAATGTGACTCTTTCTGTGAACTGTCTGTGAACAAGTGCTGCAAGAAGGTAGCTTAGCTACAAAAGATGTCAAATAATTATGTCAAATTAGAACATCCAAAGACTGATCTATATTGCAGTGATTGTTGTATGAGCGTCTGATAGATCAATAGTAGTACATCAGAACAATTTTAACTCTTCCACATCCTTTACTGGGTCACAAGATGCATGTTTCTATGTGGAAAATTGAGTTGTCATGATTCGGAAACACATTGGTCTTACTGAGTTAACGAATATGTCAGTTTATTCCTGGGATGTTTTCAATTTGTGAAAAACGTGTCCATCTTGCTGAATGTTGTAAAATACTCGTACCTGTGCTTTACCTTGACGACATTTGGCAATGGCGCACACGCATTCAATATTCTTTTACAGTATTTATAATATTTGTTGTAGTAGGGTCGTTTGGAGGGCGCTTCACTCGTCAACTGTCTTAGAATATATTCTTCTTCTTCAGCGTTCCGAGCCATTGAGGTTCTTTGCTGCAAATACAATCCGCCTCCATTCGTCTCTCTGGTGGACCTTCTCTTGCCAGTCGTTGATTCCAAGTGCTTGTAGGTCTGTACATGTATTATCTCTCCACCGCCTTCTTGGTCTACCTCGGGGTCTACGGTCATTTATTTCCTGAGTGTAAGCGAGTTTTGTTTCCCTATTATCTTCCATTCTTTCTATATGCCCCAGCCATTGTAGTCTATTAGCCTTCATGATACCAGTGATTAGCGGGGACTTAAACAGATCATAAATGTCTTTGTTACTTCTTCTTTTCCACTCTCCACTTTGTGTATCCCTAATGGGTCCAAAGATGCGTCTTAAAATTTTGTTCTCAAAGGTTTGTAACAAGGCTTCGTCTCCTTTCGTTGTACTCCAGGTTTCAGAGCCATACAGCACAACTGGTCTGATCAGTGTTTTGTATATTGTGATTTTGGTGTTACGAGATAGCGCCTTTGATTTTAGTAGATGTTGTAGTGCATAGTATATCTTATTTCCAGAGTTGATTCTAGTTTGTATTTCTTCCCTTATGATGTTGGAGCAGTTGAAGATTGTACCCAGGTATTTGTATGTTTCCGTTCTTTTAATGGTCATATTATCCATTTGTATGTGGCCAGAGTTTCTAGCCATTCCGTCTCTTGAAATTACCATATATTCTGTCTTATCTTGGTTGATAACCAGCCCCATTTGTTGGGCTTTTCCCTTTAAGTGAGTCAATATTTCCAATGTCTTTTGTTCACTTTGCCCTATAATATCTATATCATCTGCATAACCAATCAGCTTGGATGTTCCTCCAATATCACATTCCTCCTTTACCTTCCTTACAACTTTCTCTAGAGCCAGATTGAAGAGTAGCGGCGATAGTGCATCACCCTGTTTCAAGCCAGATGTTATTTGGAAGGGGTCTGATTTCCTGCCTTTATATGTTACTATATTATAAGCATCTTCCATGCATAGTCTGGTCATGTTGATTAACTTCCTTGGTATTCCAAATTCCTGCATAGCATTCCATAGACTATTCCTATGGACACTATCATAAGCCTTTTTAAAATCCACAAAAATGTTATGGAGATCTCTTTTATATTCCCAATGTTTCTCGGCTATTTGTCGTAAGATAAATATCTGATCTATTGTTGATCTGTTTTGTCTAAAACCCGCCTGGTAGTCACCTAATATGTCTTCTGAATATGGTTTTAGTCTATTTAGTAATACTGCGGATAGTATCTTATAGCTTGTGGACAGTAGTGATATTCCTCTATAATTTCCACATTGGAACTTGTCTCCTTTCTTAAAGATAGGTATCAATAATGACTCTTTCCAGTCATGGGGTAATTCTTCTGTCCTCCAGATTTTTATTATTAATTCGTATAGCTTTAGATGTAATGCATGGCCACCTGCCTTTATAAATTCAGCAGCAATTCCATCAGTCCCAGTTGCCTTATTGTTTTTAAGTCGTGTGATTACATATAGGATTTCTTCAAATGTAGGTTCTTCAATTTGTGGTTCGCATGTTAGAACCTCTTCCTGTGGGAAAATGTGACTTGGAGCTTCACAATTTAGTAATTCAATAAAATACTCTTTCCATGTGTTGCACATTTCCTCATTGGTATTTATCATATTCCCATTTTTGTCTTTTAAGCCATATGTGTTTTGTTGGTGCCCTCGTTTCATTGACTTCAGTTCTTTAAAAAATTTTCTGGATTCATTTTTCTGGTGATTAGTTTCCATATCTTTGATTATATTACTCATATATTCTCGCTTCTGCTGTCTGACTATTTTTGTAGCCTCTTTACATTCATTTCTATAATGCTCTTCCTTTTGGATGTTATTGATGTCATTTAACCATACATGTCTGGCATTCTTCTTCCTAATGACTGCTCCTTCACATTTTTGATTGAACCATCTGTTCTTTCTATGCGTGGTTAACACACCGAGACATTCTTCTGCGGTAGACTGAATTGTATTCTTGATGTTCAACCAAGTTTGGTCAACGCTTTCCTCCAAAGGGTTTTGCAGAGTATCAAGTTTACATTTTATTTCATCTGTAAATTTCTCTTTGACTGTAATGTCTTGCAGTTTTTCTCTGTTATATGTTGGGTGTAATCTTTGTAATTTAGTATAGAAAGCTCTCTTAAGTTTTATTTTAAATTTTGCTCCAACGAGGAAGTGGTCACTGTGGCACTCAGCTCCTCTATAACTTCTGACTTGCTGTATGTTTGATGCATTTCTGTTGTTAATTAAAATGTGATCTATTTGATTATAGGTTCTCTTGTCACATGATTTCCAAGTTTGTTTGTGTATATCCTTTCTTTGTAGTCTGGTACTGCTAATCTGCAGTCCTTTGGCTTCTGCCAGGTTGATGACTCTCCATCCATTATTATTTGAAGTTGTATGTAGGCTTTCCATACCGGCCACTTTTTTTATTAGTTTGCTCTCTACCTATTTTTGCATTAAAGTCTCCCAGCACAATCAGGATGTCCTGTTTGGGGGTTTCTTCTATGACATCTTCCAGATCATTATAAAAGTCTTCTTTAATATAATCTTCTTTCTCTTCAGTAGGTGCATGTACATTAATAATCGTTATATTTTTCCATTTACCTTTTATTCGTAATTTACTAATCCTGTCATTAAAAGCTTTAAAGTTTAAAACGTTCCCCCATAACTCTTTTTTGATGACAAATCCTGTTCCTAATTCATGTTTATTTTGGGTGTTTCCTCCATATATTATAATCATTCCATTTTGCTCTAAAGTACCCTCTCCTGGCCACCTTATTTCTTGAATTGCTGTTATATCCATTTGATATTCACCCAGCTCCCGGGTTAGTTCTTCGGCCGCTCCAGCTCGATATAGTGTCCGTACATTCCATGTTCCAAATCTCAAAAGTCCTTTAACGTTCCAAGGTCGTTGTCCAGATAAGTCTGTCCGATATCGAGGCTCATGTATTTGTTTCGTAACAAAGAAAGGTTTTTACAAAGGTGGGGATGTTAACCCCACGCTTCAACCCCCAACCTGGAGGACCAGGGTGTTTCTCTTTGTCTGTTCTCTACCCTTTGACCTGTCCGGCTTGGGAGGCCCTGCTGGTAGCTACGCTACCGCCGGCATAGCTCTCAGGGTCATTGAGAAACTCAAGCTCCCCATATATATATATATATATATATAATTTTAATCCGAATACTTATCATTTATATGTTCATTTAACAGATTCAGTGCCAAGCAAAAAGTAAGTTTGGACCAAACATGGTACACAATCAAATGAACAAGTATTATGATGTAAATTTCTGCTCACCTGGCAATGAAAGTGTAGAAGATACCGCGAAACAAAAGACATAACACGATGACCAATATCTATCAATATATCCTCCTTATGTCCAAATCGGTAATGAATCAGTTAATATACAGAAATATACATTAGACAAAATATACATAATGTCTTTAATATTTATTGAAATATAATATATGGGAGAAAGGTGGTTTATAGTTATACTAACTTGAAACAAAAAATAAAAGCCATGTGATATCGAAAGGAATATTTTGGTTTCGAAAATTATTCTAAAATTAAAAACGTGTCAACTAGGCACGACTGTATTATTAATAATAGTCATGTAGCAGTGGACACGGTTTCAACATTTGCATATTTCTTTTCTACGATTGTGGCTATGGACAAATTTTCCACTTTGAGCTGGTGGAATTTGAAAAGAAATTAATAGACAATTGTACACACATTGAAGCGTATTGGCTATGTTATTAGTTAGTTAGTCGTGGTTCCAACTTCACGGTAAATAGTCGTCCCATAATGCTATGTTCTTGTGCCAATGAATATCACACAAAATGCTCCTCGCCAGGCCATGTGAACAGTGGAATAGACAGGAGCCTCGACAAACCAACAGCCCACACAGGTATACATGCATAAGGTCTCTGCCGAAATGCCAACACAAAAGTCCGTAACGAAAAATACAGTTCATCGTCGATAGAAGCGGCAGTCACTAGAAAACTAGGAACCACACATTACTACATAAGGCAAACCCAGTTAGTTCAGCAATTGATCGGCGCCATTTTTCTGAACATACAGTTCACGATACAAACAACCGCGGACATATGTAAAAGCACTCATAATTAAATCCACAGTTCACAGCATTGCTCCACACACTCAGTTGAATAGCGTTCTTTATAGACCAATCAGCATCCGATGAGAAATGTTTTGAATATCATGACAGCAGCCGATACTTTCCATGGCATTTCCAGACTTCCCAGTTTAGACTGTTTTGGACTGTGAGCCCAGGTCAATTTGAAGAAAAAAAAGTCCGTCTAGATGGGGATTCGATCGCATGACCACCGGACCGACCAGAAAGCGTCTAACCACTGTGGTGTCGCGGCTCCCGAGCTGGTGACATATGGAGCCGTATATGTATTGTGTGTCGAATCAGTCTCCTGCTATGGCCCTGTGATATTGTAGGCCTGAATGCATAGAGGAACAGGTGGCGAACCTTTCCCTCACTTTAACTGGCGACTAGCCCATGGATCGAACCCTCGTCCGACCGTACTTGTGACATCATCAGCGCAGTGCCCAATCAACTTTGCTTTCGCACCCGCTCTTATATATATATTACTCTTATATGATATTAAATGCGTTACTCTTATTACAGAGAACATATTAAAATACATTACGTGATTAGAGTATTTTAACATCACCAGATCTTTCAACTGTGACTGTGTTCCTTAAGCTAACGCAACATTGCGCATTTTGTTGAGATTACTCTGCATACACATGTCACACTGCTTCATCACCATCGTCATGTGCCACGATCAGCAGCGCTGACTATCCTTGTCTGTACTCTGTTATTGATAGTTTCGACCACTGATCGCCTTCCCTGACATTCTGCCAACCCAACCAGAATTTCCTGCCGCTGTTTGTTTCTAGCACTTTAGCAACGACCTGCATACCCCCGTCTCATATAAAATTTGTTGGATATCATGTACCGGACGTGGCAGTCAACCACCATCGTTTTTTGCCGTTTGTAATTTCTTGGTATCAACTGGTATGCTGATGCGATCTAAGGGGTTCAACCCCTTCGCTAACGTACGGGACATACGATATCTAGCTGTGTAAGTCTACGATAATAAAGAATATTTACTGGAATTAAGTAGTAGCAATTACATTGGGAAATAAAGAGGACAATTATGAACAAATAAAGCTAGGAGTACTACAGGGATGTGTCTTGTCACCTCTTCTCCCTCTATAGTGAAGCAATAATGAGAGAGATCAAAGAGAAGCCAGGAATACTAATCGGAGGTTACAATATAAACAATATACGCTATGCAGATGGCACAGTATTGGTTGCGGATAATGCCACAGATCTACAGCAATTGTTGGATATTGTAGTAACAGAGGGTGTAAAGAAAGGATTCTCCTTCAATATCAAGAAAACAGTAACAATGGTGATATCAAAGAACAAGGTGACACCAAAATGTGAAATAGAAATAGAAGGGAACATTCTTAACCAATTGGACAGTTTTAAATACCTAGGGGCATTTATAACATCAGATGAAAGATGCACAACAGCAGAATATTGCAAGTAAGGCTGTATTTCGGAAAATGAAGAGTATCTTATGCAATAAGTCACTGTCGTTGAATTTAAGAAAGAGAGTGCTAAAGTGCTATATAGAACCGGTATTGCTGTATGGCAGTACATCTTGAAATGTAAATAAACAAATTAAGAAGAACTTGGAAGCAACAGAGATGTGGTTCCTAAGACGAATGTTGCAAACTCCTTGGACTGCCAAAGTAACTAACAACGACTGCCTGAAAGAGGCTAATGAAATTAGGTCACCACAACAATAAGAAGGAGACAAACAGCTTTCTTTGGTCATGTCATGAGAAGAGAGGCAGTGGAGAACATTGTGACAAGTGGAAAGATCGAAGGGAAGAGAGGGAGAGGCAGACCAAGACAAAAGATTCAGGATGGACCGAGACGGTGGGATGGAGGAATATCATCAACAGAGTTGATCCAGAAAACCAAACACCGAGATCTGTAGAAAGCCATGAACGCCTACGCCAGCCGGCATGGTACTTGATGATGATGATGACATTGCATAAGAACAGGTCAATAGAAATACACACAATTTAATAATGCGCACGTTAGCATGATTATTTCGTAATACATTATGTACACGATATTTTCCGAAGCAAGCCCTTCCTTCCTTTCAGACACTGTACAAATACACACGCTTTCAAAACTTTACCAAGTGGAAAGATTCGTTTTGCTAGGAAGGTGGACATTGACTTTACATTTGAGTTTATACCAAGAAATAGATGTATGTTCGCATATCTCGAGACGCTAGAGGTGTAGTCTAGAAGGCAAAGGTTATGCCCCGAAATGTTTGAGAACCATTGCTTAAGTGTAGAATTGAATTGTGGTAAATGTGCTATCGGGATCAGGTAAAGAATCTTTCTGAATTATCAGACCACACCTAAAGGGCTTGCGAACGCGGTTTGTGAGCCCGTATACCCGGGTTCGAAACACGGCGGTGCTGGTTTTTTCGAAAAAAGGTATAGGGGCCGGTCGTTCAGAAAGCAATGGCAAACTACTGAATGTAACACATGCCTAGTACATCAACAGCAGCTGAAAATGCTGGTGTTGACTGCAACGTCCCGTAAGGGATATGCAACAATATATATATATATATATATATATATATATATATATATATATATATATATATATATATAGGCACTCTTCCGATTGACGGGTCTAAATAGTTCCGCAGTGAATAAGTTAGGGTTAAGGGTTAGGGTCAGTGTTAGTTTATATATATATATATATATATATATATATATATATATATATATATATATATATATATATATATATACATATATATATATATATATATATATATATATATATATATATATATATATATATATATAAATAACAAAGACTTGGTTGTAGAAATACTAATCACATATGCATATATTGGACACTGGGAGGCATGCTGGCCTAGTGACTAAAGACTCGTCTACTGGCCCGTGGTCATGGGGTCGGTCTATTTGTATCTGGGTGGATTCGGATGTTTAAAATTGACCTAAAACGGGCACCAAGAAACACCCAGGGAAGTGAAGCGACCGAGGTGATGCTGACCACATCACCCATCTAGTGCCCATTGGTCTATAAATATATGCGGTCTAGGACTGTATGCCCAAAGCTCCTTCATGCGCGTAAAAGGGTCTTCTGTGTTTACTTACTTAGATAGGACAAAAGAAAGATTGAAAGACATGGTTAAAACACACGTGAATCCTTTGTTAAGAGTCGCGTTTATTCTAATGCATGCACTTGTTTTTGTGAAATTTCACATTCTCTTCAGTTAAAATGTACACTTTAATATGTCATTATGTATGGAGCAGTTGTAGCACAGTGGTTTGCACTATTAGCTTCTGGCCCGGGAGTCATGTGTTGGAATCTTCTTCGAAGTGGGGATTGTTTCCCCCTTTAACCAGTACTAATAGGTAAACCCGGTCTGAACTGGGCACCAGGACATTTTTTTATTTTTTTGTTTGGTTGAAAGGAAAGGCTATTGACCAAATCACCCATCGAGGGCCAGTTGGTCAGTAACATATGTAGCCAGCATAACATATCCAATGGTCTCATTGCAACAGAATCCTTTTACTTTACTTTATATCATAATATATTTATATAAGTGTCAGTCTTTCTATGCTTTTGTTTGCTTATGAAGACTTGTAGCCGCAAAGATCACTTAGTTATTTATGACCGTGATCTTGTAATGTTGATCTTTTTACCATTTGTCTTTGTGTCAATGATAAAACAGAACGAATAGTTACTGTAGAATATTATGCAATGCATTAAATGGTTTAGGGCCTGAAGTGTATTTTATTTCACGGAAACTTTTATATTGCTTACGATTATTCCTCAGACTTTAAACGATATTAGTGATATCAGTAATCGCTGTGAAAGCTTGAGCCAGGAAGAGTCAGTGACACCATCCATATGCGATGACGCAGTGAAGGTGCTGCCCACCAAACATAATACCCTGAAGTAAGATATTAATTACTTTTGTTTTTCTTAAAACTGTAATGTTTGTTTGTGGCCTTCTGTTTCCTCAGTTGTTCCAGCAATAAAAAATAAACTGAATTCTGAAACTAGGTTTTCATGCATTTTAAATGGCGAAGTGAAAACAAGAAACTTCCGCTGTTTCTTTGTTCATGAAAACACACACACTCACACAAACAGACAAACAGATACACAGACACAAACGCAAACATACAACGTCTACATTAAAGAAACGGAAATGATAAGCGGACCATTTATACACTGAATGCATTCTCAATGGAACATTCTGAAGAAAGCACATCAGTGCCAGAATTTCATTGCCGTGTACTTCTTTATTTATGTTAAGGCTAGGCACACTATTGTGCGAAGTCGATCAGATGTTCCGGTGTCCGTATCAGGCTCAAGAAGACTAGGCGCGTCTCATGGTGCTGACTGTTGAGGTTATTTATAAAACAAGAACATTGAAAGCAGGATGGTATACGCCTCTATGATCTTTGGGTAGTGGATCGGGCATCTAGCCTTCTCGGACAAGGCGAGAATACCTGGATTACTCATGTGCATGTCCATTCATCATTCATCGTGTGTCATGCCGGTAAGCGTGGGTGGTCAAATTTGGCCATCTCACACGATCACCAGAGTCGTGGATCAGATCAGTGTTCCTCTCCCGACAATGCCATGTGGTCAAGCCATTCAGATATTTACTTCTCTGCCTTCCCTTTGTCTCCCCCCCCCCATTCTTTCCATTTGTCACCAAGTTATTCAGTTTATTTCTTCTCATAACGTGCCCATAAAAATGTGACTCCACCTCTAATTTCTCTAATCAGTCCGCGGTTTACATTTGCCTCTTGCAGGACTTGCTCATTGGTTTTTGTGTCTGTCCATGGTATTCTTTGCATTTTCCTCAGACACCACATTTCCACTGTCGTTAGATGTTTTTCAGCTTGTCTGCTCATAGTTCACGTTTCACATCCATACAAAAGTACAGGTTCTATGTAGCAATTCAACATTCTTTTTCTCGTTGCTCTTGACATTTTTTTTATTAGTCAGTATGATTTCCATTTTGCAGAAGGCTACCTTTGTCATGCCTATTCTGGTTCTAATCTCTTCAAGGCACCTCGCATCAGATGCTATGACTTTTCCGAAATAGTTGTACCGATTCACTTATTTAAGAATATTCCCATTTATACTAATAATACATTGTGGTATTTCTTTCTTCTTAGAGACGACCATAATCTCTGCCTTCTTAAAATTTAATTCTCCCCCTAGTTGTTCAGTGTGTAACATAACCGGATCTACTAAATGTTGCAGAATCTGTTCATTTTCTGCAATAAACACTGTATCATTCGCATATCCAATGTTACTGATGTTACGTTTCCCAAAAGTGATTCCTCTCAAATCTTCTAATGTGTAAAAACATATTCACTGTATAGAAAAAACGTTTCGCAAGGTAAAATAATTCCTTGGCTGTTAGGAATCAAAATATGCAAGCCGATTAGGCCCTCCCCACGCAAGGTTTTCACATTAGAAAAGCTATATACAACAGATTTATAGCATGTGTCATTCTGCCATACATCCTCGCCAGTCCTACTCAGTCCGTGCACTGCACTAAGAATCTCCTTGTGTGATCTATGGGAGGAGACTGGAGCACTTATTGGAGATATCCGTGTGCTGTGAAACAGATCCTGCACAAACCAAACGAAAATACAGAGACAGTATTTACAAAAGCACAGGTCTCTAAAATTAAGTTTTCAGGTTCAGTTTGACTGTATGTTTAAAACAAATGTAACACCTACGTTGCTATACAAATAGCTTGAATGTGTCCTACGTATTAGTTGATTCAGGTGGATGATACAATAAGCCAGCGATTATACTTTAAAAGGAGATGATCAATTTGAATCCAGTGTGCTATAGCTTTCAGGATCTCTTTTCAGTCCATTGTGCTCTCTGATATATCATTTTATGTATTAAATCCATTCAACTTACACCCAGTGGAGTACTGGCCAGAGTGTCAGCTCTTCCGGTGGCAGGTGGACCACGTTGGTCCCTGAAGACTTTGACCCCCTTAAGCATTAGACACTATTTTACAAATGTTATCTCACTTTAGTAGTTTTGTCTCCTGGCAACCTATATTCTTAGACCTGGTCCCTTGCTGCTTACACCTGGGTATCATATTTAGGATGCGAGTACGACTAAAGTTTCCTCTACCTTCTCTCTCAATCACAGCTTTTGATATACCTTCTTGTGAGCTATTCGTTGATAACGCTTCGCCTCGTCAATTAACTCCTTATTATCCCACAGAGATACAGGTAGAGAGAATGAGTTAAGTACAAACAAGCTGCAGATTTGACTACTTGCTAAGATGATCGTTCACTTCAAACTATTAACACATTGACATTTCTTGCTTCGTGTATGGGGGTAGAAATGGCGTACGGGTTTGATGTCCTCCTCTAGATGAACAGCTCTGGGACTGAATCCAGTTGGCGACAATATTAAATAAAATCTAGATGATGTCATGCCATTGACGGAGAGATCAACAGAAGAAACAATCCTTCAAGCAGTAATCGAAAATAAATTTCTTACCAAAATAGTTCTCTCGAGTTTTGCGGCATGTTATGGGAAGAAATATATCTGAAAATGTCGTGGCAACTTAAGCAATATTTGGAAATATCAAGATTAAGATAAAGATATACGTACATATCTGGATGGCTTGGTCGAATGGCAAAAGAACAAAAATGTGACTTGAGACTGAGCGATCGTGTGAGATGACGAATAAAGATCTCCTACGCTCTACGACATGGTACATGATAATGGTGATGTTATACTACCCATAATCTCTTTGTAGGGAATCGACTATTAATCATCTTCATCGCCATCAGCAGCAGTAGCAGCAGCAGCAGCAGCATCAATATCATTATCTACGCTTTAAGTCAAGAGTTGTAGGGAAGAATAGCTGACGTTCCAATGGGTGACATTGGATAGTGTCATTCCGAGTGATCGTGCAACATCTTTGATGTCATTAATCCATTTTTATTCGGACGCCATTTTGCTTTCGTATCAAATCTTTTGTGCCAGGTCAGCATGGTCGAATGGGTAAGAACGCATGTTCTTAAACATTCGTTGTGCTGGTGTCGAGGTTAGGGGTTTAACCCCTACACCGGACAGTTGGAGTAAAATGTTGACCTGTCGTCCTTGACTTTGGGACGTAAATTACAAATACCTCTGAAGTCAGAGTGGGTTTGCCTGTTGACCAGGGACACTGTTAATAGGGAAAGCTAATCCACACACAAAAATTAATTCCATCACTAATATAAATAGTGTTTATGGACTACGCTTGAGTTTAAAGCGAGCGAGCGCAAAAACAAAAAATCGTTTGTGTATCGCCAGTGCTGGTAACTAATGGTGTTAGATTTTAGCGAGATGTCCGCACCATTTAATCATCTGCCTGTCAATATATGTGGCACAAGGTTGACTGATCCTACTGTCTATCTGATAATATTATGACTTATTCAGTCTCGAATAGCTACGCATATAGTACGAATAGCTCTCAAATAGTTACTCTGACAGCTCTTCTCAGTCATTTAATCTCGACATGCTGATTAGTGATTTGACTTATGTATAATTTGGATACTGTCTAATGTGTGTCTAATGTGTGGATTTGGGTATTAGGATTGAACTCGTCGAAGTCTATGTCTCAAAATTGTCCACAGAATATTAGAAACTCGGAGTGATTCCGCCATGACTTTCAAACTGTGGGAACTGGAAGAAGAAGAGAAACTCAAAGCTTAAAGAAATGTACTTATTCTATAATTTGGTGTGTTGGAGCACCCCCGTGCTTTAATTTTGTGACAATTACCCAGGTGGTAAAGCTACAATAAGTAATTAAAGTAAAGAGCCCTGTTACACACCTTAATGCTCATTGGGCATACAGCCTTAGCGGCACATTTGTATAGACCAATTGGCTCTCGGTGGGTGGTAAGATCAGTATCAAAGCCGGCTGTCTTCACTTCTCAAGATATCTTTTGTTAGCCCTTTTAGGCTAGGTCGATATAGGAGCCAAGTATATTTTAAACATCCAAATCCACGTGGATGCGAATGGAACCCATGACCACCATGTCAGAAGGCGAATGTCTAGCCAAGTTGCTGCGGCTTCCGAAAGCTACACATGTCAGGGTTAGATCCTGCAAGTCTTCAGAAGTGTCATGAACTATGAACAAACTGAATAATATGCTGCAGTGCACGCTTAGGTTTAATAGCTACGACGTTACGCGGACAGTGTCATCAGTACGGTCGGACAAGAGTTGCATGCCCGCACACGTCGTTTACTACGTGTCGGAAACACTGGTCACCAAGTCCTCTGTGCAATCAGGCCTACAATTTGTGATGTTCTTAGCACTTCCCACAATTCTGCTACGGAACTTGTGTGTTTGTTTGTGTGTTTATTTTAGCAATTTGCTTGTAAAATACTGTTATCACTGACTTTCCACTTCACTAACTCACACAGCGAGGAAGAAGACATGCGTTCAGTGATTGGCAATAGTGAGGACGAAACACGACACCAACAAAGAAAACGGAAAAAGAGAACCCATCGACGCCACTCCCAAAAGTCAAATACGACAGCCTCTGAAAGTACTGCAACAACAAACACAACAAACTTGTCAGGACATTCAAACATGGTGGATACCAAGTAAGACATCGTTCGTCAACATAGACTCGTATAATAATGTATTTCAATTTTTCACATCATTTCAGTTGTGTCCTCTGTTCTTGTGTTTATTTTAGTTTAGTTAAGTCGACGGATCATCATCAAGGCACACGGGTGTAACCCATGAGTGCTCCGTTCTACTCCTAACTCAAGCGTAAGTCCGGAGAATCTCAGCTCAGTTCACGATCTCCGTAGCACCAGCTTGGATCTTGAAATACTATGGGTAGATTTTTAACTCAGAATGTTGCCCGGGCAGCGCCGTTAGGCTACTCTTTTTCGATTTCCAACTGCCAAGGGATGTTTTACGTGCGCAACAATACACACGGGCGGCCGATCTCACTACCCAGAGACCAGAGGAAATTTTGTTACTAGAAGTCCGCTGTTCTTGTGTGTTTAAGACAAAAGGTAGAAGCTGATATGAACGTTGATCATGATTGATATATCGGTGGCATGGCGTTAGTGAGTTTGTCAATTCAATTCCGAAACAGAGTTTCATAGTTTTCATCAGTATTTTTTTTTGAGGGGGGGGGGAGGTGGGGGGGGGGGGGGTCGACTTAGTTGAATTAAAAATGGGATCTTGAAATCTTTTGAGTTTTTTGGGTTTCTGCGAAATGACTGGAAACACAGACGACGAAGAAGGGAACTGGTCACACAGCATTATAGGTCGCGGCCTAGATAATGAGGTCCTATCACTCCACACCACAACGCCAGTAATTGGAATTGAACCCCCTTAATCTTACGATCCGCCGGCTTCGTGGCTTAGAGGTTATGACTTTTCACCGTAATCTCGTATACTCTCGTCGGTAACGTGATGACGGTTAGAATCAGCAGTGGTTCGAATCGCATCGGTAACTTACGGGGTATGTGAGCCGGCCGCTCAGAAAGCAATGGCAAACTACTGAGCGTAATCTTGCCAAGAAATCAACATACAGCTGAAAGATGCTGGTGTTGACAGCTAAGTCCTGCAAAGGATATGCAAAAAATAAAAATAAAAAAAATATTACGATGACTGACAGACTACGAGTCAGACATTGTTTTTCCAAAGAGTAACATATTAGCTGAGTGCCCCTTTACAGGAAGTTGCAAGCAACCCCAGCATTTAGTGGATTTTTGTGATTTCCTAAACAAGTTTTAATCTTGTAATTTGCTATTGCTTTCTTATCAGTCAACGCTCATATAATCGAAATCAACGCAAAACGGCCTTTTTCCAAAACGCGTGTCGCTGATTTAGAACCCTCATTCCAGCATATCTGAACATAAACAGATTACAAACAGCTCTTTTCAATGACTAGGATTTACTAAACAGATGATATGCAATATATATATATATATTTAACAGTTTTCTGGACTTTGTTGATCAAATCGAATTTGGAAAACAAGATTATCGAGTAAAACCCCGTTTAACAGAGGAATGTCAACAACAAAGAAACAAGACTATTTTTGTTACATTCTGTTTTGCCATTCTCTGAACGGCCGTTAAGACGTGGACAGGCGTCGCGTTTGTCCATTTACAAAGGGAGAGGTTCTTATTGACAAGGGCAGGAATTTCTTCCACGATGTTGGCGCTTTCCAAAAGTAGCGACAGCATGACCTTGATTACGGACCAAGTCAATTATACCTAGACCTGGCAAACTCTGCTTCTGTTTGCAGGTTTCCCCGGGCATGTGGCAAATGTTCACCATCTTCTGCTTCTGTTTTTCAACTCCCAATGGCCTATAGACCGGTCTCCGTGGCAAAGGTGTTACGGAGGCGGTTCGTAATTCCGCTTACCTGGGTTCGTAACACTGCTGCGACCGATTTGGCAACAGACCGTGTCGCGCTGGGTCTTAACGTGATGGAATGGGAGACGGTTGTTCAAAAAGTAATGGCAAACTACTGAACGTAAATTGCCAGTCTGGTGTTGACAGTCATGTTCTGTATATAGGATATGAAAAAAGTGGACCATGGACCGCTATCTAGCTGACGTAAAGCAATTTTATTAGCGTATAATTGGTGAAATTTTGGAGCTAAAGTTTTCTATTGAATGAGATAGCTAATCTCAGGCAAACCCTCTTTGTTGGCCTCCTACGACATACGTGATAGGTTATAGTGTCGCTATGCTTTGTTTCCATTTGAGCCCTGGTAACGCACAAGCGAAATGTTCACCATTAGCAGGTAATATTAATAATAGTCCCGGTTAGCACGTATGGGATTTCACGACTGTGACCTTTCATTTTGTTTCTGTATGCTACAATATGGGTATCGCATTGTCTTTGTATAGAATAATTAATATAAGTTAAAGTGATTAGATAGGACAAATAAGAGAAGCAAAGAACAGTAACAGGAAGTAGGTTTGGACAGTAACTGTCTATAGACCATAAAAGACAACGAACAAACGAACAAAGCAGCAAATCAAAGGTTTGGCCATGTTTGAATATTATCATAAGGCAGTGCCTCACAAAATGCTGTAGCACTATTACATGACAGACACAGAGCATACGCTTCGTTAAACAATTGATTCGTTCAGTAGCTAAGTCTATTAACACTCTGAATATGTCAAACGTCAAAGTTCCTATCAAATATACATTTATTCTTAACCCTTACAATCTTTTAAGGTATAAGATCACAGTTTATAGGAATACGTTTCTGAACATGCTTCGGATACAGTTAATGGTTTTGTGGACACTTGGACTGAAATATTCTCCTCACGTGGCAATAAGCAACGTATTAATCTAGATGTGAGTGTAACCGAGGTGCAGACGTGTTGCTTTTAACATGTAGTGTTTTCTGCGAATTCATCATCATCATCGTTGTCATCATTATCATCATTAACACCACTATATCATAATATTATCATCATCATCAACATTACCACTGCTATCATCATCATCATCATCATCATCATCATCATCATCATCATCATCATCATCATCATCATCATCATCATCATCATCATCATCATCATCATCATCACAGTCATCATCACCACTACCATCACTATCATCATTATCATCACCATCACCACCACGATCATCGTCATCATCACAATCATCATCATGATCACATCATCATTATCATAATCATCACCATTATTACCACCACCATCATCGTCATTACCATCATCATCCCCATCATCACCACAGATATCGCCATCATCATCATCGTAACATCATTTTTTCCGGTGTGCTGATGGGAAGGTAGCGGATTCGATACCTACACTGGTCAACTGGACTAAAATGTTTACTTCTTCTCCTTGGCTTGGGGACGTAAATTACACGTACCTCAGAAGTCGGAGTGGGTTAGCTTGATGGCCAGGTAATAGAGGAAGCTATCCCACACATGCACACACGTCATTCAAGTGTGGACTACACTAGAGTTCAAAGCGAGCGTTAAAAAATCATCGTCATCACCAGCTTCATCAACATCAGCATTATTATTGTCATCAACATCATCATCGCCATCATCATGTTAAAATCATCATAATCACTATCAACATCATCATCATCATCATCATCATCATCATCATCATCATCATCATCATCATCATCATCATCATCATCATCATCACCGCTGCCATCATTATCTTCAGGTTTGTCAGTTCCAAAATTATTGTTAAAGTCACAGGTTATGTCACCCCACTTCCAATAACTCTGCGTAAGTCTGAACTCCACATTCTTAATTGTCCTTGTGACGCAGTTGTGTATTGGACATCCTTTTCTTCGTTAATAATCCGGAATATTGCAAACTAATATCTTCAGCACTATAGCGCCATGCTTCACTTTGTGTCGAAGCTAAGACATGATACTTATTTTTATAATTTTTATAAGTTGTCTTCTTCATCGTCTTTCGCCCTCTACACCCATTTGTGGCATTGACCCTCAACCAGCTGGTTTCAAGCCGTTATGTCTTTTGCTATCTCGTACAGCTCCTTTCGTGTTCTCCCCATATGATTAATCTCTGACCTTACATCTCTAGTCCGTATGTCGTAAGTCTCCCATGATTTTGTTCTCTCTGTAGTTTAAAAACAAGGAAGTGTTTAGTAATATTATTCTCCAGGTTCTCAGTGTGCGCACTATAAAGCGCCAACATCTTTTTCTCAGCTCTTGTTTTATTGGAATTCGCTTAATTCTTTCCAAGAGCTCCACATATTATGTTTTTAAAGTGACAAATGTTTCATATCTTAGGACATCTTCGCCCAGCAAGGATTATCGCAAGCCACATGGCTACCAGACCGTCATCAAGTTATTGATGGCAAAACCAATATCACAGAGGCAGATCGAGAGACATGATGCTTGGTGGTCTAAGGCGATGGGATGGCCGAATGGCATCAATGGAGTTAGTCCAAAACAACACGGAACGAGATCTGTGGAAATAACTGAATGCTTACACCACTTATCAAGGCACATGATGATTACTGCCAATGATCTGAGAGAGAGAGAGAGAGAGAGAGAGAGAGAGAGAGAGAGAGAGAGAGAGAGAGAGAGAGAGAGAGAGAGAGAGAGAGAGAGAGAGAGAGAGAGAGAGAGAGAGAGAGACTTGTCGGTAACACAAAATTCCTTGAAATGAAGATACCATTTCGCTTATTGCATTTCGGCTGAAGTGGTCAGAATTTTCCCACACCTGTATGCATAAAATGGAAAATACTTGGATGGCTTGGCCACATGGCATGGACGAGACAGGAACACTGAGCTGATCCACGACGCTGGTGATCGAGTGAAATGGCGAGTCATGACCACCCACGCTTTCCGGCATGGCACATGATTGATTGATTAATTGTATGCATAAATTTGCTGCTTGCAGTGCCGTGGCCTGGGATGTGTTCCGCACAGTCTCTAGAAGGGGTGAGACGTTCTACGAGTCGACCACCAACTGGTTTGAAGTTGCTGCCAAGACCGTCAAAGTCATAGCATATGTGATCATTTTCATCGCCGTACTGTCCAGTGCTGTGGTCAGTAAGGCCAGTTTGCTGCTCATAACCCAGGCTGTTGGCAACGCTGATCTTGTGAGTTTTGTTATTAATGTTCTGTGCACAGAATGTTTGTTTTTGTAGCAATTGTCTGTTCATATTTTACTATCTTAATAATCGGGACCCTTGAACTTAATGTTACAGAAAAGTTCTTAGAATACACTGAGCCATGTAAAAAAAAAAAAAAAATCAACATTGAGACATTGTAGCAGTTTATTTTTTTAATAATCGGGACTTTTGAACTATAATGTTACAGAAAAGTTTTTATGATACATTGGGCGAGGTAATAAACAAAAACATACAGACATTCTAGTAGTTTATGTTTTAATGATCGGGACTCTTGAACTATAATGTTACAGACAAGTTCTTAGAGTACACTGGGCCAGTTTTAAAAAATAAAAACACATACAGACATTCTAGCATTATGTTTCGGAAACTTAAATGCGTTGTCCATACAAACTCCACAGTGGTTTGAAAAGAAACGTGATGGAAGGCACGTTACCTGAAGGAGAGACAGGGTCGATCAGCACCAAGAGGGGCACGAAACATGGGATACACACAGGGCACGGACATGGGATACACACTGGGCACGGAAATGGGATACACACTGGGCACGGACATGGGATACACACTGGGCACGGACATAGAATACACACTGAGCACAGACATGCCTGAGACACGAGGCTTGGCAGAGGATCGACAATCTCGGGGCCGTGATGGAAAGGTCATGCTACAAGGGACCTGCTACGTGATGATGTATCATAAAGGTCATGCTACAGGGGACCTGCTACGCGATGATGTTTAATAAATAGTGCATGTCCTTTGCAGGACGTTGTGATCAACTTTGATTTTCTGGGCACTTTTACGTTTAGTAGTTTATCTGTACTTTCTGAATGAGAAGTCAACATTTAAGTCCCAACTGATTGGTGTGTACATTGAACCCATTACCCTGCCGTCAGCGCAAGGAAATTTAAATGCGAGGGCGTTAAACCTCTCTGTCGTGCTGACCTCTATGATTTATACGTGGAGATAATACTCATTATCTATATAATTTAAGGCAATAGTAATGCTTTATTGTCATTTCACTGCCTGACATCTCATTAAACTTCATGTGTCAATACTGCCATTTTTTTTTCAGGGCATCGAGAACAGAGACAGATGGGTGTATCTCTTAATTGGTGCTGTGTGTTTCCCATACCTAGTTATATTTGTTGAGTCTTTCGGAAAAGCTATATTTGGAAACCTTCCGGGTCCCTCTATATGGAATTTGTTATGGGTATGTATTAATTATGTGTCTGACCGTCCTTCAGTCTGTCCGTACATATATACCCATTTGTTGTTCTCGTAATCTATATCAATGTCAAGCAGTGTTATGCTTAGCGATAGTGTACAAGAAAATTGTCACAGAAAACTCCAAAGTAAAGCACTTAAATATAAATGTTTCGACATGGACTTCTTCGTGTACACCATTTACAATAATGTCATATATCCAAGTGTGGATATACAATGGTTAAATGTCATAATTAGAATTATGGTGCTAGATCTATGTTTGTATAGACCAATCGACACTTGGTGGGTGATAGGGTCAGTATTACACCGACACTTTTACTTCCTCATTAATCTCTTGGTACAAAGTTGAACCATGGATCGACCTGGGGAGCCCAGGTCAATGTTGTCCACATGTGAATACCTCCCGATGCAGGTTGAACCCATGACCACTGAGCCGGCCGGCGAGCGTCTAGCCACTATGCTACCAAGGCTCCCAATGATACTGTCTGAAAGTAGTATTACAGTAGCGTCAATCAGCGATGCTTGATTCCATCCCCAAATGACCAGCATCACACTCGCTTGGAGCATAATAGTGAGCTCACGAATCTGTGAGTACCTGATTTAGGTGCTGCATAAACGTGGGCGAATTACTGTGACTCTAGCGGTCTCGAAGAGTGCGAAGAAGCATTTCTGGGCAGGCTTCATTATATAAAAAGCATGATTGACGTTATGTGGATATGGAGATAGGCATTTATCCGTGTGTGTCCCAATTCTGGCACATCAACATCTTTGCATAACAGAGAAGAATAATAAAATCAGAATGCATGTCGCAGCAGGTATTCAAGCTAAAAAAGAAACCAGTACATAATGTATTAACATTGGTTTTACTTTGGCAAACGGAAAGATCGTCAATGTGTTACCAGGAAGGAGAAGTAAAGAATAGAAGCACTCTAGACGTCCTGTTGATGTCGTAAAAGTCGATTAAAGAGGATTGGGAAACTTTCAGCGTAGAAAAAAAATTCATCCAACATCTTAGCCACCATAAACTGGCTTTCACAGAGCTTGGCTTGCGCGCTTGTGGGTCTATACTTTATTTGGACTCTCAGGGGCAGAAGGGGAAAAATGAATGAAGAAAGACACGGGCAGATAGCAAGTGTCGAAGTAATACAATTGTTGTCTCCTTGACAAATGCAATCATTGAACGTCTGGTGGATGTGAATACTGTAGGCGGTGGAGGTGTGGTGTTTTAGAAGAATGTCGAGAATATCATGACATGAGAAGAATGTCGAGAATATCGTGACATGAGAAGAACGTCGAGAATATCGTGACATGAGAAGAATGCCGAGAATATCGTTACATGAGAAGATTGCCGAGAATATCGTGACATTAGAAGAATGTCGAGAATATCGTGACATGAGAAGAATGTCGAGAATATCGTGACATGAGAAGAATGTCGAGAATATCGTGACATGAGAAGAATGTCGAGAATATCGTGACATGAGAAGATTGCCGAGAATATCGTGACATTAGAAGAATGCCGAGAATATCGTTACATGAGAAGAATGTCGAGAATATCGTGACATTAGAAGAATGTCGAGAATATCGTGACATGAGAAGAATGTCGAGAATATCGTGACATGAGAAGAAAACAAATGCTGAGGTTTGATGCATATAAGACATATGGTGCTAGCGCCATGTTTTATAGATTAGTGGACACTCGATGGGTAAAGGGGTTAAGATCATACAGGACGTCTTTACTTCCCAGAACATTATGTAGTACCTCTATTGGGCTGTTTAACCCGGGAGTCCGGTTCGGCACATATGGCGGCAGTAATTGCTCTACCACGGCCTCTAGGATTTCTAGATCACACATCAAAACCATATAGAAAGGACACAAATATGTGAAGTATTGTAACAAAAGAGGTGCTTCAGAGAAATTAATTTTATATGGGAAAATACTAGGCAACAGAGGCAGAGGAAGTCGGCATATCATACATATGTGGAATGATGTACACGGTTGGGCAACGTAAAATAAATAAACAGCAACTTCATTAATATATCGTTTGACAGAGTGGAAAGTTATGATCGACAACGTCTGCTGCTGGCCAACCAGGCGTCTTATGATGATGATGATGATGATGATGATGATGATGATGATGATGATGATGATGATGATGATGATGATGATGATGATGATGATGATGAACAAGAAAAAGAAAAGGAATAAGAAGAATAAGAAGCAGAAGAACACGAAGACGCCGACGAATAAGGGAAGGCGGGGGAAGAGAAGGATATAAAGATGGAGAAGATAATAGAAGATAGTGATGGTGGTACTGTACAGAACATTACTTGTGGACGTAATCCCGTTATGAACTTTGTCTCTCATATGTTTGTAGATTAAATAGTCTTTCGCAGTGTAAAATTGGGATTATTTTAATTTCGTCAATGTGTAGCAATGGAAGATCTTGACAAGAACGCTTGGTTGTAAGACCCCTACTACCCACATGAGGTTATGGGGTAGTTGAATAAGAAGAACCAATGCGGGTTAAGTTCAACAGAGCAACGAATCATACATTTTGCAACACAATGTCTACGAATGTAATAATTATGTCGGTTTTACAGGTACTATTTATAGAAACAATACACACATTTGGGTTGTGCTTGTTCCTGTTTCGCGTCCTGCCCTGTTTGGATACTGTTCGATGCCTCTTGCTGATGAATGCACTGTGTTCTGTTCCGGCCATACTCAGGTAAATACACACACACACACACACAAACAAAAACACATTGTACTTGTTCACAAGCGATTCAGTGACATTGTATAAAACCCTTAAAAAATAAGACTGAAATATATGCTGGGACCCAGCGAGGAAAACAGACTAATATACACTTATACTTTATAGGTTACGAGCTTGTGCTTGGTTGTTTGTCCGCATAATCTCAATATAGGTTTTAATCTAATTTTGTATGGCTATATCCTGCTGTAATTAAAATCTTTGTAATGTGCTATGACCATCTTGCAAAGTGACCTAGGTTTTCATGTCACTCCACACATATCTGTTCTTGCTATTAGAGATAAATTATTTTAACCATATTTTTCCATGGCGCTATCTTTAACCTTCATGCATAATCTCTCTCGGGCTGCTTCTCCCTCTTTTAATGCTGATCTGTCCAGCTGTCATGATGTTCCCTAATGTTTCTCTTATTATAATATGACTTTAAAAAAAACGTTGTCTGTCTGTTTCTTAGAAATTTTTTATGCATAACTTTCATTCGCCGCATCAAGGCAACAATTTTGGTTATTGTGGTTGTCCAACGCATTGGCAACATTCGTGACTAAAACCGCAACTCCGCTGCCTGAAGCTCTTCCTAATTTATTCACATTACAAGATTCACTATCTTACAGCAGAATAGGTTCAATATAATATTGAAGTTCGCTTTTTCTGCATTCAGTGAATGGGAATTATTATATAAGATATCTTTCATCGTTTGAAAAATGATATGTTATCATGTTCGACATTAATGCACCTTGGGTATTCCCATAGGTGATCAGTCCATCTTAAAATGTCTCTGCTCACTGTTTCCATGAGGATATAGTTGTAGTTTTTGCTAGGCATATTCTGTTCTTAATTTCCGCCACCTTTCTTCCAACTCATGTTATGATTTCCAAAGTTTGCTATGTAAACCATTAATATATATTGTATTTACATAATGTTCTTAGCAATTTGTTATATACATATACACATGTATATACATGTATATTTTATGTGGAATGATACACATGTATATACAATAATAATAATGCCACCTGTCTTATTCTGATGTGATTATATACCTGCAGGTTGTTTGCGACAAAGAGGTCAGAAGATCAGAAGAGAAACATAATCACCATCTTACTGGATATTCTTGCCCTACTCATGCAAATGTCGGCCTTTGTGATAGTCCTGGCCTCCATGAAATCTGAATGTGTCAAATCAACAAGTCCCGTCAAAGGTCAGCGACAACACTAACTCTTTCATTGCCAGAATGTTTTGTAACAGGGGCCGAAAGGGGCGGTGGTAATAACAAGAACAACAGCAAAATCACAAGAGTCTTACTTTCACAGGGGTCACATATATACACCTTTTAATCAAGAAATACGTTGTTAACTTTCATTAGTTTGGTCTCCATAACCATCATAAGATTTTGTAAAGTGTGGGACGCGTTTAAGTCTCTCCACAGATCTGAGTCTTTAGCGTTGTGGATCGATTCTATTGATGATATTCCTCTATTCCATTGTCTCAGACATCCTGTATAATTATACTCCTGCCCTACTTCTGATGACCTTTTCATTGTGTTATCAAATATCGCTCTTTTTAATTTAGAACGACAACCACCGTTTGTCTCTTTCTTGTCGCTGGGTAAAATGTTCTACTTTAATTAGCCATTTTCATTAGAAGTTTATTGAATTGTGAGGAATTCACAACATTCTCCTCAGAAACCACATTACAGTCATCCAGGTTACAAATCTCACTTTCTACGCCATACTGACGATCGGTCTTACGCCCACATATCCTTGACTAAATGTCATTGGATGAATCATGGGTTTAGTATCACCCTGGCCGACTTTACAATTTCATTTTGTACACTCACTTTTGATGCTCGATGGACTCCAAACTTTTGTGGACACGAACACATCCCTCCTCACATGGAGTTTAAAACCAAAGTAACCTGGTCAGCACATGAGTACACTAGTCACTACACTTCTTCTTCTGTTCTCTCTCCCAATGGACATATGCCCCCGACTAGACCACGCCAAACGGTCCTATCTTTTGCTATCTGCTGCAGTACCTTCATATCCTCCTACTATTACCCATCTCTATAATTCTCTTCTCCGTGTGTTTTTATGTCTGCCGTTATTTCGTGGGCCTTGTGGGTTCCAGACAAGAGAGTGTCTAGTTGCATTGCCCTTGGGTTCGTTCAGTGTGTGTCCCACCCCGCGCCGGAGTCTCTTCCTCGCCAGTCACTAAACTACCACATTGTCGTGTATTTTACTGTTTTCTTTTACTTTATTTATGGGAAAAGGGGGGGGGGCGATAGGGCAATAGGTAGCATGCTTGGCTGCCAGGTGGTCATCTGTTCGAACCCACATGAAGGTGGGCTATTTTTGTAATGTTGAAGAATCCAATTTACCGGGGATAGAATATAATTCGTGGTTAATGTTTCAGATGTGCAGACAAAAATCCTGGAGAACGTCTCCGCCTGGCACACTGCATACTCGCTGTCAGACATGTCCTGGGAGATCCCACTCTCGCTGCTCCTCATTTCCGTCAAGTGGTGGGAGAACTTCTGTGATAAAGTAAGTAGTCATCATCATCATCATGTGCCTTGCGGACAGGCTTAGGCGTTCATGTCTCTCCCCGAATATCAGTGCCGGGTGTTCTGGATCAATTCTAAAGATAACACGTCTCCACAAATATCAGTTACTGGTGTTCTTGATCAAATCTATAGATAACATTTGTAAACAAATATCTGTTCCTTGTATTCTGCATCATATCTTAGATAACATTTCTCCATAAACATCAGCTCCTGGTATTCTGGATCAAATCTATAGATATCATTTCTACACAAACATCAGTTCCTGGAGTTCTGGATCAAATCTATAGATAACTTTTCTCCACATACATCAGTTTCTTGTGTTCTGGATCAAATCTATAGATAACATTTCTACACAAACATCAGTTCCTGGAGTTCTGGATCACATCTATAGATAACATTTCTCCATACTATCGTTTAAGACCATCAAAAGGTATTACTCTGTATCTGTCTCTCGTAGGGCTGATGTTTCCAATTTTCTCGATATTCTCCAATTCCCAATTTTTTTCATGATATGCTCACAGAACACATTGGTCTCTATCGTATTTATGTTTACAATTGTTGTCTTTTATTACACTCTTCCTGACATTCATTGTTAATTACTCTGCCCTCCATGATCATAAAGATCATGAAAACGTACACAAGTGGGGGAAAAACAGCAAAACAAAGTATAATAAAAAGCAGTGTATTTGATCTTCAAACTACCAGTAATGTTTAGACTCAGCACGATTACTGTAAATCGGTTAGATAATAAAAAGAAAAACACGACAAGAAAAAGAAAAAGAGAAAGATGACTAAACATATTTTTTCCAAGTAGAGAGAAAATATAATTTGACAGATATGCTTATCAACTCTCTCTCTCTCTCTCTCTCTCTCTCTCTCTCTCTCTCTCTCTCTCTCTCTCTCTCTCTCTCTCTCTCTCTCTCTCTCTCGCTCTTTCTCTTTCTCTCTCTCTCTCCTTTCCTAGAGCATTCTATAGTTTTCTTTCTGTCTATTCAGAAACTGTCAGTAATTTAGAAAACCCTGCTAATAAGGATTGAAATAGGACCACTACACTCGAAAGTGAATGTGACCCATGAGCTCCATGCTACATTACTAATGTACTTATTAACTGATACAGAATAAACAATGGCGTATATCCAATTTAGAGATTGTGACATTTGTAGATAACATTTCACATTTACTCAAGCGTGATGAGAAAGGAGAAAGCTGATGTACTAGCTTCAGAAGCATCTATACTGGAACACTGAAGGTGGATATGAAGGCAATATACGACAATACATGGCGGCTTGGTGCGTGGTGTCCGTGACGAATTTTATCTTATGGCAGCTGTTGGAGTCGGGGAATGAGTGTGGAGCTGATGACAATGAACTTAGCTGAAGATGTTCCGTTCTAAAGAGAACTAGCTCGCAAAAGGAACAATCAGCATGGACACACTTCGACGATCTCTGGGAGAGACCAAGTGCTTACTGGCTTGTTCTGAGTGCAGTGACATTGATTCTTAAAATGATGTCACAAACAGACAAGATTCCATTTACTTGTTTCTGTATGTGTGAGTCTGTGCGCGCACGAGCGAGTGTTTGTGTGGGTTATGTGTGAGTTTGTGTGTGTTGTGAGTATGTGTGTGTGTATGTTTTGTTTACGTTTGTGTGTGTGTGTGTGTGTGTGTGTGTGTGTGTGTGTGTGCGGTGTATGTGTTTGTGTTTCTTGTGTGTTTGTACGTGTTGTGTATGTCTTTGTGTATGTGTGTGTATGTGTGTATATGTGTGTATACAAAGCCATATTTCAAAACAAGGAATAATACAATTGCAGGACCTGAGGCTCGGCTGTCTGTATGTACCGATAAAGCTGTACAAGGATTCCTTACATCGCTGTCGAGTCAAGTGCTACATTCTGGCCAGCTTGTGGAAGATCGGCGTCACGTTTGGATTTGCCTTCCTTCTAGTGCCCAACCTTCAAATGATAGACAAAGCGTTTGCAGATCTCATTTATACCGAGAAGACTGTTTATAATGGCACCTTGCCCGGAGTGATGCCCCCTCTAGACATCTCTCAGCTGCAGGTGAGTATTAACGAGCATATCCAATACAGGTGAACAGAAGTAGAGGCATGAGCTGTGGAACATTAGATAACGTGTATAAACTATACTTATATGTCCGAAAATTATCATTATAACCCGATTACCTTTTGGGAAAATACATTTACTAGCATACTTTAACATGCATTTCAACAGACTCCAATCACAGTACGCTGATTGTCTGCCTTATAAATATCCCTACTAGACAGCCGAACATAATTTCTTTCAATGCTCAGCTCGTGCAAATGTGAAAAAGTGTTGCATCCATCTAAACCATATAACAGGAACATTTTATATGCAATAACACAATACCAGAATAATATTTGCAGATATCACATGGTATTGGACAACATTATTCGATTGAAGATAGGAACTCGAGGTACTGTTTGATGGATAAAAATAGCAAATAACATTCTTCGAATTACAAAACACGGAACACGAATACAGAAAATCCAGGAGATTGGCAATTAACGGAGAGGAGTTAAGACTATACAGTCTCATCAGTCATCAACTTAGCCCGCAATGATTTCCAAGTAAATAATAAAAGTTTTTTTATAACCACAATTTAAAAAGCTAGAGTGTATTGTTTTCAAAAAGGCATATTATGTGTATTCCGGGCATTCATAGATTTCTAAATCTTACAACGGAAAGTTTCCATTTCGATCAGTTTCTACTAATTAACGTGACTTCTAATTGCACCATTTATGACAATTTGACGAACACCAGAATAACACCAGTATAAACATAAAATAACCGAAACAAGGTAGAGAGTACACGTATCCGAGGAATGTGTTCACAGAGGATTCGAAATTAGACAGAGAAATAGAAACGAGAATACTGAAAATAACATCAATTATCAAATAGCACCTATCCCAAAGCATCCAAATATCAACATACATACAATAAAGAACCCGATAGACGTTTTATTCATCCCAACGCTGTGTCTAATGCCAGACGTGGGCCGTCCTAGACACACACATGCGTAGAATCACAACATGTGAAATGCAATGCATAAGACACAGCTGGAAAAACAACAAGAAGAGACAGAAACTAAGAACAACTGTAAGAATTACACAAAAGAATGACTTTATAGAACACCAAAGAAATGGTTGGCTCCGGACATTTAGCTACAATGGAAAAGGATAAACAACGGTTAGAGCAGTGGCGTCACTGGGGTTGGTGTCACCCAGTGCGGTAAACTCTTGGTGTCACTCCTCTAGACTTTCACCATGGTCTTCTTCCGAGTGTTCCTGTACCATATATAATCGCATATAGTAATGTTTGTAAAATAAGTCAAAAAGTTAATAAGAACATAAGAAAGAAAACAAATTGAACAATATAACTGCAATACTTCAGGTAAAACATAAATAAAGAACTTCGACAAACTCGGACAAAGTTAAATTTTTGTTATTTAACATTAAAATTTCTAAAATTAACAATGGACGGTTATGAAACCCGACTAGACAGAGCTATGTCTGCTTTGTCAAATTTGCAATTTTTTTATTTTGGTGTCACCCCTTGATAGTGTCACCCGGTGCGGCCCGCAACCCCCGCACCCCCCCCCCCCCTAGTGACGCCCCTGGGTTAGAGCGTTCTACATGAGCACAAAGGGATGCAAGATGAGAGGACAACCTAAGAAGAGATGGCTAGATGGAGTAATAGAGACACTGAAGTAACCAAATATGACATTAGCACAAGCAACTTAAAATAACAATCAAAACAATACATCCTCTCTACGGCGCTTCACGACAAAAGCACTAGAACAAAAGAGGAAGAACATCACTCCCTGAGTATTGACACATTTAAATGCATGTATGCTATGATTGTGAGTGTCGATAGATTTCTAGATACCCGACCTGCTCGTTTTCTTCTTCTTTGTTTATCTTTCGTTCATAGGTCAATGTGTTCGATGTCGACAAGCATATGTGTAAGGTTCACATCCTCTAGGCAGGTGTCATCTACGGTGGCGTGCTCTATCCATCCGTGGCCGCAGCTATTCTTATAATTTTTCCAGGGCAGCGGTTAAAGGCCTGCGCTTTTTATTTCTAATAGCCTTGGGAATTGTAACATGCCAAGCTGGCACAGGGAACCTCCAGTTTGTCTCCTTTATCGGAGACGACTAGGTAACCCAAGATATCAAATGTACCTGTGAAAAAATGTACAGATGGATGGCGTTAGTAACAACTGACAATTCTTGTATAATATAATGGCCAGATTTATTTACTCTGCTTAGAGCAAACATAAAAGATATATCAATATCTCATGTGTTGTTTTTTGCGACAGACATAGTTAAAATTGTCTGAAATGTAGAGGAGATGAATCGTCCGTTTTTTTTTTTTTTTTATTGTTTTTGGTTGTAGAAATTACTTTGTGAAGACCATTAAAGATTTGCTAAACGTTCAGACTTTAATCACCATACGTCAAATATATTTACAACAAATACTCATGCATCCATACTTCAAGAGCTGAATATTGAAGAAGATTGGCTATTAAAGACGATAAAACAAAGATAATTGAAATATTTTGGTCACTTGAAACATCACGAAAGTTTGGAAAGAACAATAATGGAGGGTATATGCCTGGGAAGAGGGGGTGAGGAAGACTAAAGAGAAAATGGGTGCAGGATGTCGCGAATGCTCTCCAGATGGTGTATCGGACACGGGACATCTTGATCATTATCGAGAGGTTTTCCGGAAGGTTATGGGAGCGAGGTTCTGCAAAGGACATGCTACAGAATGAATGACCCATACTTTTAAATCTTCAGTGTCAACAGTTTCTTGCTCATAGATATAATTCTATCTTATTATTGCACGATACTCGTCTCTCTTCTTCTTTTTCTTCTTCTGCTGTTGTTTAATATGTGGTTATGTTTCGTTAGACGTTGTGGTAGAGGCGCTGTATTCTCTCTTGGGCCAGAGATTCGCAATAGTTGTTGTACGCCCACGCTAATAAAGGATGTACCTTAAACGAAATGATGATTGATCATCTCACTCATCCTGCAACGGCGAAAGTGGATCTCAGTGACGTCATTATGAAAGCTTTAATAGTCAGAGTCATCAACTTATCTCTGCCCCCTGGAACGCGCACACTTGTAGAAATACTACACCCATCATGTGTATTTGTACCTATGTAGTTTCCTGCTATGGTCTGTGGTGTGATAAGGCCATCACATTTTAGTTAGTTATCTTAGTCGTGGTTCCAACTTCACGGCAATGGGTCGACCCCATAATGCTCCGTTCCTGTGCCAGTGACAGTGTAACACACACAATGCTCCTCACTGCCCCACTTGAAAAGTGAAACAGAATGCACGAAAGTATTGATGGCCAGTCTTTTCCCATGTTTACAGGAGATGGATGACGGCACGAACCCTCCTTATGAACTACACAAACGATCCAGCAACATCCATTATCTGGACTCATATTATATTTCATTTATCGTTGTTTTTCTTTCAGGCTGTTGAAACAATCACAGAAAGTCCTATCGATCTCAATCTAAAAGAGCTTTCACAACAGCAAAATCTAGACAGTAAACTCCTGGACTCTCCGTTCATGAGTATAGACGCCCACAACTGCTCTCTGACCAACATGACGGCAGGGGGAGATAGGAACGCTACAATATGCACAACAACTTACGTTTACCGATGGCGGCAGTGGCAGACCTATCTCCCTTTACTGGTCCAGATCTGCAGCACAGGTCTGTGCTACTATTTTGCTAGACTGGCCTGCAAGTTGTGTATGCAGAGGGTATCCTTTTCCATCCCACTGAGTCTGACAACGCCTGTGTCGGTGGCTATCATCATTACGGTAGGTTGCACTCCTCATGTTTCACCAAATTTGTGTTTGCATGGTCGCGACAGGGTACCTGGCTGTTGTCTTGTATGTCTGATAATCTTTTCGTCATTTTTCCTTGGAACCTCCCCGGACCGTGTCACTCTATTCGTTCTCCTCTCTAATGTTTGCTTGCTCCGTGGCGAAGTTACGCAGTTCGTAATCCCGCATATTGCTTTCGAAACACAGCTGCGGGCAGTTTGGCAGCAGACCGCCTTGCGTTGGTTTCTTTTTACGAAATATTATCGTTCAGAAAGCAATGGCAAACTACTAACGTAAACTTGCCAAGAGATCACAAAAAAACACACCAAATGTAGGGGTTGACTACAACGTCCTGTAAAGGATATGCAACTAACTCTGTTTTCTACCTTTTCTTCCTGATTCACCCTCCTTCATATTCCCCACTGTCTGTCTGTCTGTCTGTCTGTCTGTCTGTCTGTCTGTCTGTCTGTCTGTCTGTCTGTCTGTCTGTCTGTCTGTCTGTCTGTCTGTCTGTCTGTCTGTCGTTCTTTCTTTGTGTACGCCCCGTTGTATCTGTGGCAGACTAGCAGAGTACGGTACGTAACATAGAAACCGCTCTGTTAATAGCGTGGCTGGCACCGCTAAAAAGACGAAGGTCAAGATCATGCCATAGATGTTCTGGCCCAGGTATACGTGTGTGCCAGGACATAAACATTCTGAAAGACTAGATGCTGTTGTTCCGTTTGGCCGTGAACTTAAACACGCTTCGAATTTCTTGTTTGTGAGATGCCAATATCGGTCACTATGTGTACATATCTGGAAGATCGGTATTTGGCTCATTGAGTGGAAAAGGAACTATCTACATACTATCCTAAAGAAAGAAAATGTAAATCTTTGAAACACCTACCAACTGTAGCATTAATAAGTTATGCTACTAAAGTTCATTTGTCAATCATCGCGAAGAGGATTGAAAGTAAGTTAGAATACAAATTACAAGAAGTTGAGGCAGGTTTCAGACAGGACAGAGGAACCAAGGGCCAGATATTCAACATGAGAACAAATCTTTGGTAAATGCAGTTAGTACAATGCTGATCTTCATACTTGTTTCATAGACTACAGTAAGACCTTCAACTGTTTTCAACCTAAGAAATTGTGGAATTTCATGAGACATATAGGGTTGCCAGCTCAGTTTCTTCACTTGATTAAATCATTATAGGAGAAACAGCAAGCAACTGTCAGAGTAAACGCAACCTGGTTTGAGATGCAGAGGGGAGTGAGATATGATTGCAGTTTCTCTACATATCTTTTCAATGTCTATGCAGAAAGGTTAATGAGAAAGGTACATATAATGAGTCCAGTAATAATTTGAATCCATTCATAACTGGCGCCAGTCCCATTCACCACGAAGTCAAATATGTAGATAGCACGGTCCTCCTCTCAAATCGTGTTAATGGAATAGAAGAGTTCATCTTGTCTGCAAAGAGACACAATTAAAACCAAAATCTTCCCCTGAACGTAACATAATAATAATAATAATAATAATAATAATAATAATAATAATAATAATAATAATAATAATAATAATAATATCTTGGGACAAACTACCATGCCAATCTGACATCACAATCAACAATAAAGAAATTGGAAACGGAAAATGTCACCGACTTTGAATATATTGACACCACAATATTCAGTAATGGGGACTGTTCAAATAGAGTCAGACATGGATTGTCCGCAGCAGACAAGAGGGTAAACAGTATTTAGAACCCATGACACAAGTCCAGGAAAAACACAATTAAAGTGACGTTTTTAGGAAACTGCATCTTTACCGTGGCAAAAGACGATTGAGGGTCATACACTATTTCGCAATAACTACAGAAGAACAATGGGGCTATTGAAATAAAAGTTTACTGAACAATACTTAGAAAAATTGTGGGCCAAGAAGAAAACAAATACAAGATCTGAACATCAATGAAAAGGGCATCATGCATCGGAATCTGAAATAACTTGACCACAATAAAAGAGAGTTTGATCAGGACAAAGAGAGACACCGGATACTGACGACACCTTAGACATCCAAATACATTAGGCAGGAGAACTGGCATAAATCGGGACTCTTTTCGACGGATCGTAATGATAAAGACGGTCTGCAAAGGACTTGCTATATGAGAATTAGCATGCTGTCTGTGATCATATCCCCGGGAAGGTTAACCCGGTCAACAAATGCCCGCAGAAGTCGGATGTGTCGGCCTAATGGCGCAAGAACGCAGCTCTGCTGTAAACAGGCACAAGGCAGTCACATACGAAAATAAAAATCCGGATGAACGCAGAAGAAGAAGATCATATCCGTTGTATTTGGCCGTATTTAGGACCTCATTACGGCTCATTTCAGTCATCTATCGTTTGTCTTAGAGTTGCAGTAGCGCAATGGCTTGCGCACTGGTCTTCCGGTCCCGTAGGCCTAGATTCAAACTCCGTTGATTCCCGACTGGTATAAAAGTATGTTCCTAGATGTATATCCCGAACAAACCAAATGGTTTTTTAACGGCGTCTTTAACTTAAACTTGATATCCTTCTGTAAGTAAAATAGGAAGACTAATTATGATGATAATAATGATGCGAAAGATGAATATGTTCATGATGTGATGTGAATTGGAAATTATTCCGTCTGCACACACGATCTCGTTACACTGCTTGACCTGCTCATATGACATGCTCTACATCAGCTAAAGAAGTTCTGTATATTTATCACATAGCTTTTCCCATGTCTGTTTGTTGTTTGTGTGCTTAGGAAGGCTCTAGCCACAACGTTCATTTTGTTACTTGTGGTAGTAGTTTTGTAAAACTTGCTAATACAACTACACGTTTTAGTTGACCATGATGAGTGTGGCTATGGAACTGGCAACATGGCAACTAAACATTTGTTGCAGGAGTGTCCAAAATATGCAGAATAGGGATACTATTTTGCCCTGCATCCACAAATTAAAAATTAGATCTTTCCCATTGCAACATACACCTATGAGACCTGGACACTTACTAAACACGCTGAATAGCGCATACACGCCTTTGAATATAAATGCTATAGACGGGTTATAAGGTTATCTTGGATACAGCACAGAACAAATGCATCCATAAGACAAGATCTGAACATTGAAGAAGGTTGGCTCCTAAAGACGATAAAACAAAGGAAATTGAAATATTTTGGTCACTTGAAACGTCATGAAAGTTTGGAGAGAATAATAATGTAGGGGTATATCCCAGGGAAGATAGGAAGAGGAAGGCCAAAGAGAAGATGGGTGCAGAGTGTGGCAGATGATCTCCAGATTGGTGTATCGGATTCTGGAATCTTGCTTATGACAGAGAAGTTTTCCGGAAGGCTGTTATGGGAGCAAGTTTCGGCAAAGGACATGCTACTTAATGAATGAATGAATGAATGAATGAATGAATGAATGAATGAATGAATGAATGAATGAATGAATGAATGAATGAATGAATGAATGAATGAATGAATGAATGAATGAATCGACAAACTGTATGGAGATGTCAGCAAGCTTAAGCTGACAGCTGCTTTCTTTGCATTTATTCAGTTTGGTACTATATTTCAGGTGTGCTACCTAGACAAGAGTAAGTTGGTCCTAATGCCAGGATTTTTGATGTGGACATGCACAGAAGGAGGAGATGCCAAGCGTTGGCTGATTTGGCATTTAGGTCTTGGTTTTGGATTGTGGTGGGCTTCACAACTATGGATAACCCGTTATATCTGGACACCGAAAGCGCCTCGCCTGGCCTTTACTGAAAGGTAAGTCTAGAGAACTTACTGTGACAAATCTAAATCATATTGAAATCCTTTATGTTTGTAATACGTTTATAAAATGGACTTGATGTTTAGCTTAATAGGCATTTTCCTCCTTTTCCCGGAGAAAATCCCAGTGGAGGGATTTCACTAGCATCATCATCATCATCATCATCATCATCATCATCATCATCATCATCATCATCATCATCATCATCATCATCATCATCATCATCATCATCATCATCATCATCATCATCATCATCATCATCATCATCATCATCATCATCATCATCATCATCATCATCATCATCATCATCATCATCATCATCATCATCATCATCATCATCATCATCATCATCATCATCACATCATCATCACATCATCATCATCATCATCATCATCATCATCATCATCATCATCATCATCATCATCATCATTATATTCCAGATCCTTTGCAGAAAGTCGTTTTCCCAGCAATCGGCGAAATAGAATCCCGATATTTTCCCTGCTTTTCACTAGCATAGGTTGGGTAATTCAAAACAGTGTGTTTGTATAAATGTTTAAATAAATTATGGACTATGCACAACAGTTTGTCATGTCAAAATCTTTATTGTCAAGACTTCTATGAAATTTCCTTAACTTGTCACGCTATCATAATTCTAACTTTGTGACAGGCCATGACCTTGTCCTTAGGAAATGAATGTGACGTTTTCCTCTTTCCGTCAACATAATATTTCATCATCATCATCATCATCATCATCATCATCATCATCATCATCATCATCATCATCATCATCATCATCATCATCATCATCATCATCATCATCATCATCATCATCATCATCATCATCATACAACATCATCATATAGCGTGTCTTTTTAATAACGTCGCTCTCATTACAACCTGCACGACTCTCGATCATTCGTCAGTTCCCCTGTGTCATGCATTTACGGGTGTTTTTAATGTCCCGTGTCCACCTTCTTTGCCTCATTTTTCAGGAACAATGCTTTCCATAACTTTGGTTCCTTTTTATAAACGCCTACGACATTAAATGTACCCAACGTGTTTCACCATCGGAGATATAAAGATGTTTACCAGCCAGCTTTTTCGGTGTTTAGATCTTGTAGACGTACATGCTATAGAACACTCATCTGTGGGTATCTTTCACAAACTCTTAGCAGCGCCCAACCCAGGTCTACTCCCCACTGTTTCCACATTCTGACTGAGTCTAAACGTATGCAGCGTACGCACTTACAACTCTCCGTTCACCCATTAGATACGATGACGACATGCGTACAAGTGTCATTATCATCATTATCTCCTTTCGCCTTCTGACTATTATTTATGTCGGAATAAGATCATAGTAATTCCAAGAATAAGATGCATTATAAAATCCAATAGACACATTACTGGTTGCCGCTTCTTCTGTCTCTGTTTTCTTTTTTAAGTAAATAACATTTGTGTTTGATGTCTAATTAGGTTGTTCTTGTTGCCCCAGTACTGTGGAGCTGTTATTGAACAATCGCTGCTTCTGAATCGCAGACGCAATGACAGAGAGCGTGTTCTGAAGGTTAGTTATATTGTTCACAAATGTAATGATAATCCAATAACAGAAAGTGCACAGTTGAAGACAAACGGAGGCGAAGAAGGCTGTACTAAGCATGCGAAATAGGCAGGCTGTAGTATTTCCACACTTTTGGGCGTTGATGAGGACAATGGGCCATGATGGACTCTGATCACTGATGTATCCGACATTACAACCCGAAGACCCACGTTAGGGGTTAAGAACGAGATGATAAAGATGTTGGCTTGTGCAGAGACTGATATGATGCTTTGTTCTATATAATGTGTCTCCCATTGTTGGTATTGTCTACTCAACGTTAGGATATTTGATAATGAAAGCAACTGAATATCGTATAGTGTTGTTTTGTATAGTGTACCTTCCCATCTACATACATCAATGTTATTGAACTCTAGAATATTTAATAATACAAGTAGCTGAATATGATATAGTACTGCTTTATATAGTGTGTCTCCCTATGTAGGCATTTTCTCTGAACTCTAAGATAGTAACTGGTAGGAGCAGCTGAATATGATGTACGTTTTCTCTCCATAGCACGCCTTCCAATGTGTACATATGATTGTAGTTACTGGACTTGTAAAAGTAAATGGTACATCGACTTAATATGTGTTGTTCTCGATTGCGTGTCCTCCGATTTGAGAACGGCAGAGATCGATTGAGATACCATCGTAACGGACTGAAACAACACACATATAGCCATGTTAGACCAGCAGACAATCCTCTCTCAACGCCTATTAGTTTTAGCAAACTAATGACCAAATAAAAAATGATAAAATAAAGGCATAATGGTAATTAAGCCATTTGTACATATTTCCATTATTCAAGCGAACGTGAAATGGGAAACTCAAACATAATTTCTGTGTTTTTCTTTCGTCCGCTCGCTTTGAACTCAAACGTAGTCCACATAACGCTACTATTTCTAGTGCACTTGCATATTTGTGTGTGTGGATTAGCTTTCCCTGTTACTAGCGTCCCTCGCCACGAGGCGAACCCAGTACTAGTAGTTAAAATCCCAAATTCAAGGGCAAGAAGTCAACTTTGTAGTCCAACTTACCGGTGTAGGGGTTGAACCCGCTATCTCGACATCAGCACAATCGAAATTTAATAGCGAGCGCTATTATCCATTCTGCCATACTAACCTCCACGATTACCTCTGTAGTATGGTGTGATTTGTAACATATTACATCACTACTGTTTTATGAATACACATCAATACCGATTAGTTTATTTAAAGGAACTCTACTAAACCCATACATTGTCTCATAAACTACTCAGCTAAAGAATCAACTGTATTCCTACACTAACATGAAGCGTTTTATTTTAATGTATGTTTGGGTCCTCCCATCAGGAGATGGCTTTCTCCGATGACGTCAGTATGGACAGTTCCAGCACGGACGCGACCATGAGGCGGCAGAGAGAACAAATTGTGCCCAAGATTTACGTGTGTGCTACAATGTGGCACGAGACTGAACGGGAGATGACAGAGCTACTGATGTCCGTGTTCAGGTTGGTTGTTCTACTAGTATCTGGTAACTTCCGCTGGTAGTCTTATAGTATCGTTTTTTGTTCTGATTGATAAACTATTCACCTTGTTCTCTGTAATCAAAAGAGTTTACATCATTGGGACTGAGTGGTCAAAATAGCAAGTGTTTAGGGATGATTGAATTAAAAAGAATACATGCATCTTGGAAGATCAATATAAAGATTGAATGGAACAGAAGGATTGCATAATGTGTATGGTTTAACTTTTAGTACACAATTTGCCACTTACTATGACTAAAATGTGTCCCTAATTTACGAAAAGATACTTAATGTGGCTACTTATATGCTCGTAATCAGTATTTCTACAAGTGATGTATGTTAAGATTTGTGTTGACATGTGGTGACATCTTCTGCTATAAAATCAATGCATTAACGCTTTGAACCCCGAAGAGTGCATGCTTATACTGGAGTGAGGTTGGAGTAGATAACGATGACGATGATTACGAAGACGACGATGATAATGATTAAGAGCGGAATAACATTAAGGAGTGGTTGACATTTCGGTTACGAACAATCATATCTACTGTTAATTGACTGGTTAGTGAATCTCTGAAAGCCCGTGTCTTAATCATCCTGTCCTATCCGTTGGCGGCCAGGTCGCTTAAGTCCCAAAGAGTTCTTACTTATATCGGAATGAGGTTGGTGTAGAACAGTGGTTCTCAACCGGTGGGGAATTTCCCCCCCCCCCCCGCCAGGGGGGAATTTTAGGGTTTCCAGGGGGGGGGGGAATGAAGACCATTTCAAGATTGCGTTAATACAAGAACTGATTACTTGATATTGTTTTTCCCTTCATACTTTACAGTTATGTACGTCTCATCCTTCTAAAATTCATTTTATAAAGTAAGTAGACCCACAAATCATATTTTATGTAGATGTCTAGACTTGTTTTAGTATATGCTATTAAATTTACCTTCCATTTTACGTATACTGTGTAGGGGTGGGGGATTTTTAGATAGGAAATATGAAAGAGGGGGGGGGGATGACGTTCTGAAAATACGGTGAAGGGGGACATGGGCCAAATTTTTGATAGGAAGGGGGGAATGACGTTCTGAAAATATGGTGAAGGGGGGCACGGGTGAAAAAAGGTTGAGAACCACTGGTGTAGAAGCTTTTCTCCAAACCTGGTATCGAAATTTCATCTCCACGGGAATTGTGTTGCTGAGCTCTTCTTCCCCACTCCCTGCACACTCAGAAACCCGTAGAATATGCAAGACCCATGTTATAACTTCACATCGGCGGGAAGGCATTGTATAGCGTAACCAGGTCAACACATCATCTACGTACTGGGTGAGATTAAGCCTAAGGACCTTTTTTATACGTCTTGGGGGTATCAGACATATGGTCCTGGTTCTGACATTTTATATGCCAATTGGCACACGAGGGGTAATGCAGTCAATTTCAGCACGATTGTCTTTACTTCCCAAGACATTTCCTGGTAGCCATTTTAGGCCGAATCGACCTTGCTCCTTGACCGTGATCAATTTTAAAAATCCTGTCTCAATGCGAATTCTTTGAACCCAAGACAACAGAACATGCGGGCAAACGGATTAGAACTAAGTTGTTAATATTTCATCCAGTGGTTTTAGGTTTTTCCTTGTCTACAGAGACCAATCCAATATTCAGAAGGAATATCTAGCGTAAAAGCCTAGTTTTCTAACGCATCATACATGCTGTTTACTTGTTCAGTATAAGCACAATAAAAGTAGAGGCAGCGACAGACATCATCATCATGTGCCATGTGGATAATTGTGGGCGATCATATTTCGGCATCTCACACATTCAGCAGAGTCGTGGATCAGCTCTCTGTTTTTGTCTCGACCATGCCATGTGGCCAAGCCATCCAGATATTTACTTCTCTGCCATACCTTTGTTCTGTTCCCCTCAATCTTACCACTTGTCACCAAGTTCTCTAGTTTTATCTTCTCATAACGTGCCTAAAATTTGGACTGTCTACGTATAATTTCTCTAATCAGTTTACTGTTTTCATTTATTTCTTGTAGGACCTGCTCATTGGTTTTTATGTCTGTCCATGGTATTCTTTGCAATCTCCCAAGAAATAACGTTTCCACTGCCATTATACGTTTCTCAGCTTATCTGCTCATTGTCTAGATTTCACATCTATAACGAAGTGCATATGTATCATAATATCACATATGTGATTCTACTTCTAGGCTGGATATGGATCAAAGTGCCAGAAGAAACGCCCAGGATTATTTCAATGTTCAAGACCCCGACTACTATGAATTTGAAGGTAAGCTTTTTTTTAAAATTTATTGCTTCTCGGCTAACTCCTAGTACCACTATTCTAAATAGATTAAAAACACAACAAATGACTGCGAAGCTCGATATATGGGAAACTATGCTCATGCATGGGCGATCGTTTTCATTCAATGTTTCGTTTATGTTATTCTGTTGATGAAGACTTCTGTTGAAACGTTCGGCTGTATCTGTGTGTGTTTCTCCATCTGTCGAGCTTCTCAATCACATTGTGTGTGTGTGTGTGTGTGTGTGTGTTTCTGACTCCCGTACCAGCTCTGCGGCACTGAAACCCTTTATTCGATTCTATTTTCAATAGATTAATGTTGTTATTTATTATTATTATTTATTTTTGTGTGGTTTATGTGAATTACTTTTCTGTGGATTTCTTTTCTGTGATTGTGATATCTTACTTTTCCTGCTAAGCACTCTTGCTTGTTTGTTTGTTTTTTCGTTGATAAAGACTGATCGAAACGTCAGCTTGTGTCTTTCCTTGCTATATTTCACAAATGTATTTTGCGCTCATTCATAATTAATGTACAAAGCAGACACGATGGAATGAGCTGTGGTTGGAATCTGTTTAAGTGCAAGTGAATTGACAATAGGTTAATTACTTTCAGGTATTGATTAACTCGCCAAGAGAGAAAACATAGCAACATAGAGTATAATAAATCTTAGTAAACCGCATAGCACTTCAACTGGTTAAACATAAATCGCTCCAAATTCACCAAACACAGCTTAGATTGGCTCCAGTAGTTGAGACTATTAAGACCGTCTCTGTGGCGAGAGGGTTATGAATGCAATTCGTAATCCCACACATCGTGTTCGAAACACAGTTGCTCGCGATTTGGAAGCAGATCTCCTTGAGTTGATTTCCTATACAAAGGTATGAGTGCCAGTCGAAAGCAATAGCAAACTACTGACGTATGTTGAGTTGAGTTGAGTTAAGAACTGACATCACTGCACTCAGGACCATTCCCATACGTGCTCCGTCCTCTCGTTCAGCAGCCAGCGAAGAGTCATACTACTAATCGTTCCTACCTTTATCGGATTAAAAGTTCTCCTGGTCTTCCCTCTCAGTTTTGAGATTCTTCCAGAACCCCTGGCGATTATTGATCTAATACTTACCAAGAAATCACAAACAGCCAAAAAATGCTGGGGTTGACTGCGAGGTCATGTAAAGAGTTTGCAACTAACTTTAAGTTGTTAACACTACAAAGTTCACATGAAGCTAAATAATTACAATGAGGTATTACAATGAGCTACAACCATAAGTAAAATACATATGGCATATATGGAGCATACCCACACAAGAGGTGGAGTAGAGAAAATTGCCTTTTGTGAGGGAATACTAGGCTAGAGAGGCAGAGACAAAGCAGAGACGATTTTATGTGGAAAGCTTAAACAGCTAGATAAAATATAGGCAACATAACAGAAAATTGTAAAATGTGTAATATGAACCAGTGTCTACTTGGTTGTCCCAGCTTTCAGTTCGTGTCATCTGTGAATGCAATTTCGTGTCAGATACTGTCATCCCCTCTGTTGTGGATTTGTGGACTATGAAAAGGCCTATGATAAGATTGATATGGAATCCCTTTGAAAATTGATGAACCATATTGTGATATCAAATAAAAATTATTAAATTGATTAAGACGTGACAGGCAAAGTTCTTCAAGCTGTTTATATAAGCAAGACCCACTTATCAAAATATCAGATGACAGGGAACGTTAAGGGGAAGACGTCTTGAAGAGCCAAGATGTCTTCCCCTCACCAGGCATATGAGGAAGAAGAAAGTATGGCTCGTATTCCATTGCAGTATTTCTGCAAGTCGCCTCTGGTACTCTTTCCATTGACATCTGTTGAGATTGTTAGTTTTAAGTCGATCTGAACAAGCCGAGTTTCAAATTAGTTACAATTCATGAAGGGAAATTTAAGTCTTCCGTTAAAACTTGTGAGAGTGTTTTGGATGTTTACACTTAGAGCTAAAGATCACAATAGATATCTAAAGAAATTACAGTCTGTATTGAAAACCAATGTCTATGTGGCTGTCCTTGCTTATGCTAGGCTCAGCTATGACAGTAATAGATTGCCAGAGTTGGTTTCCACATGGCCCTTACATGTTACATAATATTATTTATGCTTAAAAATAAGCCCAACGTTTATATCAGAAACCAGAATATAAATCTCATAAAGATGACAAGCGAAATAAAAAGAGTACGTAGGAGGATGGTGCGGTTGTAAAGGAGTAGGAGTCAGTGGTATTTTAAGAAATAATAATAATAATAATAATAATAATAATAATAATAATAATAATAAGAAGAAGAAGAAGAAGAAGAAGAAGAAGAAGAAGAAGAAGAAGAAGAAGAAGAAGAAGAGAAAGAAGAAGAAGAAGAAGACGCAGCAGAAGCAGCAGCAGCAGCAGCAGAAGTAGGGGAAGAAGAAGAAGAAGAAGAAGAAGAAGAAGAAGAAGAAGAAGAAGAAGAAGAAGAAGAAGAAGAAGAAGAAGAAGAAGAAGAAGAAGAAGAAGAAGAAGAAGAAGAAGAAGAAGAAGAAGAAGAAGAAGAAGAAGAAGAAGAGGAAGACATTGGAAGAGTATTTACATACGTATTGTTCTATGATTGCAGCACACGTCTTTGTGGATGACGCCATGGATTTCAACGAGGATGGAATCTGGATGCCAAATATGTTTGTGAAGCAACTGGTGGCTGTGATGGATGAAGCTGGCAGGTAAGTCAGTCAGGGGACGTGTGCGAACATCTAGTAGATCCACTACATACCGCGTTCGAAACACAGCTACGGGTGAGTTGGAAGCGGAACGCCTTGCTTTCATTTTTATACAATGGTATGAGTTCTGGTCGTTTAGAAAACAGCGGCAAACTACTGAACGTAAACTTGTCAAAAAATCACAGACAGCCAACAAATTCTGGAGTTGACTGCGACGTTCTGTAAAGAACATGCAACTAACTGTTTATGATTAGGATTTCCTTTTGGACATTGGGTTGAAGTCTTGTCACAAACCCGCTGATGAAACATTGTTAAACTAGATCTACTGCCAGGCAGTTCATATGTGCTGTGCTAAATCATGACCTAGTTACAACCTAGTATGGTTGGCTGCAGATAGATGCTGAGGAAATCTTAATTGCAAAGCCAAGAGGGTGTGTATGAAGAAGGCTGAGGGGCTGTGAGGAAATGAACAGAACGCACCTTGCCGTCTTGACAGACGATAGTTTGTTATGTAAGGCTATTTATAATATACCCGAATGTCAAGGAGTGGAGAGACAACGTTGTCGATAGAGAGAGGTGGAAACATTTTTTGCAGCACTGAGTCTTATAGGTTTAGAGAGTTAAAGAACAAAAGAAGAAGAAGAAGAAGAAGCAGAAGAAGAAGAAGAAGAAGAAGAAGAAGAAGAAGAAGAAGAAGAAGAAGAAGAGGAAGAAGAAGAAGAAGAAGAAGATAATGATGATGTTTATGTTAATTACGATGATGTACGTTGTTACATGACAGTACAGATATATAAACGTTTCAGATGTGCAGCGTGACAATTTCCGAACTTAAAGAACCTATATGGCCACGGGGAATGTTGCTGTGACGTAAAATATCTTAGCCAAATATCACATATGAAACGGCTGCATGCAAATGTTTGCTCTGTAAACAAGGCACCATTACCGACTCCCACATATTTGTTTGGATGTAAAGCTGCTGTTATGATGGGTAGTATTTATAAAAAGAGGTCAGACCAAAAACAGGGGCACATTCGGCATGTATGTTTTGCCTTAGAATGCAAACCCTTCTCCCTCTCTCTCTCTCTCTCTCTCTCTCTCTCTCTCTCTCTCTCTCTCTCGCTCTCTCCCTTTCTCTCTTCCACCCTCACCCTCCCCCCGCTCTCGCTCTTCCTGTCTATTAGTCTTCTTTTTTTTTCTTCCTCTTTCTCCTTCTCTCCACTCCCACCCCACCCCAACTCTCTCACTCTCTCTGTCTTCTTTTCTCTCTCTCTTTCTCGATTTCTCTCTCTCTCTCTCTCTCTCTCTCTCTGTATGTCTTTTTTCCCCTCATACTTTCACACATTTACAACTCTCTCTCTCTCTCTCTCTCTCTCTCTCTCTCTCTCTCTCTCTCTCTCTCTCTCTCTATCTATCTCTCTCTATCTCTCTTTCCCACTCTTTCTTTTTCTCTCTCATTCTCCTTGTCTGTTTCGACCATTTCTGGGCAATGTGACAAACAAAGAGTGTATAAGACACGCAAGTAATTAGAATCTATAACTTATTCAGTACAATGTTAACACAACAGACACGCAGCCTAAGGCACTAGCATTCACATTTCAAAACAGAAGACCCCGCCCACCATTTATTCACATTGTCATGACTATCCATGTTCTGCATTTTTATTTTATAAAATCAATCTGTTTTAATTAGTTAACTATTTTTGCCACGTTCAACCTATTACTTTTGGTGCATAATTATTGAATTGTATCTTAAAATGAAAACCTTAATTGTGTGTGTTCGCGTGTGTGTGGTTTGCATATATTCTGAAAAAGTAAAGAACAAATGTATCATTCTTTGATGTATTCACAACTGCAAGTCCTCCAGCGCCGATAAAGTGCTTCGATTCCTGTAGAGAAAAAAATGTAATTACTCATGCACCACCTGCTGTACCTCTTAATTGGACCGACAAGTCTTTCCTCCCAGTGACTCTTTGCGTCGTCCAAAACAGGTGGAAGTCACTTGGGGCTAGGAATGGCGAGTACGCGGGATGTGGTACACACTGAAAGTGGAGGCCTTCATGGTTTCAACCGTTGCTCGGGCAGTTTGGGGTTGAGCATTGTCATGTTGCAATAGGACACCTTTACTCAGAAGTCCACGTTATTTGGATTTGATTACGGGTCCAAGATGATTCCTGAGAAGATCTGTATACGTATCACTAGTGACAGTTTTCCCTCATGGCATGTAGCGCTCTAAAATAACGGCCCATTCATCCCAAAAGAGAGTCTGCATAACCTTCTCTGCAGATGGCTGCGTAGGAAACTTCTTTGGTTTCGGTGACGAGGGATGGCGCCATTGCTTGCTCGCTCTCTTCGTTTCCGGCTCGTGACCCAGGTTTCAACTCCAGTAACAGTTCTTGGCAGGAAACTATCACCTGTTGCTTCAAAGCACTGCAAAAGTTCTTGACAATCATCAATACGTCGTTGTTTCAGTTCTGGAGTAAGCTGCCGGGGCATCTACTTTGCGGACACTTTTGCGGTACTGTAGCACATCATGGATGATGTGGTGTGCAACCATGACTGATGTCAAGATGTGCGGCAATGTCACAGTCAATCGGCGGTTTTCCCCTACGAGGCCTTCAACGGCTGCAATCGACTCTGGGACTACCCGGTCGTGAACAATCTGTCACAGAAGTCACGCCGATTTGAAACTTCCTACTCCACTCATACACTTGCTGGACTGACAGGCATGCACCACCATACTGGATCTTCATTTGCCGTTGAAATTCTATAGAATTCACCCCTTCACTGATTAAAAAAAAAAAACGGATAACAGAACACTGCTCCTCTTTAGTGAATGTCAAAAATGGGGTGGCCATCCTTAAACTGCCTTCTTCGTCTGCACTGAGATGTCACGTGCTTGACACTCTTGAAATTTTTTTACCAACAATATTGACAGGTTACAAGACAATGGCATGGTTATTGTAATTTCTATCACACTTTTAAGGTTTTAATTTGAAGCCCCCTGGTATATAGAACGCATAAAGTACATTTGTTAACACGTTTATCTCTTATATATATTACCTAACCTACTACGCCAATCTATTTGCCCAGGTGAATCCCTCGGTATTTGGTTTCCTCAAGCATGTCTTTAGGCATGTACCAGCCATGGGTCTACATTTTGTAGCCCTGAATGCACGGAGCAATTGGTGGCCAGTTTTGTTTTCACTTAGCGAGACGAGGAACGCGGGCGCCACAGGTCTGACCGCACTCCTGCCATTATCAGTGGTAGCTTCCTATTAAGTACACTAACGCTTACGCTTTCGGACTCTTACGTATGCTGCATCCTCAAATTATAAACACATTGAAATCAAATGTCCAAACCTTGTGTGGCGCATGTTTCTTACATGCAACGATATAATTAACCTGCTCGCTTCAACAGTAGCTTCGGTGATTAAATAATTGATACTAGAGAACATTTTGTCTGTCCAACTATCACTTTCAGTTGATGAAGGGTGTATTTTTAATGACTTTGCAGTGTTCGAAAATATTGCCGGTCCAAGTTTTGTATTCACCCTCTGTAAAGTTCATGCAACATAATAGGTAAATACAATTAATTCAGTAACATGTCCTTTGCTGGACCTCGCTCCCATAAAAACCTTCAGGAACACTTCTCAGTCATAAGCAAGATGTCATGCGTCCGATAAACCAATCTGGAGATCATCTGCCACATCCTGCACCCATCTTCTCTTTGGCCTTCCTCTTCCTCTCTTCCCGGGCATATACCCCTCCATTATTGTTTTCTCCAAACTTTCATGACGCTTCAAGTAACCAAAATAGTTCAATTTTCTTTGTTTTACCGTCTTTAGTAGCCAACGTTCTTCAATATTCAGATCTTGTCGTATGGATGCATTTGTTCTTTTCTGTATTCAAGATATTCTTAGAACCCGTCTATAACATTTTATATTCACAGGCTTTAAGCGCTGTTCAGCTTGTTTAGGTCTCGGTCTCAGAGGCGTATGTTGCAATGGCAAAGATGCATGCTCTTAAAAATCTAATTGTTGTAGGTCTGTCTGTCTCACGCCACAATTTATTCAATTGTGTTTGCCTTCGAAGAGCAATAGATATTTTTATTTTTATTTCTTTCATTGCGTCACTATTGTTGGTAATTATTGACCCAAGATACACGAAATTTTCCACCACTTCCAATTTTTCCCCATTAATATTTCTTTCTACAAATTAGTTTTATCTGTATGCATTATCTTTGTTTTTGCTATGTTAAGATATAAGTTGTGATTTTCGCATTAACTCTGTGGCAGGAGGAACGTAGTTGTCATGTATTGTTTTATCAATTTAATCAATCTAGAGTTAAATCTTTAGTACGAGGGTAAGGTAATGAGTAATTTACAAATGGCTGTAGAAAAATAACAAAAGATGATAACAACTTGAAACCAGTTTATTTTTATACATACATTGTCCCTTTATATCTCAACATAATTTCCACCAACATTGATGCATTTATCCCATAGTTTTATCAGTCCTCCCAAACCGGCTGCATAGAATTGCGTGCTCTGTTTTCTAAATCACGTTTTCACTTCACATTCAACTTCGGCGTAATTCGCGAAATGTCTCCCGACAAGGTGGGTTTCCTGTTTATGCTGACAAATGTTTGTCCCGTAAAGCGTGCATAGCTGGGTAGACAAAGTTACGCGGGTGAGTCAATAAGTAAGTCACAAAGTTCTGTGGCATGGCAGGTAAATGAAAAAAAAAAAGCATGCAGTTCTATGCAGCCAGTTCGGAAGAACTGATAAAATGATGGGATAAGTGCATCAATGTTAGTGGAAATTATGTTGAGAAATAAAGGGACAATGTATGTATAAAAATAAACTGGTTTCAAGTCTTTAGTTATTTTTCTACAGCCATTTTTGACTTACTTATTAACTTACCCTCGTAGTTTCAGTATTTAATTTGCCCATCTTAGTAGGGCTATGCGAGTCTATTCAGTCTAGTGAAATGGACGATCCTCAGACTTTAAGAACGATAAAGCGGAGACCTGGTCACCCCATTTCGCAATTTATTTGCTTGCTGTATCAGAACTTCTAAAGTTCATAATTCGAAATTCGAAATATCAGTAAATCAAAAGATCTCTTTTCCATGATATTTTTTTGTTTGTGGGCCTTTAGATTAAGCGTCACACGGTGGATTAATTGGGGACAATATCACGCTGACCAGAACATTACTTCCCATAAGATTTATGTGTATAGATTTTAGGATGGGTCGTTCTGCAATCAGGGGTTAATGAAAATAAATCCATAAATATCTGCCAGGTAAAACTATATTTCTAAATATACTATCTTTCTCCCTTCATCCAGTGGCGTGCACGAGTCAGAGATCAGTCTGTTACCGCCAGTCAAGATACCAACTCCCTATGGCGGTCGTCTGGTGTGGACACTCCCTGGAGGAAATCTTCTTATAGCCCACATCAAAGACAAGAACAAGATTAGACACAAGAAGCGATGGTCACAGGTAAACTTGAACAATGACTAAGTACTAATGTTCGCTTTATTTATATAAATCATCTTGAAGGCTAAGTGGTAAATGTTAAGCGATCAGTTCATCTAAGCCTTAAAACTTAAAACTTAAAGGGGTTTGCATCAATCTGAGAGGTTGGTGTGGATTTTCACGTAACTTGGTATCAGTATCCCGTCTTCATGGGAGATGTGATGCACATTTCTCCTCTCCCTCTTGGGGAAACACTGGTACTGGATCTTTACATCTACCTAGAGGCATGATAGGATGTGACCAGGTCTCGATTCAGCACAAACATACAGACCGACTGGGATTAGCTCTAGGTTAGTCATGATTCCCTCACAGGTTTTAGGTTTATATTTGCAACAGACTAATGCAGTGCCTATGGGGAAAAAATTAATGTTTAGTGTTACATAATATACATAACTTAAATATACACAGGTCACTTGTTATCTGAACATCGAAGGTAGGCATCAAAACACCATAAGATGCAGTACAACATTTCCTATCCATTTAATAGTTTGAAGTGGTCTTCCAATTTGACCAGTCATCTTCGACTTGTACTTTTACAGGGTGTATTTTTAATGACTGCAGTGTTTGGAAATATTGCCGGTCCAAGTTTTGTATTTACCTATTATGTTGCATGAACTTTACAGAGGGTTACTACAATACTTGGACCGGAAATATTTTCAAACACATAACAGTCATTAAAAATACACCCTATACCTTTCAATTCCCTTGTGGCCTGATTTTCATCAGGACACTATGCCCTTTCGTGTGCAGACATAATCAGAGAAGGGTGTATGCTTGAGAACACTGTAGGAGGAGAGGATTGGATCAGAATGTCAGAAGAAATATCAGACCTGTGCATGGTCATAATCACACTGGATCGGGAGTGTAGGAATTGCCAGCCGGCAGCGCGGAAAGAGAGGTGCAGCAATTGATACACAGTTATTTGCGCTCAGGTGATGTCATCACCTACGCGGATGGCTCAGTGATAAGAGACAAAAGAAGTGCCCGTGGATTCATAGCGAAGTTGAATGGACAGTGTTCAGTACAGGAGCGCATGGAATATGATACAACATCTAGTCTAAGAATAGAGTTTGAGGCTGTCATTGCAGCTTTCTGCTGGCTGGAAGATATACAGTACATGCATGATATGATTGTAACGGACTCATAGAGCATGCTGCGCAGGCAAGATTCGTGCAGAGTGGCATGCTTCAATTAAAATCTCTAAGACAGGGAGCATCCGTTGGGCCCTTTCTCTCCAGGACATGCTGGTGTGTTGGGAAATGAGCAGGCTGACAAATTGGCTGATCACAATCTCTGCGTGGAGTATTGGTGCACGATGAGACAGATGTGGTCGAGACCCTTTGGAATCGTGTATATAGTGTAGAAGAATAGATACATTATTATTTTCTGGAGAGAATGGTGGGGCGGGGTGAGACCAGACGATCCGATCGACATTGAGTTCTCAATGGAAAGGCCAGACGAACACTTTATCAGATTGCTACTGGTGCCATTAGTATTGGGACCCTTCGCTGGTAGTTGAAGATGAGGACGGAGCGTGTATGAAATGTCCCTAGGTCTGTGATCTCTACTCTGGTCTCAACTCAACTTATGTGCAGAAATATTTGATATCGAACCTTGATCTCGCACAGTAATTCTCTGAGTTGTTGAGGTGCGTAGACCCCTTTGCGTTGATTTTGACGATATGAGATTTCGGTCACTCAGAAAGCAATGGCAAACTACTTACTGGTTAGTATATCACAAACAGCCAATAAATGCTGGTATTGATTGCAACGTTCTGTTATATAAAAACTTTGTTTAAAGACTAGCAGATGTGCATTGATTATGATAAGGAAGTATGTGTATGTTATAGAAAGGACATATGAATATTTTATAACAAGGATATATGTGTATTTATGACAAGGAAATATGCGTATGTTTTAGCAAGAAAATATTTGTATGTTGTAACACCCTCTGTCTTTGAAAGGTCATGTACATGTATTACCTCCTTGGTTACCGCCTCCTGGGCCAACAAGATGAAGCTTTCAACTCCTCCACCTTGGAACGAGAAGAGAAATGGAAGAGCACATCCAACCATTTTGTCAAAGGAAACCTGTTCAAGTACATTCCCGAGCGAGTTCTGGTTCAGGTGAGAATCAGCAGTCTACTTCAGTGAGTTTGTATCCATAACAATCATGCCGAATATATCATCTTAGATCAGTGGTTCTCAACTGGTGGGGAATTCCCCCCAGGGGGGAATTTTAGGGTTTCCAGAGGGGTGGGGGTGGGGATTAAGATTATTTCAAGATCGCATTAATACAAGAACCAGTTACTTGATATTGTTTTTCCATCTAAATTTTACAGTTCCGTACTTCTCGCCCTAATTAAATTCGTTTTATAACGTAAGTAGACCCGCAAATCATGTTTTATGTAGATGTCTAGACTTGTTCTAGTATGTGTTATTAAATTTAGCTTCCATTTTTATGTATACTGTGTAAGGGTTTGGGATGTATAGGGAGGACATTCGAAAAGGGGGGGGGGAAATGACGTTCTGAACATATGGTAAAGGGGGGCATGGGCCAAAAAAAAAAGGTTGAGAACCACTGTCTTAGATTGTATTGTCCTTTTCTCATTTGTTTACACTTGCATTATTATAGGCGTTTCTTAGGTAAAGATGGCGTCTTCAGTCTTCTTAGTCAGCTGTAAAGCAGCTTATTGTCGGTTTGTTTTGCATTTGTGTGTGCAAGAAAACGAGCTAATCATGCGATAGTGAACGAGCGATAAGAGAAATCCGACGCGAATTATGTTAACACAGTTGCCGTCTTAGCATATTGGTTAGCGAGTTTTCCAGCTAAGACAGTATCCCTGATTAAATCCACAGCGATAGTGAACGAGCGATAAGAGAAATCCGATGCGAATTATGTTAACACAGTTGCCGTCTTAGCATATTGGTTAGTGAGTTTTCCAGCTAAGACAGTATCCCTGATTAAATCCACAGCAGAAGCAGGTTTCTCTCCCCCCTCCCCCCCCCCCCCCGCCAACTATCGCTATTCTGAGGTCGACCCAGCCAAGTTTAAATGGGCACCAGACCATTTGTAAACTTTTCTGAGAATTTCTGGGAAGGAAGGAACGAACGACAAAAGGGTCACAAATTGGTGGGCACACAGGCCCGTCTTACCTTCGACTCAGCCAGCCACGCATCTTTCGTACATCAATTATCTGTTGTGCATGTTACATTCACATAGAAAGAACATTGTCAAATAAATGCTGGGAACATACAAAATGCACATCACCATGTTATGAGACAGGCAATCACACACACACACACACACACACACACACGCACACACACACGCACACACACACGCGCACACACGCGCGCACACGCGCACACACGCGCACAGAGAGAGAGAGAGAGACACGTGTATAAACACATACATACTTACCTATATACACACATCCATACATACCTACATAATCATTTACACAAACTCGCAGTTATACACCCACTCAATAACTCACAAATACTCATTCCCGAGCATGCACGTATACCCACTCACAATCTCGCACTAACGAACATTTACTCACATGTGCATTCTCTCTCTCTCTCTCTCTCTCTCTCTCTCTCTCTCTCTCTCTCTCTCTCTCTCTCTCTCTCTCTGTATCTCTATCTCTATCTCTCTCTCTCTCTCTCTCTCTCTCCCTCTTCGTCTCTCTCTCTTCGTCACTCTCACAAGGAAGAGAACTGACCACCCCACCTCATACGTCATTGTCTAGAATATGTGAAGATCTGACACTTCACACCCCGATGTGTGAATGTATTGAAGAAATGTATAGAGTCATCAGAGGCGTTGTGTTACTAAAAAACAATGTAAGGAACAAGTAGAATTAAAATAAACAAGTTCTGGGAAATTTTACAGAACAAAAAAAAAAACTTCTTCAAGTAATCAAAAACTGAAAGATTCTCATGGCTTGGACGTACTCTAAGACACAAAGTAACACCCAAGTAAGTAAATAATGGAGGACACAAAACTGAGAAAAAGAGGACGGGATAACATTCGAAAAACAGAAATGCACAGATCTATCAATGCAACATATTCTTATATGGAATTAAAGAGAACAGTACAAGACATGCAAATATCGAAGACCATCTAAAACCCTGAAATAATTCATGTTTATATATTATTTATATCAATAATTTTACACGAGAAAGGACAATTTCCATTATAGTTATAGTTGTTTTTACCTTGTGGCTTCAGGCTGAAAATACCTACATCCTGGCTCTCGACGGAGACGTGGACTTCAAACCTCACGCAGTGCAGTTGCTGGTTGACAGGATGAAAAAGAACAAGAAAGTTGGTGCAGCTTGTGGTCGCATTCACCCCGTTGGAGGAGGTATACATCATTATGTTTATCATAATCCAAAACTCTGGTTACACATCATTATGTTTATCATGATCCAAAACTCTGGTTACACATCATTATGTTTATCATGATCCAAAACTCTGGTTACACATCATTATGTTTATCATAATCCAAAACTCTGGTTACACATCATTATGTTTATCATAATCCAAAACTCTGGTTACACATCATTATGTTTATCATAATCCAAAACTCTGGTTACACATCATTATGTTTATCATAATCCAAAACTCTGGTTACACATCATTATGTTTATCATAATCCAAAACTCAAGATAGCTTTTCGTTGTGACATTAAACATATTACCCCATTGTACTCCGTGTATTTGGATACGCCATAAAATAGTCTTAGAACTGTTTTAAACCAGGTGGTAGAGTAGAGCGAGATTTTCGCGTGGGATGGTAGATTGAAAAACCTCTGGAATTCTGTGACTTCTACTATCAAATTGCGTTCTATCATGGCGTACTATCATGGCTACTATCATGGCGTTCATTTCGTCTCTCCCCGTACATGGCTTGCATATATAGGAGAGCGGTTTGTGTGGAGACTTTTCTCCAGACCCCGGGCTGAGGTACTGTGTTGAAGAGCTCTTGATTCTCTACCCAAACGCAGAAACCAGCGAATTGTGGAAGATCGGTTTTGGAACTTTACATTGGCGGAGAGATATACAAGTACTAGGACGTAATCAGCATACGCCGTCTCTGCAGCAAAGGAATTACGAGCGCAATTCGTAATCCCGCAAACCGCGTTCGAAACATAGCTTCGGGCGATTTGGAAGCAAGCCGCCTTGTGTTGGTTTTCATTCAATTGCATGAGTGTCGGAAGTTAGAAAGCAATGGCAAACTACTGAACGTAAACTTACCTAGGAATCACAAACAATCAAAATATTACTTGGCTGACTGCGACATCCTGTAAAAATTATGCAACTAACTAAGAAAACCAGGCTAATATCCAGCACGGTACATAGAGTTTGCTGAGATTAGACCTAGTGTGTACGCCACTGTGTTTAGGTATTTCTTTATCAGATGACTGATCCCTAGGACCAGTGGCAAGATGAAGAAGTTATAATTAAACATTAATAAAGTCACATGTCTGATTTATCTAATAACATCGCACGATTCAGTATGCTTTATAAATAGCAAGTTACGTTAGTTATATATCCTTTACAGGACGTAGCAGTCAACTCCAGCATGTTTTGGATGTTTGTGATTCCTGGGCAAGTTTACGTTCAGTTGTTTGCCATTGCTTTCTGAACGACCAGCACCCATATCATGCATGGAAACCAACTCAAGGCGGTCTCCCGCAGATGTGTTTCTAATCTGGTATTTGGGATTACTAATTGCGTCCGTCGCCACGGCCCCGGCGATACAAAGCAAAGGTGCAAACATTAAACAGATATAATATTGACTACATTGCAACCACAAGGGCATTTCATAGAAGCCGTGACACAGAGCAATAAAATAATCACTATATTCAAGAATTATGTCACTCGAGTGAATAACGACATAAAAAGAAACATAAACATCACCACACGCACAAAGCAAGTTTAAAGTTATTAATACGAATAAATCTCATTTGCTATAGTTTAGTAATATCTTCACAAAGAAATCTAGTTCTATGGATGCTGTAATTGAGAGTTCATTGATATGTACATCTAAGCAGTGATGCGTGGAAGTGTATCTTTCTTTAATGGGAAGTATTATAATGTGAGATATAGTTCATTTATATATCCAAAAAGTGTTTTGTATGAAAGTGTCTGTTTGTGTTATTCGAAGTAGTATACTGTGGGTTATAGTAATAAATACTAAATGTATTACTGAATGGGTCTTTGTTTCATAGAAAGCAGTACACTGTAACAAGTGATATATAGTTCATTGATGCATCCAGTGTTTAATGAAAGTCTGTCTTTGTTTGATATGAAGTAGCATACTGTTCGTGGCTCTGTGGCGGAGTAGTGACGGACGCAGTTCGTAATTACGAATACCGCGTTCGAAACAGCTGTGGACGATTTGGAAGATGACCGACTTACGTTAGTTTTTTATGAAATGGTACGGGTGCTGGTAGTTCAGAAAGCAATGGCAAACTACTGAAAGTAAACTTGCCCAGGAATCACAAACAGCCAAAAAAGTATGGGATTTACTGCTACATACTGTAAAGGACATGCAACAAACTTTGTTTTAAAAGTATAATGTAGCATGTGAGATACAGTTCATTGGTACATCCAGTGAATAGTGGAAGTATGTCTTTGTTTCATATGAAGTAGTATAATGTGAGATATAGTTCATTTATAAATCCAAATAGTGTTGTATGAAAGTGTCTGTTTCATAGGAAGTAGTATACTGTGGGATATGGTTCATTAATTGTGTCTTTTGTTTCATAGAAGTCAGTGCAATGTAGCATGTGAGGTATAGTTCATTGATACATTCAAAGAGTATTATGTTGAAGTCTGCCTTTGTTTCATATGAAGTAGTATAATATAATATGTGAGAAAAAGTTCGTTACTACATCCAGACAGTGTCGTGTGAATAAGTGTTTATGTTTCATATAAAGTAGCTTAATGTAGCATGTGAGATATACTTATTAGTCTTCTGATTGTTCTTCCCACTCATTTCTAGGCGCAATGGTGTGGTACCAGATCTTTGAGTATGCCATTGGTCACTGGCTGCAGAAGGCAGCTGAGCACATGTTGGGTTGTGTGCTATGTAGCCCTGGATGCTTCAGTTTATTCAGAGGATCTGCTCTAATGGATGACAATGTCATGCGGACATATGCAACAAGATCATCGGAAGCCAGACATTACCTTCAGTATGATCAAGGTATGATTTAGTGAATCTATCAGATCTCAGCTATGGCGATTACTCTCGTGTCATTTAAATTTCTCATATGTTCACTATACCAGGAAAACATCTCTGGAAACATTATATATGTCTGTGGCATAACTCTCTTGATTGAGTGATATTGACATATGTTGATATCATCACGTGTATCCCTCATATTATTGATTAGTTCTCCACAATAAATAGAAGGCTGCAATGTGATCAGTAGCATCATCATGTGCCTTGCCAATAAGCATGGGCGGTAATGTTTCGCCATCTCTCGATCACCAGAGTCGTGGATCAACTCTGTATTTTTGTCTCGATCATGCCATGTGGCCAAGCCATCTATATAGTTATTTCTCTGTCTTCCTTTTGTTATTTTTACCTCAATCTTGCGAGCTTTCACTAAGTCTAGTTTATTTCTTCTCACAATGTGCCCATTAAATCTTGACTGTCTGTGTCTAATTTCTCTCATTTTAGGGTTTTCATTTCTTTCTAGTTTGACTTGCTCATTCGTTTTTCTATCTGTCCATGCTATTCTTTGCATTTTGTTCAAAAGCCATATTTGCACTGCCTTTAGATGTGTGTTTTTTTTCCAGCTTTCCTGCTCATTGTCTGTATGTCGAATAATATTGAAGAGTTCTGTACAATCATTAGAAAATTACGATGTTATTGTATGCATGATATCATTGACTAGTTAATTATCCACAATAATGAGACGATTGAAATGTAATCTGTATGCCAGCTACCATTGAAGAGTTCTCCGAAACAGTTACTGGCCTATGATATATAAACAGCTGGCCTTGTCTTTGCAGGGGAGGATCGATGGCTGTCAACACTTCTGCTTCAGCAGGGTTACAAAATGGAGTACTGCGCTGCATCTGATGCCATGACTCACTGCCCAGAAAGCTTCAAAGAGTTCTTCAACCAGAGGCGACGATGGATTCCCTCGACCTTGGCTAACATTATGGATCTCTTGCAGTCCTTCCGCACCACTGTCACAGCCAACGATAATATCTCTTACCTGTACATGGCCTACCAGGTACAGTTCACATAGTTATGTAATACTGCTAAATGTAGTACGCAGAGGTTCGCGCCGCGCTGCTAACTTACGGGGGTATGTGAGCCGGTAGCTCAGAAAGCAATGGCAAACTACTGAACGTAAACCTTGCCTAGTACATCAACAGCAGCTGAAAAGTGCTGGTGTTGACTGCAACGTTCTGTAAGGGATATACAACATAAAAATAAAACAGAAAATTGCTGAATGGGTCACATTATTTTCAAAGCTGTTTGCTCAGTTCAGTTCAGTTCAGATTATCATTATCTTCTCCTGGACACGTCCTTGGATGCTGCGATCTCTTGATCTGCTTCGCTGTAAATCCATCAACATACAGCTTCTTCTTCTTCTTCGTTCGCCTTCAGATTTCAACACGATTAAATACAAAGCATGCAGCAGTAAAAACTTTCTGACACCTCTATAGAATAAGCCTTCAAATGAAGCGAGTGTAGGAAAAAATACGCTTTTCTTATCCTTATATATAATTTGGACTCTCCTGCAACAAATGTTAAGCTGTCGTTTTAACTGATCTGATTTTTGTGATTCCTCACTGACTTCTGTCGGAAGGCGTAGCATTGGCTCACTAATAATTGTGTACTATGCGATATATCATATGTTAAACAATGTTATCGGGTAGACAGAGCCCGTTATCTTGGATGGAATCTGTCTAGAGGAAGCAAACCGTACACACATGTGTGTCGAAATCTGACATTTGAGGTGCGTAACTCGGCGTGACGCACATCACTCGACAGAGAAACGAAGAAGAAGAAACACTGTTATTTAACACTAGATGTCTTGACTGACACCGCTAACGCCATCATACATATATTGTGGTTACTGCCTGGACACATCACTTCTTGATATTGCATTTTCATGTCCATCGGCCTTGTTATATGTTTCAGTATCAGGTTCTGAAGAGCTCTCTAGGCAGATCCTTTGGGCTGTGCACAAATATTGCTTCTGCTGCTCTGTAAACCCATTGCTTGCAAGGTTTGCTTTCTGCTCTGTTTCCGCTGTTGTTAAACTGTCATTGCTGCTAGCAATGATGCGTTTGATTATGGTCTAATTGCATCACCGAAGCATCTTTTTCGCTGTTTTTTGGGGAAAATGCATGAATGACATTAAGCCTGCTTGCTTCGTATCTCATTATGTCTTGTCTGCATATACCATAGGCTATACTTGATGATTTATTTCTATGGTCAATATGCATACAGGTATTCAAAGATGACCAATGTTTCCAATATCCTGATCTTGGTTTATGCAAGTACATCTTGACATAAAGTAAATGAATATTGATCATATTTAGTTTTACATGAACACAGACGAGAGCGTTATAATAGTTTATAAGGAGCTACACTAATAATGACCTGCGCTGCCGGGCGAGGGTTCGACGCCTGCGTTCATTGCCAGTCGGCAAAATGCCTGGCCACCTATTCCTCCGCGCATTCAGACCTCACAGACTGCGGTGGCTCTATTACAACACAGACCCATAGCAGGAAACTGCTTGCTTCGGGACAAAGTAATTATTATATACGTGACAATATACAGTTATGGATTACTTACCGCGGTGTCTGGATGCATGTAATCACTTGTGAACATACAACAGTGTATAGGCAGTATCTCAGTTAAACAATCGTGTTCCAATTAATGAGATTTTATTCTTTTATTGAGAGTAATTCTTTTAAATGATGTTTGGCTGTAACATCATTTATTTTCATGGTTATAATCCTCATTCTTTAATTACCTTGGCGTCATGTATTATTTATTAGATGTCAGTACAACTGTAGTTGTTTATAATCTCGTTGCTTGTTATAAATATATTATTCGGAAATTGGTCAAAATGAATGATTATGTTGGAGTCCTTTGTAACAAGTACTCGATATTGGAAAGTGCTTTGTCTATCTGATGTTATCGATTCACTGGGGCCTGGATTTTTATCCTACATTCCAATATCATATGGTGATATTCGCAAGTGTTTATCAGCTGGTGTGATGGTCCATTTGAAGTGTTCCTTGGATCTCGTAAACACGAAAGTAACTATTTCTCGATACCTGTAAAACTGGACACTAAACGATAATTTAAAACTACCATCACTGTTTTTTCTACCATTGCTTGTGGTTACTGATGTTTTGTTTTTTTTCTGCGAAGAGGAGAACCGTGGCCACTAGCCTAAACAATAACCACGCCTTCTACAAGAGAGGACATTTACCTCATCTTCGATAGACAACAAACTCGAGTTTTCTGTTTCTGCAGCTGCCTTTCATCTCCCAGTGGAGTATAGCCTCACCAGCTCACCCTTCAGTACTGTTTGGTTTTTGCGGCAAATGTTAGCCCAAGACTTATTGATGAATGCTTTACACATCTCAAGATGTGTCTATGAGGCAAACATCCTAACCTCTCCGCTGTCCGCTCCTTTACTTAAATCGTCTCTATCTAAAATAACTTTATATTACACATTTCATTACATTCTTCACTGCTACCGAGAATATACCCCCCCCCCCCTCCCCCGGGCGCAATTTAAAAAAAAACACAGAAAACACTGGCAGTTGTCCATGTTTGGAGTAGCCTAGAGTGTACAACATAATGTTTAGATGTTGCTGACTCACATGAATCCACATTGTGGTTGTGTGTTTTCTGTGCTCATTGTTTGATGTGTGGCTTGTTAGAGAATTAGATAATGAAACTACATTTAAATTGATGCAAATCCTTTACAGGACGTTGCGGTCAGTCCCATTTCCAGAGTGTTTATAAAGCAAATTTATGTTCATTAATTTAATTTACATAACATAAAAGATGGTAACATTGTCCACTCAATGTCAAGTTAACATTATACATATGTTGTGATTTCAGGGTCTGCTGATGTTGTCCACCGTGCTTGGCCCAGCAACAATTCTGCTCATGATGGCAGGAGCTATCAACCCTGTGCTAAGCATAGACCTGTATCAGGCATACCTCATCATTGTGGGACCCATCGCCATCTATCTTGTCATGTGCTTCATCACCAAGTCTGAAACACAGCTTATTTTAGCTGCAATTCTCAGTGCTTTGTATTCCCTGCTTATGATGGCGGTTATAGTTGGCACAGCTGTACAAATATCTGAAGATACAATTGTTAGCCCTAATGCAATTTTCCTAATTATGATGATTGCCATATTTTTGCTGTCAGCCTCGTTCCACCCACAAGAGTTCTTCTGTTTGCTACCTGGTGCCTTGTATTTTTTGGCTCTGCCGTCTGGTTATGTCTTGCTCATGGTCTATTCTATGTGTAACATGCATGTGGTGTCTTGGGGTACTCGTGAAACGTCATCACTCGAAAGGAAAGTACAGATGAGGCAACATGCTGCGCCTAAGTCTGTTGGTGGAATTTATGGATGGATCCATCGTCAAGAAGAAGAAAGTGCGTGCTGCGGAAGATTTTTCAAAGGTCTGCGGCGACTTTGTGGATCTGGCACACAGGATTTAAACACGGAAATTCTTCGTCAGGTCATTGAAAAGTTGGACAAGGTGGAAGCAGGAATGAGAAATGTCGCCACTACCGGAACATCAGCCTTTCAGCACAGTAGAAAAAGATCATCTTCAAGATCAAGACACTCAAAAAAGTCCAACAAATCAACCATCAATGATATTGAAGAAGAAGCTGAAAATGGGGACGCCAGTTCTTCCAGTTCTGCAACACTTTCCGATGATGAAATGTACCTTGATGAAGAGCGCGATGAGCTAATCAATCCCAGGTGGCTTGAAGATGATGCAATGAAAAATGGCGAGGTACAGTACCTACCTATGCGTGAGATAGAATTCTGGCAAAGATGTATAGCTAAGTATCTGCATCCAATAAACCCTGATAAAGGCACTGAAGCTAAGGTCTCGGTAGAGTTGAAGTCCATGAGAAATAACATAGCCTTTGCCTTCTTCATGATGAATGCATTCTGGATGGTGATCATCTTTATGTTGCAGCGTGTCAAGGACAAAGTCAGCATCATTATTCCCAAATATGGAGGCGGAACACTTAGCATAGAACCGCTGGGTCTAATCTTCCTGAGTGTCTTTGCTGTCATTTTACTTCTGCAGTTTGTGGCCATGTTGAGGCATCGATACGGAACCCTGCTGCACATTCTGTCGTCCACAGAACTGAGAGTAAACAAGAAGAAATTCAATCAGAAGCAGGCTATACGTGACATTGTTGAATATGCCATGAAGATGCAGAAGTTGACTGGATTTGATGAAGATCTCACAGACCAAGATTATGAATACATGAGTTCGTCTGAGAGTAGACCAAGCAGTGCACAGCCCTCTAGTAATCTGTTTGCCTCTTCGGGAAACTATGCATCATCTCGATCATTGGGGATTGAAGATAGTGATGTTCCAATCCAGATGGCTGGTGGTACTCCTTACTCCTTGATGATGGACAATCCTGGTTTTGATGAGTCCACCCCTAAATCTGCAGTAGAAGTATCCGCTATTGGAGAAGTGCCTCACAAAGAAGGATTAGAAGGTGGTAGAAAGAAAGGCAAATCTTCCAAGCTTGGAAGAAGCAAATCAACAATGGTGGACAAGAACAACACACTGAGACGGCAGTTTGAGCGGAGGTATAAAAGAATGCTAAAGAACCACTCTGCTGAAACTGGTCAGGACCCCGACTTTGATCCCTTCATGAGCAGGTCACTGAGGGAAACCAGAAGACCAAACAAGAGAGAGTCGGTGGAAGATGTAGTAGCTAGGTTTAACAATTTTAACAGATGACCTACCGTGTCATCGTAGAGCATCAGTATTGGCTATGACCGGAATGACACATGGGACCATTACTGAAGTACTGTACAACACAACTTACTAACATTTGTATATTTGAACACTTAGTATGCTACAAAACCTCAGTCTCATACATACACTGCTTAGAGTAAACATGGGTGTATATTAGTTAGTTATTAATTTACTACAAATTAACATACATTATATAAGTAATCTGTAGTTCCTCAGCATGAAAGAAGATGAGTTATCAAAAACACACTTGAAAAAAGTGTTAAAATGATAGCTTTATCTTTAAATATTGATGCAACTGTATATTTTGTTTTTTGAACGTCATGTGATTTACATGGCATGTGCTACAATCTGTGTTCATAAACTGTTTATTATAAAAACTGCCTGACGTCTCAGTATAGGATTTTCACAAAGCTAAAATTTGCAACTCCCAAACTGCTAAACTCTTTCGGTGTTATCTATGAAATCATTGGTTCAGATACATTTGACAGCACATTTGGTCACATAAAACATGGTATCCTTTAACCCTTATTTTCACCATTGGCAATATTGTCTAGAATTTGTCACGCTTTGTGTATTGTTATTGTTTATATATCTCAACATTTTGTGATCTGTTGTCTTTCTTTTATCGCAAATATCAGAAAGAAGCAGTCATAATGTTTTGGCCTCATTATGAGAAGACAAAAAGTGGAACATGTTGTGACAACCAGACAGATTTCTGGAAAGAGATATAGAGGAAGACATCATGAGAAAATTCTTGACAATCTGATTTCATAACACGGAAGGGAGTCTAAGCACGAATTGATCCATGCCGTCGGAGATCGCAATTTGTGGAGAGGCATGATCGCCCATGCCAGCTGGCAAGGCACTGGATGATGCTTATGATGTTCTTCTCTGTGTTTATTATACTGGAGACTGCAATCAATGCAATAGTCACTGTAGACACGAAACTTTACCTAAAGACAATCAACAAGTTGGAAGTTACTTCCCATGTACCACTTGTGTTCTGCATCCAGAGTTATTATATATTTTCAGAGACTATATTTGAAATAGTTTAACTTATTATATGTAGTCATTTTGTCTGTTTTTCCTGTTAATATTTATAATTTTCTTGGTGAGGTGGCCTTTCGTGCATATAATGCGCTGGATGCGTGTGTGTATATGTGTGAAAGGAACGTAGCGAACGCTAATTTCAGCAGAAGTGAGGTAACGGACCCTGTACACACCTTAGGATAGATCCATATTTTATAGACCAATCATACTCGGTCGGTGATGTGATTTATATCACGCTGATCGCTTTTATTTCCCCATTAAGTTTTTGGTATCCATTATACGCCAGATCGACCTGGGAAACCAGATCAATTTTTAAAATCTGCACAGACGCGTATTCGAACCCAACACCACTTAGCTGGGAAGCGATAGTCTAGCCACTATTCTACCGCAACTCCTAATGAATGTAAACATTTGTAAAATGTACTGATGATAAATATCTTAATAGCCACCGTAGCACTGACGCAAGGAAAATCATCGTTTCTAGAATTCCAACAACATATTCATTAATGAGACTTACTTTTGCTCATCATATCAAAGCTTTTATCAATGAAGCTGTTTGCCTGGTTACATACTTATATGTAAAATATACGCACATAAGATTATCAGTTTTCGCAATATGGGCTACCCATTTGAAATGTTACTATGTGAGATAGTCAATATTATGAATTTTATCAAATGACTTACGCAAAACGCCTGTGTGATGAGATGCTTGAGGAAATCTGTCAACTTAATTATCCGAGACTGAATAAGAAACGATGTTATCAGACAGACAGTGAGATCAATACCTTGTGCCACATTTATTGAAAGACAGAAGATTTGACCATCTCGTCAGAATGCAGCATCATCAACTACCAGCACTGGCCATACATAAAGAAGACCTGCTACGAGAGCAAGAGGACGCCCGAAAAGAAAATGGATTGACGACATCAAAGACATTGTACAAACACACCAAGTGACACTATCCATTGCCATCCATCCGGCGCTGGAGCCCCAACTAATTATTCTTCCCAACGACGCTTGACGGCAAAAGTGGAAGATGATGATGATGATAAAATGACAAACATTACATATTTTGAGTTAGATATTTCAGTTAACGACTAGTAGACCCCTCTAGTGCTGAAAAGATACATGATGGCAAATTATGTTATTGCTATATTAGTGATGTACTGAAAACTGGCTATGCAATGGTTGGTATTGTGTTACAACAGCTGCCTGGGTTGATAAAGAATGATGTGCTATGTATGTGAATCCAAACTATAGCGAAACTTCTAGCAAATACAATTAAAACTATGACAATAAAAACTGACTTTGTGTGGTGACTAGAAAGAAAGGTTAAAAAGTATGTCTATACATTTCTAATGAATACTGTACAGATCGACAGAGCCATAAGAATGTGGAATGGCACGAGACAGCATGGAAGATGCAAAGTTTATGTCAACTATAAAGTTCAAAAAGATTTATAGGCTAACCAATCTGGCAACTATGAGATTGAGAAAGATTATATAGGCTAATCAGTGTGGCAACTATAAGGTTGAGAAAGATATTTATAGGCTAATCAATCTAGCAACTATAAAGTTGAGAACGAATCATAGGTTATTCATCTGGCAACTGTAAGGCAGAGAAAGTATCGTAGGCTATTCTATGAGGCAACTGTAAGGCTGAGAAAGAATCGTAGGCTATTCTATGTGGCATCTTTATAGTTGAGAAAGAATCGTAGTCTATTAAATATGGAAACTGTAAGGTTGAGAAAGTATCGTAGGCTATTCTATGTGGCATCTTTATAGTTGAGAAAGAATCGTAGTCTATTAAATATGGAAACTGTAAGGCTGAGAAAGTATCGTAGGCTATTCTATGAGGCAACTGTAAGGCTGAGAAAGAATCGTAGGCTATTCTATGTGGCATCTTTATAGTTGAGAAAGAATCGTAGTCTATTAAATATGGAAACTGTAAGGCTGAGAAAGTATCGTAGGCTATTCTATGAGGCAACTGTAAGGCTGAGAAAGTATCGTAGGCTATTCTATGAGGCAACTGTAAGGTTGAGAAAGTATCGTAGGCTATTCTATGAGGCAACTGTAAGGCTGAGAAAGAATCGTAGGCTATTCTATGTGGCATCTTTATAGTTGAGAAAGAATCGTAGTCTATTAAATATGGAAACTGTAAGGTTGAGAAAGTATCGTAGGCTATTCTATGAGGCAACTGTAAGGCTGAGAAAGTATCGTAGGCTATTCTATGAGGCAACTGTAAGGCTGAGAAAGAATCGTAGGCTATTCTATGTGGCATCTTTATAGTTGAGAAAGAATCGTAGTCTATTAAATATGGAAACTGTAAGGTTGAGAAAGTATCGTAGGCTATTCTATGAGGCAACTGTAAGGCTGAGAAAGTATCGTAGGCTATTCTATGAGGCAACTGTAAGGTTGAGAAAGTATCGTAGGCTATTCTATGAGGCAACTGTAAGGCTGAGAAAGTATCGTAGGCTATTCTATGAGGCAACTGTAAGGCTGAGAAAGAATCGTAGGCTATTCTATGTGGCATCTTTATAGTTGAGAAAGAATCGTAGTCTATTAAATATGGAAACTGTAAGGTTGAGAAAGTATCGTAGGCTATTCTATGAGGCAACTGTAAGGCTGAGAAAGAATCGTAGGCTATTCTATGTGGCATCTTTATAGTTGAGAAAGAATCGTAGTCTATTAAATATGGAAACTGTAAGGTTGAGAAAGCATTAGTCTATTCAATCTGGCAACTGCCAGCGGGCGCTGGTACGCAAATTATTCCTCTCCACGCCGCTTGACGGCAGAAGTTTAAGATGATGATGATGATGATGATGATGATGATGATGATGATGATGATGCTGAACTGTAAGGTTGGTAAAGAATTGTAAATTATTCATTCTAGCAACTGTAAGACATAATCGTAGGCTAATCAATGTGGCAACATTGAGAAAGAATCTGAGATTATTCAATCTGGCAACTGTAATGTTAAGAAAAAAAAAATGGTTGGTTATCCAGTCTGGCAACTCTCAGATTTAGAAATAATCACGGGATATTCAATCTGTGGCGAAGGAGTAGCGAATGCGACTAGCAATCCCGCATACCACGTTCGAGGTCAGTTGCAAGCGATTTAGAAGCAGGCTAATCTGTGTTAATTTTTAACAACTGTATGAGCTTCGGTCGTTCAGAAAGCAATGGCAAACTATTGACCGTACACTTTCCTATTAAATCATAAACAGACAAAAAATCATGGCGTTGTTTCTGACGTCCCGTAATTGACATGCTAGTAACAATTCAATCCAACATCTATACAGTTGAAAAGTAATCATGGGGTTTCAGTGTTGCATTTACACAGTTGAGAAAGACACATAGGCTACTCAATTTGGCTTCTATAAACTTGAGCAAGAATTATAGGATATTCAATCTGCAAAGAATACCATGGACAGCCAGAAAGACCAATGAACAAGTCCTTCAAGAAACAAATGAAGATCGTAAATTGATTAGAGAAATTAGACGTAGACAGTCAAAATTTTTTGGACATGTTATGAGAAGAAATGGATTGGAGAATTTGGTGACAACTGGTAAGATCGAGGGGAACAGACAAAGGGGAAGACCTAGAAGCAAGTACCTGGATGGCTTGGCCTTGTGGCATAGTCGAGACAGAAACACGGAGCTGATCCACGACTCTGGTGATCGGGTGAGATGGCAGAACATGACCGCCCACGCTTACCGGCATGGCACATGATGGATGGATGGAATCTGCCAACTATAAGACATAACAATACATATAGAAGTATAAAAAAATGCTACCAGTCTTAACGTAATCATCGCCGGCCATGCCGATAGTTGTGGACGGTGATGACTCGACATATCACTCGATGACCAGTGTCTGTACAAGGTGTGTGTTCTTGTCCAGGTTTCGCCAGGAGATCAAGTAAGTATTTACCTGTTTATCTTCTGCTTGTTGTTTTCCCATTCAGTTTGCCAGTTGCCACGAAGTTTTCAAATTTACTGAGTGTCAATTCCATTTCTTTCCGTTGCGCCAACCCACTCAACCTCAAAAGAGAAGTTATAATTAGGGCGCATCCCAGTCTTCAATTAATAATCCCTTGGCCGAATCAGCCACATTGTTGATATTTATTTTTATAAGGGCTCGCGATTCCTCGGGGGGGCCAGAACCGCCACATGAAGTTTCATTTTCCTATGTGTCATTCTGATTATCGCCTCTGTTGGAGGCCCTGGCAAGATCAAGTGTAGATGACTACACTTTGATCTTACCCAAAAGGCCGAAAAGCGATCCATATCTTTTTGGATTCTTTTTAAAGTGCTCACGGTTCTCCCGAGGGACAGAGCCGCCCCATCAGGTCCCCACGTCCCTGTGTGTCATTCGGATGACCGCCTCTGCTTGTGGCCATGGTAAGATCAAGCGCAGATACTTAACTTTGATCTCAGCCAACGCAGATACTACTCGTTGATCTTAGCCAAAAGACCGAGGACATTGATCTGAAAGGGATTGTCGTCAGTAGCGATTATGACAACGTGTCGATTATACCATTACCCCTACCCCGTTCTACCTCAAAGAGAAGTTATATTAGGGCCATTAACCGGCTCAGATTAATAATCCCGTGAATGAGTCAGCCACAAATAGCCCACTGGTTTACCCTTACAGGATATTTATCTGAAGGTGATTGTTGTCCATAGAGTGCAATGGAATTACAATGTATCCAAAATATATTTGTCTGTGTCCTCTTTCTGAACTCAATTTACAGTTTTCATGTATTTCCTGAGGGTTCTTGCATTCTATTTCCTGTCCGTCATTTGTATTCATTAAATTTCCCTCGGAAACCACATTTCCATTACCATTTAATGTTTCACAGTTTCTATGCTTATTGTCCATATAGTTCTGTTCTTAGTATTAAAAAGTAACAGTAACACAACAGGAATGCCACAAATTCCTAGTGCTGACACATTCAGGTAAACGGGGAAAATAAGGGAGATAATAACATCTACTTGAACATCCGTATAAAAAAGATAGGTAATAGCCCTTGAAGACGATAACGACTTTGGATGATGTAAAAGTCACAACCAATTTGAATTTCTGAAGAGTCACAGTAGTAGAGTATCGAGTCACAGTAGCAGGGTATCGAGTTACAGTAGCAGGGTATACATCCACACGGCGGGTAAATGAGAGATGGTGGTGACAATCTCCCTTAGCAAAAACAGCACACATAGAACGACAAATCATCTGTAAAAAGTTGTTTACACAAAGAGGGTGACTGATCAACTGTCAACAGTTTTATACAAAGAGATCAACTGATCCCATGTCAACAGTGTAAAAGTACATTAACTAGATACAGACTAACTGACAAGGTACATTAACTAGGTACATATTGATTGTAAAGGTACATTAACTAGGTACAGTCTGATTGTAAAGGTACATTAACTAGGTACAGACTGATTGTAAAGGTACATTAACTAGGTACAGACTAATTGTAAAGATACATTAACTAGATACAGACAGACTGAAAAAATACATCCAAGAAACGAACCCACGACCTTCTTAGCGCGAGACAGTCGGTTTGACTACTCTCTCTCTCCCCCCCCCCCCCCCCCTGTTGCCAGAAGGTGTTCGAATTATTTATATACTCACATTTAAAACTATTATCGTGGATATCTTAAACGTGACCATGTATTCTTGTAAATGTGACAGTGCTGTGGGGAGGGAAGGGGGGGGGGGGGAGAGAGAGACTACCTTGAAGATAAGAGCGAGAATAAAGTACACTTAATTTCAACTTTAATATCACGACATATCTATTTTGGCACCGTGAGTTAGCAATTGTTTTGTTGATAAGGTGATTGTTGCAAGCAGTGGGGATAAAATAACTGGCATATAACTCAAAGGTGATTGGAGTTAGCGACAACGCTAATGCGAAGAAGAGCAAAGCACATCTTTGAGGTTTGAAGATTGACGAACAATTTGTGAAGAGAAATTGTAAGGTTTCGAAAAGTATAAGATTGCCACTTCACGTGGTACGTTTCAGCCAAGAAAATAACTAGTGTGTCCTACAACTGCTCCATGTGAGGACACACTTTGTGGAGATGAAAACAACAAGCTCGAGTTGATTGCTACTTTCTCTGAATACACTCATATTGACGCTAGAAGTTGTACGAAGAAGAAATTACACAGGTTAACTGGTTTTCTTCGATTACATTAAAGAATGCAAATTATATCACAGTTACATGAGGTGGCATAACAGGAACTGGGGCAGTAATGAGCAGCCGTATATCTAGACTAGGAATGCATGGCAATCAGTGTAGCACCCCGATAACGTACAAATAATAAGGTGATGATATTGAAGGCGAAGATTGTTTATTGTATTGTATCGTTATTTATAGATCATTTTGTTTTGGTTTAGGATCTTGTTTGAACTAGTCATACATTAACTTTAATCTTAACACTAACATCTCACTGCTGTTCTATTAGAGATGTTTATGCTTCCTTTAAGCTGCTCTTGAAATAACCACGATGTCGCCTACTTCAAACTTGTGTATATTGTCAAAAGAAATAAAAGCTTTCCCACAACAGCAATGCTTATTACCATTGTGACTAATTATGTTTGTGGTGTGAATTGCATGAAAACGAATGCTTACTTTCATCTACTACTTTTTTGTCTTTAATGAATAAAAGAATACTCACCATGTCTGTCTGCAATTATATATGATTAGCGGCTCTGTGGCGAAGGTGTTACAAATGCAATTCGTAATTCCCATACAAAGGTATGAATTCCCATCGTTCAGAAAGCAATGGGTTTTCTTTTTGCCCTTAACCTGCACAGTTCGCGGCGACTGCACTAGCCAGGCGGCCTTAATTCTTCAGGCTCAAGGCCCCACTGCCCTACACTGAAAGGTACTACAGGCAGTATATGACAGTAGAACGGATAATCTTAAATTTCATTCTTGGATGTTACCGCGAGCTTCGACACAGATTCCATGCTGAAACATAATTAAATAGGGGAGTTTTCTGTCACAGAACGCCGTGTGCATCATCCCATAATGTATCTCGGTTTACAGAAGAAATAAGAAGACATAAAGAACAATACGCTACTCGCAGCATCTGACTAAAAATTGGCGCTCGGTGTTTGAACCTATGATGAACAATTACGCCAGTAGATGGCCGACTCTCAAAGCGGACGCCGCCTGATTTCAACGTTTACTCAGGACATCCTTTCTACATCTACCTAAAATTATAGGCTTCCAATATTCTCAATGGCAATGGGTTGTCCTGCGTCTGCATAAAGACTTCCAATGTCCATAATACCAGGGTATTTTAGATCTGTCCTTTTCCTGGTTTTTGGCCGGGTTTCTGTGCAAGAGCTCGGTAAATTCCAGTAATCCTCGGGAGGTTGTACCTTTACCCATCTGGGAAAGGAAATAATCAGCGGGATTCTTCTGCGCCTTTGAGCGACTATTTTAGTCATCTCCCTTACTTGGTCTAACCATTTTAGCCGAAGGGGTGTCAGTAGTGAAGTCTTACATACGTTGATCACAATAAAGTTTTTCTCCATGAACTTCCTACGTCTTTTATAGATCCATAACTGATCCATCATTATCCTCCTCCTTTTATGATGAATATTGGTAAACACCATGGTCCCTTGATATAAATACAACTGCCTTTTCCCTCTTTTTGAGTGAGGCGTAATGATCTTCCCTCCTCGGTGCCATGAATTATTCCCTCTATAATTCATCAACGGGCAGAGTTTCTCTGCAGTATAGTCCCGTATGGAATCCGCGCTAGAAACTGGTAATTTATAGTGCCAAGTTGTCCAGCCTTGAAGAATCAACTGCTCCTCGATGTCTGTTCGGTTGTGTTACTTTTTGAAGTAAAGTATCTACGAATAGCTGATCCACTCTAATTACATTGTCCTGAGTGAAGGGTAGATAAAATCCTAAGCGTGTTGGTTCCACACCACTCTTGATTTCTGTTACTTCAGGTTCCTTTAGCTGGGATTCCCAGATAACTTCAACTATAAACATTATGGGGTTTCCTCCATCTGGTGCTAAGAATGTTCTTCTTTGGTAGCTACAGACAATATCATCTGTACAAAATTAGTCTATATTCTGACTCTTAAGAATTCTCTGTGTCTCCTGAGTCTCTAAACTGGTATACTCCGAGATCACAACATCTGGAAATTTTTCCATGTCTGGTATTTCCTCTCTGGCCGCGCTTTCCTGTGCTAAGTCTTGGCAAAGTAAATACTTTGGGTGGGTTTTCCTATAGGCCCTCCATCACATTAGGTAATTTATTTCCACTGATATCTAGTGATTCTTGCTGACCTGTAGCCTCAAATATCACTAGGGGTTTCGGTTCTCTCTTCCTCACTATCTAAGTCAAATTAAATGCCTCTTTTTGATCACCTGAGAAGTGAATACGAGCATCGGTTAACCCTTCGTCGACAACCTCTTTAAAAGATTTCATTAGGCCCTCTGGCTCGCGAGGTTCACTACTTGTCGAAGTCAAACTGAAGGTCCTGTACTGGCACACCAATTAAACCACTATTATTATTGTGAAAACAGTAATCACGTTTGTGACTGTTTGAAGTACCTTTGGCAATTTTCTTCTTACTCCTTTTCCGTATACGAATGCGTAGACTAAAAAAAGTCGATTAAAAATCGACAGGGTCGACTTCATTGCACCGGGTTTATCCCATATGGCTAGGTCTCTCTCCGCAGCGCGGAAAGTGTCTCCGAAAAATTTCACGAACCTAAGGGCGCAGCCCGGAATCGAACCCACAACCTTCAGAGAATCAAATGGCTTGACCACTTCGCCACGGAGACTCCGAACTTAAAACCTGTAATTCTCTATCTACTGTCTCTTGTTCTGCGGTGGTTGGCATAGATGCCACCTCTTTCATGGCTTGGTGAACATTCGTATCTCCTACCATATCTTCCACTAGAGAGGGTAGTATTTCCATAACACTGTTTCTTCAGTTTTGCTACGCTCTGTTTCTTCAAAGAGCTGCTTTGCGAATAACTCATCAATTTCTGTAGTCATCTGTTCGTCCTCTCGGTCCCACCACTCTATTTCGTCTCTAATATATATGTCTAGACACTCTCCTGTAAAACCGCGCCATTCTAGGATGATATACGCGGCATTCTGTGACACCTGTCAAAGAGAACCTTCATATATAGCGCTGGTTGCATTTCATGGAGAGGATATGAATAATAAACGAATATGTCGTGATGAACAGTACTCGACAAGATGGTGCAAGACAGGAAACATACCAGCAGACCTGTCATTAGCCAGGGGCGTATCGCAATTCGAAAGTTAGACTGAGATAACATGCAATAGCGTGCGATCGGAAACTCAAGGTGGACCTCCAGGAGAGGTCAGCATGGCTGAATGGATAAAAGCACTGGTTCCTTAACTACTGGTGTAATGTTGCCTAGGTAGCGGGTTCGACCCTTACACCGGTCAGTTGGACTGACATGTTGACTTCTCGTCCTTGACTTTAGTTTAGTTTAGTCGTTGGATTAACATCACGGCACACGGTTTAACCCATAAGTGCTCCGTTTTCCTCCTAACTCAAACCTGAGTTTGGAGAAACTCAGCTCAATGCACGAACTCCGTTGCATCGGCGAGGATCCTGGAATACTTTGGGTACATATTTAACTCGAAATTTTGCCCGGGCAGCGCCGTTAGGCTACTCTTTTTCAATTTCCAACTGCCAAGGGCTTTTTTACGTGCGCAACAATACACACGGGCGTCAGATCTCACTGCCCAGAGACCAGGGGACATTTTATTACCGGAAGTCCACGTGAATTTTTTAAATGAATCCCGGTCCTCACCGGGACCTGAACCCGGGACCTCCAGCACTCGAGGCGGACATCATACCTCGAGACCACTCAGCCCCCCCCCCCCCCCTAATCGTCCTTGACTTGGGGAAGTAAATATCTAGTACCTTAGAAATCAGAATGGGCTTGCTGATGGCGAGGGACACTAGTAATAAGGAAAGCTAATCCACACACAAAAATCAGCCCAATGGACTAGAAGTAGTAGCACGTGCATGGACTAGGCTTGAGTTCAAAGTTAGCGAACGTTAAACACAAATACAATTCCAAGACTTTCATTGCACAAGTGAACTAGACGACGTGTTTAACACATAAAATACAAGGGCAACGGTCGTCCCTCTTGCTCCCTCTCCCCCTTATTAGGCCACTGAGTACAGCATGTGTACTATTGTCGATATTTGCTGGGAGCTATTTCTGGCTTGAGGTGAATAAATGCCTCTCGCCGTAGAGGCAAGAATGTATTGTATAGGCTATCATTGGTGGTTCATCGCTAATAGGCAAAATAAGTACGAAAGAGAAAAGGGCAGCCATGACATTTTCCATTGCCGTACATGTACAGACCTACAAGCACTTGGAATCAGCGACTGGCAAGAGAAGGTCCACCAGAGAGACGAATGGAGACGGATTGTATTTGCAGCAAAGAACCTCAATGGCTCGGAACGCTGAAGAAGAAGAAGAAGAAGAAGGATGTACTATGGGCAATATCGCTGGAGAATACAATTTGTGCAGTTGAACAACCATGTTCTATAAATATCATCTCCACAATAAAAGCGCTTCAGTTTCGATGTAATGAAAGGAAAACACGATCGGCTTAACACAGCAGTAAACCAAACATTCTTTTGCTCTTGAACCAATAATCAGATTCTTTTTTAAAAACCATCCCGATACTTACTCATCTGTGAAAGAAGTATTGACTCTATAAACCAAATTAAACTGTATTTATGAGTTTAAGTGTGAGTGCCTATCGATTTACGTAGGTAGAATGGAATGAAAGTTAGCAAATCGAGTGCACGCACGCGTGCGCGCGCACACACACACACACACACACACACACACATATATATATATATATATATATATATATATATATATATATATATATATATATATATATATATATATATATCAGTGTGGGTGGACAAGAGAGTTAATCATCTTCATGAATCCCCGTGCAGTCAACACGTCATAAAACTCCAAGCTTTCAAGATTTCGAGACAGCTAATTAAAAGCCATCATAAAGTAAATACAGAAAAGGCGTTTAGTACACTGTATTAAACGAACATTAAACAATAGCTGAAATTCATCGACACATTTACAATTAGACGGTTCCACACAGTTTTGTACACACAGAAAAATTCTATTTGGAATTTGCGATTACCGTGGGCGTAACTGGTGCTCCATCTTGAAAATATATTTTCTACTTATTTTTAAAATATTAGACTACGTATTTTTAAAAATTTCAGCCAAAGCATAATTCATTTATTCACTTCATATAATATGTAATTCCGCAGTATACTTATGACGATATGCAGAGAGATTTGCCAGGCAATAAATCGAGCAACATAAAATTAAATGTTTAAATTCACTAAAGGGACACACTGTTTTGCGTTTCAAATATAAAGTATTCAAAATTATGTTTTAATGCAATTTGAATAATTAAGATACTAACTGTAGTCGCAGAATTTATAACCCGACATATTTCTCTGCATTTCGTCAAATGCATACTACAGAAGACATTTAGAGCACGCACACACACACACACACACACACACACACACACACGTGAACGCGCACGCGCGCAAAGCAAACAATTAATCCTTATAACACACATATTCCCACGGTAAATTAAACTATCTAAAAAAGGTAACTGGAAGTAATAAAATGAGAAGAGACAAATAGTATGGCTGAATTTAAATACTTTAGACTCTCAAAACATTTTAAAACTGAAGGAAAATGTAGACGGCAAGCAAAAAATAGCTAGACAACGATACAAGTGGGAAGATTACTTCTAGGGGAAAGACAAACAGCAGTCTGCTAGGGTATACAACAAACGTGTGAGACAGAAAATGTTACAGATGCATTGCAGTCAAAATTCATTTTGAAGAAGGCTCTTTGATTGACGGACAGCCATAATTATTAATGGATTCTTGCTACCGAGTGATGCTTAAATAGGATAATGTCGATTTAACATTGATTTGTGCCATATTAATTGATAAGCATACATTTAATTACTATAAACTGAAATCTACATGAAAAACAATGACATAAGTTCTGCTCCCCTCCCTGTCCCCAATGTAGAGAAATTGATAAACTGTATGTACACCTGGAGAAAAAAGAACAGTTAGGAAAGCATAAAACTCGTGTGAAAAAGTGAGAGATAATAAACACAGACACACATGTATGTATGTACACTGTGTCTGTTTATTATTTCTCACTTCTTCGCGGGAGTTACACGTCCCCAACTATTGTTATTTCCTATTGTTATACTCTGCTGCAGCTGTTACGTCTCTACACCTGTTGGTTGTGAAAGATGAGCAAGTAAAGAAACGACCAAGGCGCGTTCAATAATAGTCTTTAATAGCAACAGGTAGAGACCTTGTTTCTAGGTCATATTGTTAGTCCCATCGGCACTCGATGGTTGGGTCATGTGATCAGTATCAAGCCTGCCGCCTTTAACTTCGCAGACATTTTATGGTAACATTTTATTGATCTGTGTCGATCCGGTAGCCTTGTGGTCCCATAAAGATATGCCCATCTCAACGGATAAATGTTCCACTAACATCGCGAAACTGTCCATTTCATGAACTGGGCATATTTAAGAAAGAAAACAAAACTGAAAAAGTGAATAAGATTCTTCTTTTCCTTTTCTTTTCGAGGAGAAGTGCATCACTTCGCGCTTAGGCCAGTGTACCTCGTAGGTCAATGAGTCCGACTACGGCAAGCATTTGCGTAAGGGTTTCTTCTTCTAGCCTCTTCCATGGCGAAGGTGTTACGGAGACAGTTCATAACCCCGCATACCGTTTTCGAAACACAGCTTCGGGCGATTTGGTATCAGAGCGCTGTGATATAATAAAACGTCCTCACCCTTTCCTAGCATTGACTCCCTTAAAAATAAACAACCCCTTTCAATTACTGTTTAAGTAACTTACTTAATGTAGGAGAAAATACAACAGCGATAGACTGACCGAGGCAGCTTAATTTATTTGGCTTTATTTTTTTTCACGTACCTAGCAAGACCGGGACTGATTGAAAAACAAAGGCCCAGTGTAGCCATTTTTGGTCAGTACGACACAAAGAAACAGACGTGCGTTCCCCGTGTGGGGTTTCTTTCCCCGTGTGGGGAAAGGTATTTTTGCCTTTTAAAACCATGATTCTCTTCAGCTATTGGTATGTTATATCTACATTATTAAGATGTATTTATGTATTACATAGACCAGTATGTTTAATTAAGAATTAGTTAGAATAATAAGTCAACAATTCTCTTAAACCAGGCTGGATGATGTTTACCAATGAAACACATGTGGGGTCCCGCCCGGTACGGACTTCACCTAGTAGTGGAGTAGTCCGTGAATTAAAACTCATGGTAAACATCACAATTGGTGTATTATTGTGGGTATATGAATTCAGGGAAAACCTCTCGCAGGTAAACCAAGTCACTTCAGAATGTTATAGTGTTAGTAACAGACCTAATCACTCATTAGTATGAGCTGAGTCAAGTGTTATGTGAACCCATAATGGCTCAGATAAATATAGGTTTTTTGGTACAAAACTGTTCACAGGTAATAATCTTGATTCTGGTAGATGCATCATGTAGTTGGTTGTTGGATATGAGATTTTTTTTTTTTAAACTCATATTTATCTTATTGATGAGAAACTAAGTCCAGTAATGAACCTCCAGTAGTAAGGTCTCTGGGATGGTAAACTCACATAAGATAGGTAATTCAGTGAATGTTTAGAATTCATAGTCATTCCCATTTGATGTTTGAGGTATGGTTCTGCTACTCTGATATTATCTTTAAATGGTTTAAAAGTGGTGTAGTCATGAACACACTACTATAATATGTATCCATAAGGTTTATGTTCCTACATATGAATCATGTGTTAATTAACTATTTGGTCATTGATTATCATTGTATTTTCATGCTTGATCTGCTTGTATAATTCATGTAATATTGAAAAATTACCAAGGCAGCAGAGAGTGATAGACAATTTTATAGATAATTAGGACAGATAAGTTAAAAAATCCAATAAATTTGTTTTAAAAGGGAAAAATTTAATCAACAAATGATGATTCAGTAGGACAGTAAATAATACCTGAGAGATGAATTAAACCAGGGGAAAATAGCAGTAACTAAAGTAAATGAACTAATGGTAAGGCCAAAACCACCACTTGCAAAAATGTAGACATAGTTAATGGAAGGGAAGGTATATTGTAAGAATTTGCAGTATTTAGGGGCACCCTAATTTAATCCGTTTTTTCATATGACATAACATGTTCTACAACACCAGTAGTAAAGTAAAGTGAATAAATGATGGATACTTAGGAAGAAAAGCCATACCGACACTTATTCTACCCCACCGGTGATATGAGTAGTTATTAATAACTAACTTAGATGGCCCATATGTTAATGAGGGTCAAAACCAAAATATTCACCTGGTGATGTAAGTGAAACTGATCAACTCACTTACTGACCCAAAAGAATATAAGGTATTTCTTTAAATTATCCACCCCGACTCCCATGTGTTGCCGGGGCCCATAAGGGAAGCAAAGAATAGCAACACTGTAGTCTACCACGCATGTCGTAAGAGGCGACTAAGGAGGCTTGATGGTTCCGTCGCCCTGCTACTGAGTGAGTGCGTGGCGCGACACTGTGAGCTGTGAGTTTCGTGTGAAATGCTTTTGAATCTGCCCGAGGTTTTTTGGAACGTGACTGCATGTTCGGAGCGATGGCAGATGGCTATGTCCCAGAGTTGACCGGTTTTTGCCTTATGCAGAAATGCGTGGCTGCTGGGCTTCTGTGTGGGTGAACATCTAGGAAACATAAAGATGGGAAAATGAATGCTGATTCCATCAGAGATGAACTGGGTGTTTCGTGGGGGACTGGTGTGTTGACATTCTGGCGACGACATTATGCACAGTGTATCTGTGCGGGCTGTTGTTTGTCGAGACTCCTGTCTTTTCCACTTTTCACCTTGGGCAGTGGGGAGCGTTCTGTGTGATATTCACTGGCACAGGAACGGAGCATAATGGGGACAACCCGTTGCTGTGAAGTTGGAACTGCGACTAACTAACTAACTAACCCCGATTCCATTATTGATGGTAGCGGAAACAGACCGTATAGGTATGTAAAAGGTATAATTAAAGAATTAACTTAATAAATTGGAATTCCCAGTTTAATCCTCATTAAATGAAATGTTCACTATGAGAAGTCTTCATTAAAGAGGAGTGAAACAGCTTTTTAGTTAGCGATTAGCTTACGTAGAGTTATTTCATAAATTGCCTAACTAACATTAATCTTCTCATAAGGGAAGAATTAAAAAAGGCAAAATAAGTGGTACAATAAAGGCGCGCGACTCAATTGTATTTTCTTTAAACTAACCGAGTAACTAAATTCTAGATAATGCTCGAAGCCTACTAATAGGTAGATGAATCAGAAATCAATCGCAAGACGAAACAGATTTCTACATCTCACTTCTGATTTGGATGATATGCCAGCATTAAATATGTGAAAGCAGATCCAGACTGACAGAGATGAGCTGCAAGAACTGATATTATTCGGTGAAAGCAACAATTAAATAAACAACTCTTGAAATAGATGCTGTTTATAGATAGGACGAACCTCTTGACGTAAAGAGAGATGAAACGCCTAATACTTATACAGCGAACCCATGCTAGAAAAATGGAAAATAGCTGTGTAAAAGCCAAGCAAATTGGAGCATAAAGCTTAAGAATTGCTTGATGGTTACTAGATTAGGAATTTCAATCAGGAAGCCAGCTAGTAAAATAAAAATAACAGTTCAGAACTGATTATATCAAGTAGGAGACAGTACGTCTGAACCTACATAACAATGTATGTTGCTAAGTTGAAAATAGTCTAAAACCTGGATGGAGGTAGACGACGATCAATGTACGCCAAGCGACGCAAAATTGCTCGTAATTTAACACCAAAGCAACAAATACAGAGTGAAACTCAAACACATCAGCTAGAATTACTAATAAGGATTCTAGCGTAAAATAGATCTCGATTAGAAGGAAAAGCAGAGAAAGTAAGCTAAGAATTAATTCATTTCTGATAGATTCATGTTCCCCGGAATATTCGTTCCAGAACGGAAATCTAGGAAAGTTGGACCTTGTTTACATGTTAGACGAGATTCTCCGGGTAAACCCGCAAGAGAAAGGGACACTACTCAAACTGATAGTATTAAAACTGATCTGGAAAATCCCAAACTCGACTATGAACCCAAACACATGATGTGTTGGATGAAAATGTATACAACAGGAACCATCTTTAGCTTCCTTTAAATATCAGATCTATAGTCAAAACAAACGTCTAACTTACAGGGAGACGGGCGAGTTTAATATGCTATCAGTAGACACAGAATTAACCGTTGGTTTTAACATAATCTCAAGATTGATAATCTAATGAGAGAGAAATCAAGCTGTTATATATCCCAACTAGTCAGGCTTACATTAGCAGTGGTTACACGTAGACCATAATGAACTACAAGGAGAGAAGAGACTTTCTTCTGGGAAAAGAATCTGAGGGGAGTGGACGCACAAAACCCAGAATCAGCAAAATGCAGATGTTAGATTTCTTAATAACCCATGTAGGAGTACTCAGGACTTTCTCCAGTTCCTAACGCCAGACTAAATATAGTGGGAAAAGAAATTCAGCACATGATCTTATATGAACAGTATCATCAGGCTATTGAAAGCTTAATAATGATATTTTAATTGCTTTAAAAAGTCGGTTTGATGCAGACAAATCAGTACTAAAAGTAGCAAATTATCAGATAACCACGCATATTTCAAACCATAGCTGACAACAGTGGAGAGGGTACTACACTCTTTCACTAAAAGAGACCTTTAAGGTTATGCCAGTTGTCGTGATTAGAAGAAAATGGGCGTGGCTCTGGTAGATTCTAACATAGGAACGAAATGTAGTCAAGCAAAGGGAGGGATACTAGATGAGTCAATGTAAAGACGGAAATTGTAGAGTACTACTTGACCATTTATTTTCTGAAAGAAATAAATGGCTTAAATGGGGGAGGCGTGTGATATAATAAAACGTCCTCGCCCTTTCCTATCATTGACTCCCTTAAAAATAAACAACCCCTTTCAATTACTGTTTAAGTAACTTAATTAATGTAGGAGAAAATAAAACAGCGATAGACTGACCGAGGCAGCTTAATTTATTTGGCTTTATTTTTTTTCCACGTACCTGGCAAGACCGGAACTGATTGAAAAACCAAGGCCCAGTGTAGCCATTTTTGGTCAGTACGACACAAAGAAACAGACGTGCGTTCCCCGTGTGGGGTTTCTTTCCCCGTGTGGGGAAAGGTATTTTTGCCTTTTAAAACCATGATTCTCTTCAGCTATTGGTATCTTATATCTACATTATTAAGATGTATTTATGTATTACATAGACCAGTATGTTTAATTAAGAATTAGTTAGAATAATAAGTCAACAATTCTCTTAAACCAGGCTGGATGATGTTTACCAATGAAACACATGTGGGCGCCACGCTGTAATTTTTCCTATGTCTTACAATTTCAAGTCCCTATGTTAAAATATTTTATAGGCATTATGAACTTATATCTAACTAATAGTGCTTATAACCTAGAAATATTATGTGTACCGTTGAGTATCAAACTCAGGTAAAAACCACATTCTAGGCATTTTCTCAAGGTGGGAACAGACTCTTGATTACATACTTCAGTAGAGAACTTGTGTCTGTCAATTTCATATTCCTATGTTAAAACTTCTATGCACTGTGAACAATATCTCACTATTTATGCTTGGAAATCTGCAAATAATCTATGTACTGTAGAGATTGAACTCTAAAGTACAGTTTCAAAGGTGTTTTATCCATGCAGGGACATACACATGATTACGCATATTCCTGACTCTTAGTCAGGGGATAAAATACTTCGCCACATCATAATCTGTAACTTGGAACTATAGTGCTAAATTTTAGTAAAATCCTTGTGTTAACAGATTAGTAACCACTCCATATGAGGAGGGACATGTAATCATTTCATAAAAGATTGCTAGGGAAATGCCATGTTTGAGAATATAAATTCAAAAACAATTAAAGTAAACGCGTGATATAAAGGAATGTTCGGATAGGATTCAATCTACCTCACCTCATTGTAGTAGGAACAGAAGCGAAGATTGCTGTGAATAAATTGCTTGCAATATTCAGACGACTGGACCATACGGCATAAGTTATTCTAATAAATACACTCCGAATAATAGCAGTCATTGGCAAAATATATCAGCGGTTACTATCCTCATGTGCTGTACGCAGTGGGGGAAAACAATGTATGTTTTAGTTTAGGGATTAACCCCTGAAGAAAATTCAAAAACCTAGGCTCCCTGCATCATCATTATGAATAATTATTATGTATGATTATCATGTACTTAATATAAGAACAATGTACATGTATGTTTTTTTCTGGTATGAGAATTTTCTCTGTTCTGATTGTTACTTTTTACTGTGGGAATATACATTTTAACGTTGCACCTTGGGATTAGAGGATGTTGATGTAAGAATCCTTGTGCATGACAGTACTTAAAAAGCCAATGTTGAATAGCCTTGACCTAAGGATGATTATAGTGCCGAAAGGAAGACACGGCATTAGAAACCACAGAGATTATGTATAGGCTATTCTCTTCAAGTAATGAGAGAGACAATATCAACATGTTGGATGGACAGAATGACTTCACTCATCTAATAGTCACAGTAACAACAGAACAAAATATTAGTGAGAAAATACCTTACTCACTATTAAGAGTCAGAATGGCTCTACTCAGCAATGAGGGACAGTGGAACGTGGACACCCACTCCTTTCCCCTTCTCCCCTTGTTGTTTTGTATTTTTGTTTGTAATTGTGTTGTAAACCTTTTATCATAACACAGTAGGTTAATGCTCGTGTTGTATTCTTGTCATCCCTTTTCTATAGCGAGTGGTGGACTTGGTGGGACTGAGTTGCCACCTTATCAACTGGAAACTAGGTTATCAGCCAGTCAATAATAAAGAACAACCTGTCCTCAAGCAAAGTCTGAGCCACCACACCCATGGTTACTGCTACGCTCAATAGCTCCATAGCGAGCAACAGATAAATTCGAAGACAACTGACTGGGTGAGTGATTAAGTCCTATTTTAGTAGGAATATCCAGGATGGACTTCAAGATCTAATAATCTACAAAGATGAAGATCAACAGAGTACTGACAACAGTGTATCGTCTGCATTACTTCTGAGAAGTATCACCTATGGCCGCATCATTCAACCAAGTCAGTGAAACTATGGGACAATCCTTCTACAAGTTACTAAAACTAACAACAGTGAGTAACCTTCAACTGTTGGTTGGATTACCAAGTTAATATCCAACAATGGATAAGTCTTCGAAAGAACGTCTCACAGCTGCAACAGTTAAACATAAAGATCCAGCTATTCACCACCAAGTTCTAGCTATGAACACCAACTCAAACAAATGGGAAGAGACACTGAAACAACAATAAGTCAAAACAACCAATACAAGCAACTTCAGAACCTCTGAACCATAACTACACCAGATTACCTTAATGTGATAGCGCCAAACCAACGATTTATTTTGGTTTGGTCTGCCTCAAGAAAATATCTGGCAATGCCGGAAACGCCACTCCGAAACAAAGGGACCGGAGTCCATTGTTCCTTGTAGCAGCCAGCGGTGTGGGAAGGCAGGCGCTGGGGCCCTCTGTAGTTTTGTGGCCAGCCCGCTTTGAGACAAGATATGTGGGGTTTCCCATCTGTTCATCATTGAACAACATATGTCAGAGGAAAAAGCTGTAAGTTTAAAATGTTTAATTTAATAAATATTTGTTAAATCGCAGCACACGCCATGTTACAGGCTTAAAAAGCGTTCACGTGGGAAAACCGATGTGTGGGAACAAAGCTGTTAGGCAGAGTGGTAGGAACAAAGAAATATAAATAGATAATGTAGATAAGTATTACTAAAGTGAGCTGTTCTACAGATCAATGTAAAGTCCCTGAGGTTTTAGGAATATAACATTTAATTCATAGAGATGCCAGCAATCAGACAATGGTGATGTGAAATACGAAGATAGGTCATTAGTGGTGGTTAAATATGGTAGAGACTGATGTCATGTCATGCCAGCCATGCTGGCACAAGATTATTTTGTTGGGAATTATTTTACATGGTTATCCTATGGCATTAATGTGTTACTGGCTAAATAGATATGTGGGAGATTCACCAAAATATACAATGTGTGGGGTCATAAATTAGTTTATAGTAAAGACTGAAATAATGCCACATGGTGCCATGCAGGCCATCTTGGCATGGAAGGGAGTAAGTGCTTGTGAGGTTGCTAGAAATGAAGGTTACTTAACAACAGAGTGGAGTGGCTGACTAGTTAGTGTCAGCAGGCCTGGGTTCTTGGTGGGATAGTAAATTGTGTCACAACTCTTGTTTATGTCGTGTCTTGGGGTTTATGTTGTGTAACCTATGTTTTTGTAGTGCCTTATTGTCTGTGCAGTGTTGCTTGTGTCAAGGTTCTTTACTGTGTCAGTCTAACCAGCTATTGCTTGGAGCACCTGTGTTGTGGTACTTGGTGTACCCTGTTGTCTTAAGTGATGTTGATTGGTTGGGGGTTACCCACCGTTGTTGTTTGATATATACAGTTGTCTGTTGTATCTGTTATTGCAATGGGTTATCAAACATGTTCAGCTAGAGGAGATAAATAAAGAGCTATTTTTGTACTGTTTTTGATTCGTTTGTTTAGTCTCTTTTAGTTTTTACAGTCACTATTTCTACCACGGTCTAACACCTTAATCCAATGTCTGGGTCTCAAATATGACAGTCAGTCCAGAGTTGAGGCCCCTGCCTGAGATCTCGTATATCTTCTTACCTAATTACTATCATCTTTTTTTTTGTTGGTTGAGGCGGTGTGAGGCTCTCTCTCTTTTCACGATTTTTCTTCTTTGGCCGTAACGAAGTCAGAACTACTCTTTACCTCTTAGCACCGTAGTGAAGGAAGCATCAGTCTTTATGATTGTCTCCCTTTGTCTTTTACCATCGACTACAAAATGGCGACCCCGACGAGATATTGTGGCAGCCTTTGCATTGTTCTGTTAGAATTGTTTTAGTATCTAGTGATTGTTTTGTGTGATAGGTCAGTGTTTATGGTTGTGGTGTCCATTGTCTTTGAGTTGTGACATTAGAACCCAGGTTTGCTGCTGAGATCCCCCGGGCATTGCTGCGTGAGAGAGGAGTCCCTTGTATGGTGAGTGGGCTCAGATATATTGTCTCCTAGTACACCTCCACTGTATATTACCCAGAGCAAAGATGGCTCTGTCTTCAACGTTAGGGACCGTAGTTCCCCTCCCAGTTGGTGCCCCTGACGTCACAGGGCCCACTGGTGAAGTCAGGTACATAGTTGCACCTGTGAAGATAGAAGTACCTTGTTTTGGCCAGCAAGGTGGGCCAACTGTTGAGAAGTATGTGAGGAAGGTGGGATCTGCCTGGAGGGCTGGTGCGGTGTGCGATGAAGATAAAGTGGACATTATTTGTGAAAGTGTTGCGCCCAGTGTGTGGGCGGAACTTGAACTTAGGTCAGCTTGTAATGACCCTGAGGAGATGCTGCAGACCATTCAGCAGGTGTATGGAGAGCAGCGCAGCATGGTGGAGTTGGCTGCAGTTTTTTTCAAGACCAAACAAGAAGCTAGGGAATCCATCATGGATTTCTCTCACCGGGTCCACAAAGCTTTTCGTTTGGTTCTGGAAGCACAGAGAAAGAGGGGCATGGTTGCTTGGGATCCAGTGATCCTAAGAGACTGGTTTGTTGCAAAACTACATAATGTTCTCAGCAGGAGAATGGCAGAGGAGAGGATATCCCAAGATCCTGCAGTGACTTTCCTCTGTGTTAGAGACTTGGCAATGCGATGGGCTGGTGTGTCGTTAGCTCCAGAAGTCTGTACATACAAATATGTAGAACGTCAAGATTACAGTTCAGAGAGGTGGCCTAATGCCAGTGGTCAGTATCAAGGGGTCCAGCATGATGATGCGGTGGTGGAGGAACTTCGAGCTAAGCTAGGTCGGATGAGAGCCTTAGCTGATTCGTTGATGCAGCCCAAGGTACAACGCAAGAGGTGCAATGTTTGTAGAAGCCGCACCCACCTACAAAACAGGTGTCCGAAGAGAGGGGTTAGTGTTATTCAGAACCCCTCTGGAGTGACGTGTAGCAAAGTATTTGCAAGCGTAAGCCACCGAGACCAGCAGGGCCTTAAGCGACAACAGAGTCCGCCCCAGGTTGATTCTTCTAAAGGATCAGCCCCAGCAGTTCAGGTGGGTGCATTGTCAACTTCTGATAGCCGGATGGTTATGCGTGGCAACCGGAGAAATTTCTTTCGCAGGAAGAGGCGGAGGAAGAGGGGACGATGGAAGTCTCCTTGTATCAGTGTGGTCGACCAGATAGAGGGTGCTAGACTTGTGACAAATGGTCAGGGTGATGTGACCGGTGGTCATGGTGTTGTGACAGGTGTAAGACAAAATTCTCTGCATACCGATATGTCATCTCGTGACTTTGTGCAAAAGGGGATTGTGAAAGCCCACCAGCAAGAACTTTTGCCTGTTAGACATGGTTGTGAAAGATGGAGACTGTTTTCATCTGTTTAGGAAATCCAAGTCTTTTGGATTGACAGCCTTAGTGTAGTTAGTTAATTAGCAGTTATGTTTTGCTGTTTTTATATATTATTATTGCAGGTAGATGGTGTCATGTGGTGACATGTTTTTCTTTTAGAGTACAAGAACACCAGGCAGACCAGGTGAAAGGGGTGGTTCTGTTGTTCATATGGTGTTGTCATTACCATCATGTCCAGTAAGAGAGTATATTCCAGGGTGAATTCATGAGGTGGGATATTATTGAAATAACAATGTTTTGTTGGCCCGGTATATTTTCCTTTGTTTATATTCAGGTGACACATGATGAAATGTTCTTTTTAGTGTAGAGATACAGGTTGATAGAAAAACAAGTCATTTAGGTACCACAGTAGCTGCAGGAAGCTTATATTTGAAGAGACAAATGGTATTATTTTTAAATACATTTTGTGTTGAATTTCCAGAGTTAAGGGAAATAGTAACCAATATAAAGGTTACTGGTTTAATGTTTATGTTTGTTTAATTATTTTTATGTAAGAAGTGAGGGTTGTATTAATTTTGTTATGATTGGTGCTCTTATAGCAGAAGAGCTATTTTTCATCACTGATATTATTTTAGTTATTAGTACCAACAACTGAGTTAGTATAGTTTATACTTTTGTGTTCAGATTATTGGTATTTGGAACTGACTGATGCCTGGTGATGTAATCTACACTGTGTTCACATTGTAAGTGATGTATGAAAAGAAAAAGACTATTTTTTTTTTAGTGGTACTCTTCAGGGATATAACCAGCAGTTTAGGTTTTGGAGGAGGTAACATGTGACATAGATTTGTTTTGCCTTTGTCATTTTGATGGCAGTTTGTGTGTAAATTAAAATGAATCCTTGTTTCATTGATGATTAATTTTGGATGAGGTCACAGGTGGCTTTATTTTTTTTGGGCGATGGTAATTTTGATGATGGTTTATGTGTAGATGTTAACTTGTAAAGAGATAGTTGGGGTAAGGGGATACGATAGTCCATTCCTTTTGACGGGACGTCAAAAAAAGTAAGGGGTTGGATATGTGATAGCGCCAAACCAACGATTTATTTTGGTTTGGTCTGCCTCAAGAAAATATCTGGCAATGCCGGAAACGCCACTCCGAAACAAAGGGACCGGAGTCCATTGTTCCTTGTAGCAGCCAGCGGTGTGGGAAGGCAGGCGCTGGGGCCCTCTGTAGTTTTGTGGCCAGCCCGCTTTGAGACAAGATATGTGGGGTTTCCCATCTGTTCATCATTGAACAACATATGTCAGAGGAAAAAGCTGTAAGTTTAAAATGTTTAATTTAATAAATATTTGTTAAATCGCAGCACACGCCATGTTACAGGCTTAAAAAGCGTTCACGTGGGAAAACCGATGTGTGGGAACAAAGCTGTTAGGCAGAGTGGTAGGAACAAAGAAATATAAATAGATAATGTAGATAAGTATTACTAAAGTGAGCTGTTCTACAGATCAATGTAAAGTCCCTGAGGTTTTAGGAATATAACATTTAATTCATAGAGATGCCAGCAATCAGACAATGGTGATGTGAAATACGAAGATAGGTCATTAGTGGTGGTTAAATATGGTAGAGACTGATGTCATGTCATGCCAGCCATGCTGGCACAAGATTATTTTGTTGGGAATTATTTTACATGGTTATCCTATGGCATTAATGTGTTACTGGCTAAATAGATATGTGGGAGATTCACCAAAATATACAATGTGTGGGGTCATAAATTAGTTTATAGTAAAGACTGAAATAATGCCACATGGTGCCATGCAGGCCATCTTGGCATGGAAGGGAGTAAGTGCTTGTGAGGTTGCTAGAAATGAAGGTTACTTAACAACAGAGTGGAGTGGCTGACTAGTTAGTGTCAGCAGGCCTGGGTTCTTGGTGGGATAGTAAATTGTGTCACAACTCTTGTTTATGTCGTGTCTTGGGGTTTATGTTGTGTAACCTATGTTTTTGTAGTGCCTTATTGTCTGTGCAGTGTTGCTTGTGTCAAGGTTCTTTACTGTGTCAGTCTAACCAGCTATTGCTTGGAGCACCTGTGTTGTGGTACTTGGTGTACCCTGTTGTCTTAAGTGATGTTGATTGGTTGGGGGTTACCCACCGTTGTTGTTTGATATATACAGTTGTCTGTTGTATCTGTTATTGCAATGGGTTATCAAACATGTTCAGCTAGAGGAGATAAATAAAGAGCTATTTTTGTACTGTTTTTGATTCGTTTGTTTAGTCTCTTTTAGTTTTTACAGTCACTATTTCTACCACGGTCTAACACCTTAATCCAATGTCTGGGTCTCAAATATGACAGTCAGTCCAGAGTTGAGGCCCCTGCCTGAGATCTCGTATATCTTCTTACCTAATTACTATCATCTTTTTTTTTTGTTGGTTGAGGCGGTGTGAGGCTCTCTCTCTTTTCACGATTTTTCTTCTTTGGCCGTAACGAAGTCAGAACTACTCTTTACCTCTTAGCACCGTAGTGAAGGAAGCATCAGTCTTTATGATTGTCTCCCTTTGTCTTTTACCATCGACTACATTAAGGTTCCAAAACCTGAACACATAAAAAAGACCATATGAAAGCAGCTAGCGGAGTAAATGTCTTTACGCTTGCAACCCAAGGACTCACCTGATGGCTTGCAACCCTGGATATGTGGTGGAATAATATTCTCCAGTCTCATTCCTGCAGCAGAATCCTGGAATTAATTCCAGATGAACCAAATGAATAACAAGCAGAATTGTATGTCTACACTGAAAGTAAATAATGAATCAGAACTCTATGCTGGTCCCATGTCGGCCTAACTGCCCCATCATCATCAAGTGTGGGATGGCCTATCAACATGAACCAAGTATGTGACAAAACCTCTTGAACTAAATTGGGAAACGGTTAACGTAAACCGAGCTGTTGGACAGTCGTCATCTTTTCATCGATAAGATGATATAGGGAAGAACCTTCTGCAAGAGCTTAAGTTGCATCTCCTGAAAGTATGACAGACCTAGGCACCAATTTCATTTGGAACACAACTCAATGGCAACAGAGTATTCTTGAATTCAGCTCCACGGAGGAGATATGTATATGTGGTGAATTTATTTCCTAATAGGGATTATAAGTATTTCCGCAACAAACTTCAGTGGACATTAAAACATGACTGTGAGTATTTATTGCTGTCCCGGATAATTATGGACATTAACAGCTTAGCACTGGAGAGGAATATCTACCCGCAATGCCTAAAAGGACACTATAATTAATTAATTTAATTATTAGTATCAACTGCTTTTATGTGGGTGTCAGAAACAAATGTTTATATGTTGGGGTTCTATGTACTTTGATAATTATTTGCCTTAATTATGAGGGAAAATGAAAGTAGACCCAATTTGTGGTTGTTGTGTTGTTTGTAATAACCTTGTTTTTTTCTGTGGTTACTGGGTACTATATTGTAATAATGCAAAATATTCCCATGCCTGTCTGAAAATGCATAGTGTTCATTACACATATATATGTAACTGCATATTTTGATTTCATACTTGAACTGTTTGTCCAAAATTGTTGTGTACATCAAGTAAATGTGGTGTTCAACAGTGGTTGTTTATATGTTGTGAGCAATCAATATCCTTCTAGCACTATAGTAAATTTACAAGGTGATGAAGTGGGAAGGGAAACCTACACACAGATGCCATGGTTTCAAGGATTGAACTGTGTTCTCCTGGGGTTTGTGGTAAATATCCCTAATCACCCTGCATTCTAACAAGTGACCAGAGAATCAATTAAATCCCCCTAGACACTTTTAACATAATATTCTCATACATTAAAATCCACATCCCACAACCACATAGGGTTGGTATTAAAAACAAAAATGTTAAGGGTGCCTGTCGTTCAGAAATTTTGGCTAACTACTGAATGTAAAACTTGCCAAGAGATCACAAACAGCCCAAAAGTGCTGAAATTGACTGCGACGTCCTGTAAAGGATATACAACTAACTAATTATTTCTTCTTCTAGACAGATTCCATCCTAGGAAACGGGCTACCCGTGGGTAGGTTTCCTTTCCTAACAATTGTTTTTCCTAACAGGGTAGCTGCCTTATAGCCTACTCTTTGTTATTTCAAAATGCTGTGGGTTTTTAACATGAACAACTTGCCCGCAAGATCTCCGTTTTTTCCATTATCCAAGAAGGCGAGGTTTCAGATCCAACCACTGAAGAGATCAGCGCATGGAATCAGATAATTAATCTTTTTTTTTTTTTTTTGTTCAGGCAACCGTCCGCGACCGAAGGGCACGTTGTCAGGAGCTGAGTCTTATTTAAATAGATGGTATCAGACCGTTGTCTGACAGGATCAGTTAGCCCGGAAGAAACTTCACAGCTTGACAATTAACCTACTTCATGAGCTGGACAGTTTATCTAATTGGGTGTAGCAAACTCAACGAGAGGCTAGGGTCGCTATTGATTACAGTTCTGTATCCAATCTTCGTTTGCATTGGCTCCACATATCTGTCTGTACAGAGACTTCTTTTATCTGCCCGCGATAAGGAGACTCACATCTGATGGAAAATAGGTCCCTCACATATATCTGTAATCCGGCGTTGTACAACTGTCTGTACAGGTGATCCTTACATCATTCGGTAAATGGGCGTTGCAAATCTATTTGTAAAGAATCTTGTGTGTAAGATGATTTCCGCATGAAAACCGGTGCCTACATCCTTTTTTTCAATTGGGTGCTCATTAGTTGTCTATGTGAAACTACCATATATATTTCTGGAAAGGCGTTTATGTTGCCTAAACATCCTATATAGTATTGTTTACGAACATCTTTTTGCTTGATGCGAATCGTTCTGCTAGAGCAGTGGTTCTCAACCGGTGGGGAATTCCCCCAGGGAGAACCACTGTTGGCAGGCAGGCAGGCAGGCAGGCAGGCAGGCAGGTAGGTAGGTAGGTAGGTAGGTAGGTAGGTGTGTGTGTGTGTGTATGTGTGTATGTGTGTATGTGTGTATGTGTGTATGTATGTATGTATGTATGTATGTGTGTGTGTGTGTGTGTTTGTGTGTGTGTGTGTGTGTATGTATGTATGTGTGTGTGTATGTATGTATGTATGTATGTATGTATGTATGTATGTATGTATGTATGTATGTATGTGTGTATGTATGTGTGTATGTGTGTATGTATGTATGTATGTATGTATGTATGTATGTATGTATGTATGTATGTATGTATGTATGTATGTATGTATGTGTGTATGTGTGTATGTATGTGTGTATGCATGTGTGAATGTGTGTATGTGTGTATATGTGTGTGTGTGTATGGGTGAGTGAGTAGGTGGGTAGGTAGGTAGGTAGGTAAGTAGGTATGTAGGCAAGTAGACAGGTAGACAGGTAGGTAGACAGTTAGGTAGACAAGCAGACAGGTAGACAGACAGACAGACAGGTATGTAGACAGGCAGACAGGTAGGTAGACAGGCAGACAGTAGGTAGACAGGCAGACAGGTAGATAGACAGGTAAGTAGACAGGTAGGTAGACAGGTAGGTAGGCAGGTAGACAGGCAGACAGGTAGGTAGACAGACAGACAGGTAGGTAGACAGACAGACAGGTAGGTAGACAGACAGACAGACAGGTAGGTAGACAGGCAGACTGGTAGATAGACAGGCAGACAGGTAGGTAGACAGGTATGTAGAAATGTAGGTAGACAGGTAGGTAGGCAGGTAGACAGGCAGACAGGTAGGTGGACAGGCGGACAGGTAGGTAGACAGGCAGGTAGACAGGCAGACAGACAGGTAGACAGGCAGACAGGTAGGTAGACAGTTCGGTAGGTAGACGGGCAGACAGGTAGGTAGACAGACAGACAGGTAGGTAGGCAGTTAGGTATGTAGACAGACAGGTAGGTAGGCAGGCAGGTAGGTAGACAGGTCTATAGGTAGGTAGGCAGTTAGTTAGACAGGCAGACAGGTAGGTAGACAGGTAGGTAGACAGGCAGACAATTAGGTAGACAAACAGATAGGTAGGTGGGCAGGTAGGTCGACTGGCAGGCACGCAAGCAGGTAGGCAGGCAGTCAGGTAGGTAGGTAGGTAGGTAGGTAGACAGACAAGCAGACAATTAGGTAGACAAACAGACAGGTAGGTAGGCAGGTAGGTCGACAGGTAGGTCGACAGGCTTGCAGGCAAGCAGTCAGGCGGGTAGGTAGGTATGTAGGTAGGTAGGTAGGTAGGTAGGTAGGTAGGTAGGTAGGTAGGTGCACGCCGGTCCGGTAGTGACGTAATAAAATCCCATCCAGCAATGGGTACTAGAAAAATCTTCTAGGAAATAAAGGCATTATTAATCGATTATCGATTAGTCTGTGTAAATATTTGACTAACACCATATACCCAACACGCCTCAATGGTTAGACAAGGATCTGTCGCTTGTCTGTCATGTACACTTGCGTGTAGTTGTTATTTATACTGCATACATCATACCCTGTTCTTCCAGATAAATCATTGCCTGCCCTTCACATTGTATTTACTACCACAATAGTTTGAAAACATGGATGGTCGGATACACGCGTGTAGTTTGGTTTATGTGACATTCACATATATTACCAGCATTGCTGTGTGGATAAATGGTCGGATACACGCGTGTAGTCTGGTTTATGTGACATACACACCATATAATAACGGAATTGCTGTGTGGATAAATGGACGGTTACACGCATGTAGTCTGGGTTATATGAAATTCACTTATAATAGCAGCATTGCGGTGTGGATAAATGGACGGTTACACGCGTGTAGTCTGGTTTATGTGACATTCACGTATAATAATAGCATTGCTGTGTGAAGAAATGTTCGGATATACGCGTGTAGTCTAGTTTATGTGGCATTCACAACATACAATAGCAGCATTGCTGTGTGGATAAATGGTCGGATACACGCGTATAGTCTGGTTTCTGTGACATCCTCACCATATTATAACAGTATTGCTGTGTGGATAGATGCACGGTTAGACGCTTGTGTCCCAATTCCCCTAATATTCATCCCATACAACATCCGAAACAACACCGCCTCCTCACTCGAGCTGGTAGCTAAAATGCATTACGTTATCTTAACACACTATGGTTCCAGGCCTGTGCGTTCATCCGAGTTCCCTGTGGGGAAAATCGATCCAACTGGTGAAACACACACACACACACACACACACACACACACACACACACACACACACTCACACACAAGGAAAAGGGGATCAATATCAGCATTGACAATTTGGGAAAGGTATTTTTGTGTGGCCTAAACCTCAATGTCAAAGCTGAACAGAAGCGATAATTAACTTGAAGACAAACGTTTTTGGAAATCTTTACTGAGTATAGGAGAAGTATATTTTCATTCAAAGGTCCCCAGTCTACGCAACAGTGTTTGATGTTCTGGTGCACCCAGGAATGCTATAGGGATCCCAACCGAAACAAAGTTCAAGGCAGTGCCTTGTCAGTCTGTTCATCCGGTATTTGTTTAGTGATGATGCAGGGATATTTTTTTTTTTTACAGAGGTTTGGATTAATCTGCTGACTTGCAACAATCGGAAATGATCAAACTAGGGACAGCTCGTTGCTTTTTGCATACTGAATCTTAGACAATGCAATACAAACAGACACATAAATACACACTGGCACACACGCGCTAGCGCGAGCACACATACACACACACACACACACACACACACACACACACACACACACAATCAATCAATCAGGTGCCGTCTCCGCAATAAAGGTTGGCTGCAATGGATCTTCAACACTGTCTCTCGCCCTGATTGTACATTCTGTCAGGCTGATACTTGTCCATCTCTTGGTGTTATCCTCCCACTTGTATCGTTGACTACCCCTTGCTCGCTTGCCCTCAATCTTGCCTTCGAGTATGGTTTTTATAAGAGTATCATGTCTTTTAACGTGGCCAAAATATTTCACTTGTCTCCTCTTTATTTCTTTCATCAACTCTCTCTTCATTCCCAGTTTTCTAGGATCTCTGCATTCTGATTGTTTTTGTTTCCATGAAATACAACCTATTCGTCTGTATATCCACATCCCCAGGGCTTCTATGCGACTTTCTAGTTGCTTGTTCAATGTCCAGGCTTCCGCGCCATACAGTAGCGTTGAATATACGTAGCATTTGACAATTCTCATTTTTAATGCATTATTAATCTCTCTAGATGTTAATATTGATTTCATGCCGTTGAAAGCATTTTTGGCCATTCCTATTCTCTTTTTGATTTCCATTTCACTGCTGCCATCATCTGTTATTATATACATATATATCCCGTGTGTGTATGTGTATGCAGTAGTATTTGCAGTTATATTAGTAGTAGCAGCAGCAACAGCAGTGGTATTAGTAGCAACTATTTGTGTGGAAGCTTGATTGGCTTTGCTTTTTTCTTACCAAAATATGATAGCTTGAAAGCACACGGATACTCTCATATAATACTATTATGATTAGGTAGGCATGAAGTACTAACCATGTGTATGATGTTACAGTTCTACAACTGATATAATTTACCTCTTTTAATCAATATACAACCAAGACAGAAGGGTGGTCTCCGTGGCGGAATAGTCACGTGCCAGTCTCGCGCTCCAAAGATCATGTGTTCGTTTTCGGACAACGTCATTCAAAGCGCAGCTTTCTCGGAGACGCCTGGGAGTCAGCGTTGTAGCAACTGAGTTTATGTTCTGTGTGACGATTTCGACAGGTTTCTCTGCTGAAAGAGACCGAGTCTCATCTCATCTCATCTTATCTCATCTCATCTCATCTCATCTCATCTCATCATGTTCCTCTTGTACCTTGCGGTGTCAAGGTTATGTATAAACATCGTGAGAGTGCCCGAGTCGTGTGACATAAAACCAGGTGTAATGAAGTCGACATCTTGCCTTTAAACCTCTTTTAATAACAGACACAGGGAGGAATTTATTGAAAACACCTTATATAAACTAGAGGAAGAAGTACAGTATGGTGTACGTGGTATTAGTTCCAGTGTGAGCTAATCGATTCCTCTGCCAGATCCGCCCCTGAACTCAGTGTGAGCAACTCGCAGTAATACAAGCACGCCTGTCGGCTGTTCAGCTGTATGTAGCACCTGATCGATATTCCTACAGGCCACGGCACGGTCTCACAAAAATGGCGTTGCGTGTTCTATATCTGGACAATGACTCTAGTTTCTCAAATTTCTAAACAGCGCTTGGGATAAACAATGAAACACGTGTTGCAGATTTGACAATGTGTTAGATATGTAAAGTTGTCTGTAGTTGGAGCACATAACGCGTGTGCATAGTACTGATAATGTATCACAGCGATTGAAAAGGGTCATTTAGTCATTTCGTGTGTTCGGAATTCACGTTATCTTGGTGTACTGTGTAGCTGCAATGTAAGTCGGACTTATCTCTCTATATTTCTGCTTCTTTGATCTTCATTGTGTAAAATGTAAATAATGCTTACGATGGCATTTTCAAACACGTAAGGTCGAGAATAATTCTCAAGAAAATGTAATCGATATCATTTCAGACAGCAGTTCTACAAATGTTAATAGTGGTTTCGTTAATGTTAGCATTATTTGTTACAACAACAATAATTCTGCAGTGCTGTCTAGGATGTAAACACTATTAGTATTATAAAGACTTTGCCAAATAGAATTTAAACAAATAATATATAAGGCCTTCATTACTGTAAGCCTACCTTGGCCAATAGGCTCATCGGCTACGACGCTTGTGTCTGCAAGCTATATATAGATTAATTTGTCCACATCCCTGTAACGGTATTCTCTTGAACTACAACGTGTATCACACTCTATTTGTCTCTTATCTGGTGGTCTCAATCATATACATTTATTTATTCGTGTATCTGCTTTAATACTGTCCGTATTTTCGGACAAAACGTAAGCTAAGGCGAATGTATTCTTTAGATAAACTAATTTTGCCAAGTACTCGTATGTGTATCTGTCATTCTTTTCAACTGCTTAGTGTTTTTCTTATCTTGTGGCTGCAATAACAAAACCATTTAATTATGCATCTATCCATTTTGAAACTGCCCTGGTTTCCGGACAAAGTGAAAGGTAACCTGTATGTAATCTATATATGTAGAATTTAATTGTTCCGTATCCCCGAGGGCTTCATTCTAGTGGACTGCCAAGAATTTCTGTATCTGTTTCTATCTTATCTTGTGATTTTAATGAAATAACCATTTATGTATGCGTCTTTCTAATTTGATACTGTCCCGGTTAAAAAAATAAAAAAAAAATAAGACGCACGCTAAAGTTTGCCAGGTAAAACCACGCATTCATATGTCAAAGGTTACTGAAGTAAACTACATAGTTGAGGTAACTGTATGCATTACTCTTGTAAACAAGGTTATGGATGTCGAAAAAGATGTTACTACACACCTGCAGCAATGCATAGTATTGCTGCACAAATGTAGGACACAGATTACAGTGAGAAAATAACACGTCTGCACCAAATAGAATCCGCAAAGGCCAGTGGATAGTGCGATCGCATACCCAGTGTTAAGAATTGAAACCCTAGAGGAAGTCTTTGTGGCCAAGTGGTTTATCCGTCTACTTCACGCTCCGAAGGTTGTGGGTTCCATTCTGGATTGCATCATTCGTTTCACAAGTGCAATTTTGGCTAAGGATCCTGGGGGTCGTCGCTGGAGCTACGGAATTCGTGCTTTGTGCGACGCATTCTGCAGGTCGCCTGTGGAAAGAGAGCAAGCAAGCATATAGGTTATAAAAAAAAAACAGTTCAATGAAATCGATCGACCTTCCCTTTAAACCCCTTTAAATTCCTGAATGGCAGAATTAATTCCACCCTACCCCCCAAAATCCGCCTCGTCACATTGGAAGCATATATTTGTTTTTAAAATATTCTGCAAGCTAACTCTCAAGATAGTAGTAGCAATAGTAGTAGTATTAATAGTAGTAGTAGTAGTAGCAGCAGCAGCAGCAGCAGCAGCAGCAGCAGCAGCAGCAGCAGAAGAAGAAGAAGAAGAAGAAGAAGAAGAAGAAGAAGAAGAAGAAGAAGAAGAAGAAGAAGAAGAAGAAGAAGAAGAAGAACAACAACAACAACAACAACAACAGCAACAACAACAACAACAACAACAACAACAACAACAACAACAACAACAATAAAGAAACTAGGATAACATCTTTCACTTGTACAATAAATTGTCCCTCCCAACACCGACAGCTCTTAGACTAGGTCGACCTGTAGTCCATGTCAAATGCTTTTTTTAAAAACAATCTCATGCGCGCGCGCGTGTTTGTGTGTGTGTGTGCGCGCGCGCGCGCTCGTCATTGAAGAAATATTCCCTTACATTTTATTTGGATATATAAATATATTCATTAGTAGATAAAAGATAGATCACCAACAACTGGGATCTGTGGAAAGACGTGAACGTCTATGCCAGCTGGCAAATCACATGATGATGATGATACCCGCATACATTCCGTACTTCCAACAGTTTTTGTATGTATTCATGTATCGAAACAAACATACAACGTGCGAGTTTCTTTTTCATGTGTGTGGAATGTTGTACAGCTGAAAGTGAGATTATTTACACACTAACACTTGCACACAAGTGTAGCCAACTACCCGTATTGCATGCTCTAGCCAGAATATGCATGTGTACATTTAGGTGTGTGGAAGCTACGATAGCGCAGCGGCAGGACGCTCGCCTCCCGTAGTGGTAATCTTGGGTTCGATAGCATCAGGGCGATTTCAAATTTTAAAAGGTCTCAGGTCGACCCTAGCTGCAATGGGTACCAGGAAATGTTGTGGGCAGTAAAGACCACCGGTGAGATACCGACCATATCACTCGCTGACTGCCTTTTGGTCTATGCATAGTTGGATCTAGCTCCGTTTGCCCACTGTGCTTTAGGGGTGTACAAAGGACCTTTGCTGTTACTTTATTTAGGTTCGTTACTATTAGCATAGAACGTGAGAAAATGAACCTTTAGTTAGTTAGTTAGTTAGTTAGTTAGTTAGTTAGTTATTTAGTTAGTTAGTCGACAGATCATCCTCATTGCACATCGAACCATTCAGTCCATAAGTGCTCGGATCCCCTCCTCAGCAAATCCCGCAGCGTGTAGCGGCTAACGACCCAGTTCTGTATTGGTTTATCAATCTTCTTTGGCTTCCTGCGTAGTGTTCTTGTTTGGCCACCCCTCTTTTAATTTGCTGTTCTCGCAGTCTGACCATGGTTGTAGATTCACAATCATCACTTGGTTCTCGCAAAAGTCTTACTTCTCGTAACCTTACCTTGAATAAAAAGAAGACAGAAGTAAAGCTATTTTCTTTCGCTCATTTTGAACTCAAGCGTGGTCTATACACTGCTACTACCACTAGGGAACTGGGCTGATTTTTGCGTGTGGATTAACTTTCCCTCTGGCCGAGGGGTTAGCAGCTTTCTCCGTTAACCCCGAATACTCTCGTAGTTGACGTGAGCGCACGAGAATTAAAAGTGGTTCGAGTCGAGACAGTGACTTATGAGAGTATGGAGCCGGTCGCTCAGAAAGTCGTGCCGTGATGATGAGCGTAATCTGGCCTAGGAATCAACATACAGCTGAAAGATGCTGATGTTGACCGCAATATTCTGAAACAGGATGGAAACTCGGGGAAAAAAAGGAAAAAAAAATTATCAGTGTCCCTGCCCATCAGGCGAACCCATTCCGACTTCACAGGTATTTGTAATTTACGTCCCCAAGTCAAAGACGAGAAGTCAACATTTTAATCCAACTGACCGGTGTAGGGGTTGAACACGCTACCTCTGCATCAGCACACTGGATGATAAAGAACGAGTGCTCTGAGTAGTGACCCCAAAATGGTTACAAATGCGACCAAGAGAAATTTTTTTCTACAGCAATCCAAGAACTTCATCGGCGCTGATGAACTTGCATTGAACGTAGTGGTGACTACATCAGTAGTATACAATGTGCAATTTACTTATCATTTTAGGAATTTCGTCCTTCGTGGTGACGTCATATTTTACTATACAAAAGTCATGATCCTACGCTCTGACGTCACCAAACTGAGTCCTTCGGGGACCACATTTTTTAAAAATTGGAGGTTATTTTCTTGGGTCACTTCCGGTTGTCCTGCTGACTACTTCCGGTCCCCGGGTGGGCGGTGGTGGTGGCGGTGGCGGCGGGGGTGGCAGTGGCCACGGGGGTGGTGGTGGCGGGTTCGAGTCCCAGTGTGTGTGTTCGTGCGTGTGTGTGTGTGTGTGTGGTGCGGTGCGCTCGAGCCCCAATCATATTAATATCGAACCCCTTCGATGAGGAAGATCGAAATCAATATGAAAGAAAATGATTTATTCCATCACTCGGTTGGTATGTACATGTCACTTAGCATGTAATCATAAAACTGGTCTCCTGCTTGTTGGGCTGATATCTGAGTCTTGTAGATACCAGAGGCATCAATCATCTGAGTGTCGGGCACATCATGTCTTCGGACAGTCTGGGGTTTTCGATGTACCACCTGTATTTCTAGGTCTGATCTCTTCCGTACTCGAAAATGTAACGTCAGCACTGAAGTCCCGGTAGTGAATGGGACCTTTGTGCCCGTATCAGTGGTTAGAAGTATTTCCACCGTGTCGAAGGAGTAACGAGTCAGCGGTATGTAGTGAGGTTTGTCGTAGGCGCGAAACACTGAAGTCGATCGTTGTTTCATGATAGGAACCGTCCTTAGTAGTGGGACCATGACGGCTCCAATTGGTCTTGCCGCCATGAGATCGCAGTATACGTAGACATTTTGCAGGTCGTTATTCAGGTCTATCACCCCTTCACCTTCAATTGTATCTAGTATCTCTTGTAACTTCTCACTAAATGTAATAGTGGCCCCGGGTTCGAGTATTTTCACGATGACTTTCTTTGATGCATTGTCGAAATGGAATAGAACACAGAGCTGCTCGTCCACCTTCCGATCTTTCATTAGTCGATTCAGTGCAGCTATAAACGCATCTGGTGAGCAGTACAGGGCCGGGGTACACGCCTTTCTTATCACTCTACCGTTTGGTGGGATGTATCTTAGCCATAGTTCATTCTCTAGCACATTGCAGTAGTAGTTGGGGAATTGAATTTCGGCCAGACCCACTTCAAAATGTTGACTCACCTCAATAGTCTGTGGTAACTTGACGAAATAGTGACCTGGTGAGTTCTTGGGAAATATGTTCGGCGAAGCATTACTCGGTAACGTCAGGTAGAAGCTCATATTTTAGGGTTTGGTAGCATGTAACCCAGACAGCTGCGTAGAGGAGCGATCCACAACTTGCCCTCGACTGAGTCGACGCTGGCTCGAGACAGATTGAATAGTGATACGCCAATGAGGGTGTATTTAACAACTAGTTGACAGAATAAGACAATCTGTAGTCGCGGCACTCGCCGACCACACATGCACCAGAACCAATTTTCTTTCCCCCTCTGGGGTATTTTGTGAGTTAGTTTCCACGTTGGTTTCTTCCCTTACCACTGTTTTTGACCTACTGGGTCATTACACTCGTGTCTCGGTTGTATCATTAGATGCTATTGGGAAATGCAAAAATCAGTGCTCGAGGCGCTCGTTGTGGGGTATTGTCGGTACTAAGGACACTACTTTCTGAACTTAGAAGTGGGCATAAGGTCACCATACAAGGGTTGTCATCCCATTGTGGAGTACCCAGACACGCCAGCGCTGGTCGATTGGGTCCGGAAAGAGTGCAATAAGATATGTCTGATCCACCCGTTACATACCACCAAAAGAAATGAATGACGAAGTCAACCAGAAAGCCACAGTACTTGCTCAAGGTGACTACCGTGTCATGGACAGATCAGGACAAGTCATTAATCTGCAGTTCAGAATAGGAAACATGTATACGACAATTCAGGCTTAATGAATCAGCCATGTGCATGTGTTGATTGGTGTCGCAGCCAGCAGAGCACATACTCCAGTTATATGTGATTAGCACCATATATATCTTTATTATACTAGTATTGTTAGGTTACTTGTATGCCTACTTGGAGAACCACAACAAAAACGTGAAAGATTTATTTTAAAAAAAAAGACATCTTACCATTAGAAACTTGGCACATGGTGTTCTGGTTACTGGTCACTGGGCCCGGGACTTCTAGACGGCGAATGGTGGGTGTTATATACACGATATCTGCTGGTGAAGACTCCTGACTGAGTTGAATATTGTCTGAACATGTCTGACCTTGATGTATTCACATGCTAATGGCGTGGTCGATCACCACGCCATAGTGTAGTATCCTTCTTATCCACGTTGTCTAGCTGTAACATTACAGCTATACCCGACTGTGACGTCATTTTTAACGGTTTTAGCTAGTTAGCCTGTAGTCGCTAACTTGACTGCAATATGTAAAAGAAATTCAGCCGTTCAGAAAGACAACGACAACCTTGCCCAGGAAGCATGCATGTTGGGCTTGACTGTGATGTCCTGTAAAGGCAATGTATTAAAGCTTGACTGTCGTCTGTAAAAGAAATTCAGCCGTTCAAAAAAGACAGCAGCAATCTTACCCAGTAAACACGATACTCCCTGGAATGGTGGGGGTGACTGCAATGTCCTGTAATTGATAGCACACACACACGCACGCATGCAAAAACACACGAATGTCATGATGGCACCCGCGAAACCAATCAATGTTGGCGCTGTCTGCAACGTCCTGTAAATGCATTGCATAACCAAGGGTGGGGCTGACTGCGACGTCATGTAATAGATAGACAACTAGTTGTTGATACACCCTCTTCACACGCACATGACATGGTTGTCGTTCATTCAAAATGAGAATCACAAACTTGCCCCAGGACGGCTGACAATCCATAGAATTTTGAGGTTGACTGCGATGTCCTGTAATTGACAGCACACTCACGCACGCACACACGCCTACATGCGCGCACACATACACACACACACACACACGGATGTCATGGTGGTACACGCTCAACCAATCAATATTGGGGCTGTCTGCAACGTCCTGTAAATGTATTGCATAAACAAGGTTGGGGCTGTCTGCGACGTCCTGTAATAGATAGACAACTAGCTGTTGATACATCATCTTCACACGCACATGATATTGTTGTCGTTCATTCAAAATGAGAATCGCAAACTTGCCCAGCCCACATGAAACTCCCTAGAATGTTGAGGTTGACTGCGATGTCCTGTAATTGATAGCACACCCACGCACGCACACACGCCTACATGCGAGCACACATACACACACACAGATGTCATGGTGGTACACGCGCAACCAATCAATATTGGGGTTGTCTGCAACAGCCTGTAAATGCATTGCATAAACAAGGTTGGGGCTGACTGCGACGTCCTGTAATAGATAGACAACTAGCTGTTGATACATCCTCTTCACACGCACATGACCTGGTTGTCGTTCATTCAAAATGAGAATCGCAAACTTGCCCAGCCCACATGAAACTCCATAGAATGTTGAGGTTGACTGTAATGTCCTGTAATTGATAGCACACCCACGCACGCACGCACGCCTACATGCGCGCACACATACACACACGGATGTCATGGTGGTACACGCGCAATCAATCAATATTGGGCTGTCTGCAACGTCCTGTAAATGCATTGCATAAACAAGGTTGGGGTTGACTGCGACGTCCTGTAATAGATAGACAACTAATTTTTGATACACTCTCTTCACACGCACATGACCTGGCTGGTGTTCATTCAAAATGAGAATCGCAAACTTGCCCAGCACACATGAACCTCCATAGAATGTTGAGTTTGACTGTGATGTCCTGTAATTGATAGCACTCCCACGCACGCACACAAGTATGTACATACACACACGGACACATATCCCGCGTGACCAAGTCATCAAGGCAAGTATATATGCCTTATCCATTGGGACAACCTACAGGCAGCTATAGCCCGGATTGTATCACGTCGTCTGATCTCTATCTGTGATAAGCATTGAAGGCCGTTGACGTTGATTGACAATTCCCTAGGCTTTCTGGTTGATCGGTATCGGATAATCTCGTATGACGGTCGCTGGTCATTGTATTTCGCGAGGGGCGTGATGGGTCATCGCTTGATCTTTGTCTGTGCGCGTAGGTACGTGGTCATTCAAGGGGATGTTAGTATGTAAAAGGGGTCACAATTCTGGGTGAGTCAAGAGCCACGAATAGTCTCCCTTGGCATACGTTTATAATTAAGGGGTATAACTGCGGGGTTTAATAATATTACATATTTTTATAATTATCTTAGCACGTTATCGTTGTTATTAATTGAGATTCGTAGTTTTTTTTTTTTATTTCTATTCTACACGAAACATACAAAAAATGTTGGTGTTTAATTAAGTTTTAGGGTTAATTTTTAATAATAATCTTTGCCTGGCTAGTATATTTTTAAACCAGATTTTCACCAAGCGCTTTATGTTGATACATGGGTCGGGACTTATGCCGAAGCGTACAAAAGTTTATTCATCATCCAACTATGGATCCACAAGTTAGCTCGAGTGATGGAATAAATCAGTTTCTGTCATATTGATTTCGATCTTCCTCATCGAAGGGGTTCGATATCAAAATGATTGGGGCTCGAGCGCACCGCACCATACACACACACGCACGCACACACACACTGGGACTCGAACCCGCCACCACCAACCCCGCCGCCACTGCCACCTCCGCCGCCACCGCCACCGCCCACCCGGGGACCGGAAGTAGTCAGCAGGACAACCGAAAGTGACCCAAGAAAATAACCGCAAATTTTTTAAAAATGTGGTCCCCGAAGGACTCAGTTTGGTGACGTCAGAACGTAGGATCATGACTTTTGTATAGTAAAATATGACGTCACCACGAAGGATTAAAGTCCTAAAATGATCAGTAAATTGCACGTTGTATACTACTTACATCGAAAAGTGGTACATTTATTCTTTTAATTTTCAGAATTAAAAAAAAAACAGTTAGTCTCATATCCGTTACAGAATGTCGCTGTCAAACACTAGAACTTATTTTTTTTTTTCTGTTGTGATCTCTTGGCAAGTTTACATTCAGTAGTCTGCTATTGCTTTCTGATTGACCGGCACTAATACCATTTCGTAAAATACCAAACCAAAGCTGTCTGCTGTCAATTTGCACGCAGCTGTGTTTCGAACCAGGGTATACTAGATTACGAAATGCGTCTGTAACCTCTTCGCCACGAAGCAATTTTTCAGAATATATTAACCCAATTTAAAAAGAAAAAGAAAGAAATAAAACACTTTCATATATATATATATATATATATATATATATATATATATATATATATATATATATATATATATATATATATATATATATATATATACATGAGGGCAAAACATCAATGATATAAGATATGTGGACGATACAGTATTAATTGCTGACAACGAGCAGGATCTACAACATGTGGTGGAGATGTTATTATATACAGTAAGAAACTGGGCTTGAAATTGAATTATAAGAAAATAGAGATTGTGGTTGTCTCCAAGAAGACAGAAATACCACATTGTAACATCCAAGTGAATGAACATATTCTTAAACAGATGAATCGTTATAACTAATGCATGTCTGTGCGTGCTGTTGATTTCTCGGGACTGCTGTCTGTTCCGCTTGTTGCATGGCGCAGTCAGAGGCATTTTGTGTGATATTCACTGATGCAAGAACGGAGCATTATGGGGTGACCCTTTGCCGTAAAGTTGGAACCGCGACTAACGACACACTAAAAACATGAGTGCAAACAGATATTACTTTTGCCACGTTTAGTACTTTTACTTACCATTATAAAATGGGTTCTGAAGACAATCACAGCTATCACTAAAATGAAATGCAATGCATTCTAAGAGAGCATACTGGTGGTTTTAACTTTACATGGTCATTTGTCCTTTACGCGTAATTAGATGCAAGAAACACTTTTGATGGTAAGTCACAGCTATAAGGTTTAAACATTCATTTGGAGAAAGACGCAGATAATGAAAATAAATCAAGCAAATCCGGGAAGGTTAACTCTATCAACAAATGCATGAAGAAGTCGAATGTGTCGGCCGAAAGGTGCAAATATCGCAGCTCTGTTGTAAACAGGCACAACGCAATTTCCTTCAAAACAACATTCCAGACGAACGTAGGAGACAAAGAATCACAGAAATGATAATCTGATTTCCCTTGGTGAAACCTCATTTCCTAAGGTGAATACTTACACATACTCTTATAGATAATTACGTAAAAATTTAAAAATAAATGAGAGTAGTAAGACAGAGCTACGAAATTAAGATTACAAAACTGAACACCCTCGTTCACGGCAATAGACAATGTGTGAAAAATATAAATAAATACAATCTAGTACCAAGATTAGAATACGTAACTCTAGCGTCAAATCAGTACTTCTGTGTGAATCAGAAACACTGTGAAACAATACAATCAATCAGTTATGAATAAACTACAAACATTCATTAAGAGGTGTCTACACAGAAGAGAAGGAATACAATTCTTTGACTAAACTAATGAGGATCTCACGGAGGGAACTAACCAAATTCCAGCGCATTAAGTGGTGAGGGAAAGACGGATATACTGAGATAGGACACACATTGAGAACAATAGTGAAAAATATATCTAGAAAGTCCTTTTTCTGGGACCAGCAAGGCAGAAGAAATATAGGGAGACATAAAATACATTCTTCTTCTTCTTCTTCTTCTTCTTCTTCTTCTTCTTCTTCTTCTTCTTCTTCTTCTTCTTCTTCTTCTTCTTCTTCTTCTTCTTCTTCTTCTTCTTCAGCATTCCAAGCCATTGAGGTTCTTTGCTGCAGATACAATCCGTCTCCATTCGTCTCTCTGGTTGACCTTCTCTTGCCAGTCGCTGATTCCAAGTGCTTGTAGGTCTGTATGTATATTATATCTCCACCGTCTTCTTGGTCTACCTCGGGGTCTACGGTCATTTATTTCCTGAGTATAAGCGAGTTTTGTGTCCCTATTATCTTCCATTCTTTCTATATGCCCCAGCCATTGCAATCTATTAGCCTTCATGATACCAGTGATTAGCAGGGACTTAAACAGATAATAAATGTCTTTGTTGCTTCTTCTTTTCCACTCTCCACTTTGTGTATCCCTAATGGGCCCAAAGATGCGTCTTAAGACTTTGTTCTCAAAGGTGTATAACACATGGACAAGAGAATTAGAGATAGAGATAAATAATATGGGGCGGAGGAACATGGGATGATCTGTACGAAATGGCAAATTATAGTTGGGTTTGTTGTGAGTAGGTTGAGAGCCAATGACCCAATGAGGAATAACAGACATGGTTTAAAATAATGAAATTGTAGGATTTTTTCTCCAACCGGCAGGTTTCTATGGCGGCTCGGCTTCTTAAAATGACCACAAGAAATGTACCTGTGGAAAGTAAAGGCGGCCGACCATAATATTTACCAGAGAATATCACGGAAAACATTAGCTCACATCCAGCTACATATTAATGTTATGTATTAGCGCATTGCCGGTCTCCCTGGCGAAGGTGTTAAGGACGCTGTTCGTAATCCCGTGTACTTACGTACGAAATACAGCTGCGTGAGATTCGACAGCCGATCGCGTCGCGTTGGTTTCTTACAGAAAGTATGTGAGCCGGTCGTTCAGAAAGAAATGGCAAACTACTGAACGTGAAAAATGCCATGACATCAACAGCAGCTGACAAATTCTGGTGTTGACTGCAATATTATGTAAATAAGATATGAAAAATAGTGCATTGCTTATTAACTTAAAGCTGATATACGTAGTTAGTGAGATTGTTATTGTTTAAGGCATATATTTATAATGACACACATTAACTGTTATTTGTGAATGTTTTTATAATTCCAGTGTCTACAAATCAAGTAATATTCATAGAATGGAAACCCATTAGTCAAAAGCAAAAACAAGAGTCCTCAAAACTGTTTCATCTCTAGCAACAGCCATCTTGTGAAAGCTGCGTCCCGTTAACTAGCCAGCGAGATGAACCAGCCAATATCACATTCTGTTGCATACCAGATGCGGAATCAAACCACGCACAGGTGGTCAGACGGCAGCCACTTGATGAGCCGAAGTCTGCCGTCTTCTAGCTTCTTGCATCGAAACTTTGGTTCTACTGCATCCTCCCCAAGATCCTCGCGTGACACCAGCTCAGAAAAGACTTCACCAGCTGGAAAACCCACTAGAACCAAGCCGAACTCCTCATATTCTTATGACGGTGGGTTCTTCGTTGGTGCACATACAGGCCAGGCCGAGTACTTCGTGATTCACCCAGACTGGGTATCTGAGGCGATTACTTTGAAGAAGTTTCAAAATGACTCCAGGACAAATGGACCACCTCTAAAACAAACTGTGAGTTTAAGAGCTCAAACTTTACAGGGCAGGAGATGTTTAAGCGCTCCACCAAAGAATCGCAACCCAATCACTTGGGACCAAAGCTATCCAGTTTACATACCACGTAAATAATACTTCTTTGCCTAACTTGTCCCAGAAATGAGACATTATATTTTACTTTGATTCGTGTCTGTGGAACACTTTTAAACAAAACATCATTCTAACAGTTAAAACAAATAGAGTCCTCTTACATTGTATTATATTTCATGTGATAAATAGCATCTTTCCAGTTTTATAGTTTCGCAAGAAAAATGCTGAGCAGGGTTTTTTATATTGCTAAACAAATGCAATGTGATAGATATTTATGGTAATCATTGAATGAATTTACACATGCTATATACATCATTATATTGTATTTTAAAAATGTATTCAAATCATGCATTGTTGGGTTGAATCAAACAATCATCATCTGTGTGTTTATGTGTTCTAAATACATATATTTCGTTTGGTTGAATCATCTTATTCAGTTTACTTCATAGATTATTTTTGACAATTCAAGAATACAATTTGTTACAGTACCTGTAAATTCAAATCTATCTTTGTTCTAGAATCTTAAATGGTAGCGTAGGATCTTGTCATTTCAGTGATATGCTATGCCCTTTTTGTCTAGCTAAGCAGGCAGTTATTGTCATTGTGGAATAATATTTCCTTTTTGTCTCGCAAGAAAACTACTTTCTTTTAATCATATACGTGCAACATCCCTTTACCTTGCTAGAAGACACGCTCTTTTATGCCGTTGTAAAACCTGCGGACAAGTTTAGAAATTCCTTGCTAGCATGTGTAGCAAAAGCTTGAAATTATCAATAACAAGATTACGTTTATAATATTGATCATATATGGATACCACCAAGGAAGAGATGTCCATAAAAGTTCGTAACTAGAGCTGAGCTGTTAAACTCTGCCAGAGCTTCGGGCATCGACAGTTGAATGTTATCTGCCCATACTTGTCTTCCTTGTCTGTTAAAATAAAAACATTACTTTGATCCACACACACGAGTTACCGAAGGAAAATACAAGTCCACTCGCTGGTATAATTACAAGATACGGGATATGTACTATTGGTAACCTTCTCTCTAAAATATGAACGTAAGTACATCTGAATGGCTAGGCGACGTGAATTGTTAGAGACAAGAACACAGAGCTCATCCACGACTCTGGTGATCGTGTGCGATGGCGAAACCTGACCACCCCTGCTTATCGGCATGACACATTATGATGATGATGATGATGATGATGATGATGATGATGATGATGATGATGATGATGATGATGATGATGATGATGATGATGAAGTGCACCACAAATTAGTCCCATTACAGCCGAAATATTACTACATTTAAATTAATATGTAACTAATTTCATATTGAGTGTTGGAAATCCACGATAACACCGGTTTTGTTTTCCTAAAAAGAATCTAATGCTTTTGGTTTCGATTAAGTTTCTGATTTCTTTTAGAACAAAGTCGGAAATCGACATAGCTTCATGTTTTCCTTGTGCGATAGTTGCTCTCCATGCTTTTGATTGGTTGTATAACTGAAGTTTACACAATTGTTGGAGACAGTCCAGCCACCATCAGTGACTGAATCAACAACATACATTTCTCACTTTGGAAATACACGCTAATCACTCATTTATTCACAATAGTTTAAATTAATATGAAAATTGTACAATTGCTTATAATCTAGTATTTGATTGTGATATTATTCACATTCAGAATGCATGTACAAGTATTATTGTCATATAATATAGAATACTAGCTGACCCGGCCCGGCTTCGCCCAGACTCTGGTGGGGAGCATCTCATTTAATTCATATAAGTAGTCATATAAGCTCCCGTTCCCAACTGTCTGTCTGTCTGTCTGTCTATCTATCTGTCTGTCTGTCTGTCTGTCTGTCTGACCCGGCCCAGCCCATGGTGGAGAGCATCTCATTTAAATCATATAAGTAGTCATATAAGATCCCGTTCCCGACTATCTGTATGTCTGTCTGTCTTGGGTAAATGGAGGAGGGAGGAGGAAGAGGGAGGTGGAGGAGGGAAGAGGAGGGAGGAGGAGGGAGGAGGAGACAGGAGGAATAGGAGGGAGGAGGAGGGATTAGGAAGAGGAGGGAGGAGTAGGGTGGAGGAGGAGGGGGAGGAGGAGGGAGGAGGAAGAGGGAGAAGGAGGGAGGAGGAGATCGCAGGAGGAGGAGGAGGAGAGGGAGGAGGAGGAGGGAGAGGGAGGAGGAGGGAGGAGGAGGAGAGAGTAGGCGGAGGGAGGAGGCGGAGGGAGCAGGAAGAGGGAGGAAGAGGGAGGAGGAGGAGGGAGGAGAAGGAGGAGGGAGGAGTAGAGAGTGGGAGGAGGGAGGAGGTGGAGGGAGGAAGAGGGAGGAGGAAGAGGGAGAAGGGGGAGGGAGGAGAAGGAGGGAAGAGGATGAGAGGGAGGAGGAGGAAGAGGGAGGAGGAGGAATGTGAAGGGAGGAGGAGGGAGGAGGTAGAGGGAGGAGGAGGGAGGAGGATAGAGGAGGAGGAGAGATGAGGAGGAAGAGGGAGGAGGAGGAATGTGAAGGGAGGAGGAGGGAGGAGGTAGAGAGAGGAGGAGAAGGGAGGAGGAGAATGGAGGAGGAGGGATGAGGAGGAGAGGGAGGAGGAGGGGGAGGAGGGGGAGGAGGAGGGAGGAAGAAGGAGGAGGGAGGAAGACGGATGAGGGGGAGGAGGGAGGGGGAGGAGGGGGAGGAGGAGAAGGGAGGAGAAGGGAGGAGGAGGAGGGAGCAGGAGGAAGGAGGAGGGAGGAGGAGGAGGAAGAGGGAGGAGGAGGGAGGAGGAAGAGAGGAGGGAGGAGGAAGAGAGAGGAGGGAGGAGGAGGGAGGAAGAGATAGGCGGAGAGAGGAGGAGGAGGGAGGAGGAGGAGTAGGGATGAATAGGAGGGAGGAGAAGGGAGGAGGAGGGATTAAGAGAAAGAGGAGGGAGGAGGGAGGATGAGGAGGAGGGAGGAGGAGGAGGGAGGATGGTGAAGGAGGAGGAGGAGGAGGGAGGAGGGTGAAGGAGGAGGAAGGATGAGGAGGAGGGAGGAGGAGGAGGGAGGATGGTGAAGGAGGAGGAGGAGGAGGGAGGAGGGTGAAGGAGGAGGAGGAGGGGGAGGAGGTAGGGGGAGGAGGAGGGAGAAGGAGGAGGAGGGAGGAGGGAGGAGGAGAACGTAGGTGGGGGAGGATGAGAAGGGAGGAGGGAGAGGGAGGAGGAGGGAGGAGGAGGAGAGAGGAGGAGGGAGGAGGTGGAGGGAGAAGGAGGAGGGAGGAAGAGGTAGAAGGAGGAGGGAGAAGGAGGGAGGAGGAGACAGGAGGAATAGGAGGGAGGAGGAGGGATTAGGAAGAGGAGGGAGGAGTAGGGTGGAGGAGGAGGGGGAGGAGGAGGGAGGAGGAAGAGGGAGAAGGAGGGAGGAGGAGAGAGGAGGAGGAGGAGGAGGAGGAGAAGGGAGTAGGAGGAGGGAGAGGGAGGAGGAGGGAGGAGGAGGAGAGAGTAGGCGGAGGGAGGAGGCGGAGGGAGCAGGAAGAGGGAGGAAGAGGGAGGAGGAAGAGGGAGAAGGAGGGAGGAGAAGGAGGAGGGAGGAGGAAGGAGGAGTAGAGAGTGGGAGGAGGGAGGAGGCGGAGGGAGGAAGAGGGAGGAGGAAGAGGGAGAAGGGAGGAGGAGAGAGGAGGTAGTAGGATGATTGATTGCCATCCCACCAGGTTAATATGTTATCGCGGACCTCAGAGAGAAGTGTCTATGTAGAAGACCATTTCCTGGACGTACGTATTTTGGGAGGGGGAGGAGGGAGGAGGGAGGAGGAGGAAGAAGAAAAAAAAACTACGACAGTTGGCATCTCTGGAATGAAAGGAAGGCGTGTAGAAAATTTCATCTCAATCGGATGGGCCGTTCGCGAGCGTATAAAGGACATACGGAGATACGCACATCCTTTTTTATATATAAGATTCACATTGTATACCCGCCATTTTTGCTTGAGACCGACCTAGGGTTAACGACTTCCTCCGTAATTCCGTTTATCCACGTGAGCAAACGCAGCGTTGGTCACTAACGGGATATGTGAGCCGGCTGCCCAGAAAGCAATGGCAAACTACTGAGCGTAATCTTGCCAAGACCTCAACAGCAGCTGAAAATGCTGGTGTTGACTGCAATGTCCTGTAAAGGATATGCAAAAACCAAACAAAATGAAAGCAAGAAGGAGTTATAATTAAATTTGGTTAAAGAAACTCTCATTATGACTACATCTCTCGTCCTACGGTGCTTATTTCCTTTTCTCTGTAGTTTGTAGAGTGTATAGTTTTCAGTCTACATTTAAACGTGACTTAGAATCGACAACCAAAAAAATAACAACAAATTGTCTGCTTTTTGTCTCATTGAAAATGCATGAACGTTGTAGACTTAAGGAAAAATATATCTGTTTATCTCTTACTGGTAAGGTATGTGTTTGAAGTTGTTTCATTTAAACTCAATATGTTTCTTTTCCTCTTATATGTTGGCACGTACAGCATAGCAAAACTATTTAAAGATTGATTGCGTGATTCTGATCGTTTACTAAGTGAAATACCAGATATGTTATTGATCGTGCAATTGAAACAAATACGAACACAAGACGATATCTTTATATCACAATGTCTTCCATGGACAGACAAGACACAAAACGCCAACTAGCAGCTGATACAAATAACAAGAAATGAGAGAATGGAAACGTATTGTACAATGATAGGATAATATCCAAATACAATTACTACAAATAACTATATTAATGTATATTAATGTATGTAACATAGACATATACATACACAATTATTTGGAAAATGTAAATTAAAGAATAAAACATCTGATGGCTGTTGGAATGTGGTTTCTGAGGAAAATGCAAAGAATACCATGGACAGACAGAAAAACCAACGAACAAGACCTTCAAGAAACAAATGAAGATCGTAAACTGATTAGAGTCATTAGACGTAGACAGTCAAAATCTTTTGAGCATGTTATGAGAAGAAATGAATTGGAGAACTTGGTGACAACTGGCAAGATCGAAGGGAAGAGACCAAGGGGAAGACTGAGAAGTAAATACCTGGATGGCTTGGCCACTTGGCATGGTCGAGACAGGAACACGGAGCTGATTCACGACTCTAGTGATCGAGTGAAATGGCACAACATGACCGCCCACGCTTATCGGCATGGCACATGATGGATGGATGGATGGATGGATGGATGGATGGATGGATGGATGGATGGATGGATGGATGGTAAATTAAAGTACAAAAATTGAAAACATAAATGGAACTCTGAACAAAAGGACAACATCGTAATGTAAAATATAACGAACGAAATCAAAAAAATATAAGGAACATTTGCTCTTATGTAATATGCAGTAACGAAATACAAAAATATAAGCGTAATATAAAATATAGTATAAATATAAGAAAGAACTATATTATTAGTATAAAAGAAAAGCTGAAAAGTAACAATGAACTAAATAAGGAAAAGTAACAAGAAACAAACACAGGTAAAGTTAAACTAGGAAATTAAATATTTCAACCAGTATAGCTGTACCTAAAATGCAATGAAGGACATAAATTCGTCTCAGGTCATGTAACGTATGTTGATATTATGCCTCATTGTCATTGACTGGTTGACAATGTTTATTGTTATATTATTTATATTTAGAATGCACGTGCACGTACTGTTATCACATACACTTAATATTCACATTTGATACCTGTTATATATTTTTGGTTGATAGCAAGAAGGAGGTAGAAGTAATTTTGTCACATTACATTATCACTATCGATCCATCTATCCACCTCACTTTATTTCTTTCTTTCTCTAGGTAGTTTGTAGAGTGTAGAATTTAGAATGTACATTCATGCGTGACTTCGTGATTTAGAATCGACAACTAAAATAATAACGGCAAATTGCAACATCACAACGTCATTTAAATACAGTTACTGGCAGGGCAATGAAGAGAAATTAAATGCAAACAAGTATCGACATAATTCGCTGCGTACCGAATAACATTCAGTACCTCTATCAAATAACATAACCATAGTTGGCCTGTCAGGAATGACCACTGATGACCGAGTCGCTGACGGCGCATACTCTGCGGTAAATAATGAGAAGCAGAGCCAAAGAAAGAAACAATTATATATTAAGTCACAACCACAAGAACAGTAAAGCATCCATGCAGCGATAGGTTAATTGCTCTGTGTGAGCGGAGAAATAGAAGAGAGAGAGAGAGAGAGAGAGAGAGAGAGAGAGAGAGAGAGGGAGGGAGAGAGAGACATCATACACAGACACAGAGAGAGGTAGAGAGATCTCACACACACACACACACACAGAGATAAGGGTGAGCGGAAGAGCACAGGCACACAGACAAAGACTTGCAGGTTACACTAAACACCTGCTTGTCTCTATAATCCCCACTTATTTAGTTGTCTCTCCTCTATCTAGTTCTAGTGAAACGTAAGGGATCATCCTAATAATTTGGAGAAATGGCAAACTAGAAAGCGTAACATTGCCTAGAAAATCACCAACAGCTAAAAAAACACTGGGATTGATTGCGACGACATGTAAAAGGCATGCAACTAACCAAGCGTTATGCTAGAACCATATTTATCTTCATAACGGGCTGTAAATATTGCATGCTGTCATTATTACACTGGCTGTTTTAAAAGTGTTAGCTCCCGGTATATTACAAGCATAACCTGTGTATACTGTTGCGCACGTAAAAAATCCCCTGGCAGTTGCACATCGAAAAAGAGTAGCCTAACGGTGCTGCCCGGGAAAAATTTCGAGTTAAAAATCTACCCAAAGTATTTCAGGATCCTCGTCGGTGCTACGGAGTTCGTGCACTGAGCTGAGATTCTTCGGACTCAGGCTTGAGTTAGGAGTAGAACGGAGCACTTATGGGTTACACCCGTGTGCTGTGATGTTGATCCGTCAACTAAACTTAACTAAAGTAAACTAAGCTCCCAGTAAATTACAAGCAGTTCACTTATTATTTCTGTTATCTTATATAAGGCCCAAGCGCTCATAAAAGTCCTCTATCAAAGAGCAGACCCTGCAGGGACTGGTACTGTCGTGTATATCCTGTAGCCAGGCAGGGTTGTTCTTCTGATATAAATGTCCCCATGCTGTAACTGTCTGTTCTATATGCCTGGAGATCTGCACTATTTTGCTGTGTTAGTTTATGTATTCAGCGTTCCATTATTAGCAGAGCAAATAAATTATGTGTATTCTTCACAATCATCAATATTTGAGTCTCTTCGTTCTAAGACTTGTTTCAGTCATGCCCTTGCCGCAACTGTAGGCAGGGGGGTTAACCTGAATAGAACCTGAATACAAGAACAATAGTATTCTACCGACCCACCAACCAACCTCATTCTCCTATATGTTTACCCTTCTCTCTCTCTCTCTCTCTCTCTCTCTCTCTCTCTCTCTCTCTCTCTCTCTCTCTCTCTCTCTCTCTCGCGCGCGCGCGCTCTCTCTCTCTCCCTCCCTCTCTCTCTCTTATTTTTTTGCCTTCACTCGCTCGCTTTGAACTCAAGCGTAGTCCATACACGTCCAATTACTTCTCGTGCACTGGACTGATATGTGCGTCTTGATTAACTTTCCATATTACCAATGTCCGTCGCCATTAGATTAGGCGAACCCACTCCGACTTCAGAGATATTTGTAATTTACTTCACCAAGTCCAGAGCGCTATCTGTCTGTCTCTCGCTTTAATATATAAATCTTGTATATACTTCATTTACTATAGTCACGCCCGTGGCTCTGAAATTTACCTCTCTCGATCTCCATTTCTTTTATGCTCGCGTAACGCATCATATGATTTTTAATTCTCTTTCTGGTTATTTATATTTTGTCACTGTCTCACATTCTGGGTTAGTTAAGTACAGACCTTGTTCTTATGTCTACCTAGCCTACACATTCATTTCTGGCTCTGAAAACATTCTTGAAATTTCCAGTCATATTCATAATTTGTGATGTTTATTTATTTAGTTTCTGAACTGTTCTGAAATTTGGTAATACCCTTTTCATAACGTATTATGTTTGTTAAAATCAAGATGTCATGAAGTGCGGGCACATTATGGCTTGTTTAATTTAGTACCTCATCATGTTGCCACAGGTAACTCTCTATTATACATTGTGATATTATATTGAACATTAATTTATTGAATGTAGAAATTAATAGATCCTCACAAAATATACGTTTCACTTTTAATGATGTCTTTTGTATTTTAACAAATGGTCACATGTAAATACGTTTCATCACCATCATCATCATCATCATCATTATCATCATCATCATCACTATTATCATGATAGGATTCCAGTAGATGGTTGTGTTATTGCAGACTTCCACAATAGCTTCTTCTTCTTCTTCTTCTTCTTCTTCTTCTTCTTCTTCTTCTTCTTCTTCTTCTTCTTCTTCTTCTTCTTCTTCTTCTTCTTCTTCTCCTCCTCCTCCTCCTCCTCCTCCTCATCCTCCTCCTCCTCCTCCTCCACCTCCTCCTCCTCCTCCTCCTCCTGTCCTCCTCCTCCTCCTCCTCTCCTCCTCCTCCTCCTCCTGCTGCGTCGTCGTCGTCTTCAACTTTACGAGAATTTGAGACTCTTTCTGCTGCTAAAGACTCACATGATGAATGGAAGTTAATAAAGCACAAAGCTACTTTATAAAACTGTCCTTAAAATATGTTCGCTAATGACTAACATATATCATTTTAATAGCCTGCTTAGAACTATATATAACAGGTGTAATTTGGTGAACGTAACATGTGCATAATGACGCAGAGAAACATCTCTTTGACAGCTAAGAAATATATGTTTGTTCGTTAATGATGCAAAGGATCTTTGTTATATAACTTACATTGTGCTTGTATTAGTGTTTGATATCAATCTCATTTTACTTGCGGAAAAAGAAGAACGCAAATTACAAGTACCTCAGAAGTTGGAGTGGGTTCGCCTGATGGCGAGGGACACTGGTAAAAGGGAAAGTTAATCGACACGCAAACATCAGTCCAATGGATGAATTACAAAGTAGCAGTAGATTGTGAGCTTTACTAGAACACGATTACAAGAAACAAAATTGAGGTAGCGGCTAAAGCCTTCGTCAGCACAGAAAAAGCAAACACAAGCAGACACACAACTACACGAAAACACTACATTAAAATACAAAGGTTACTTATCTGAATCCTGCTTTGGTCGAATGCACCTTAAGCGTTTACTGATTGATGTGAATGGAAAGAATAGGATGTATGGTTTAAACAGGTCAATGGGCAACAGAGATTGGGTGTGAGGGATCGGAGGGAGGCCCATGTGAGCGAACGGTAAAAAGCGGATTAGCAGCGAACTATAGCCGGCTCTGTGGCGAAGGTGTAGAACGCAATCCCGCATACGGCGTAGGAACACAGCTAAAGGCGCTTGGAAGTCCGCCCTGCGTTGGTTTGCAAAGAATGGTATGAGTGCAGAAAGCAATGACAAGCACCTAAATGCAAACTTGCCAAGAAATAACAAACGGCAAAAGTAATGTTGGGATTGATTGCTACGTCCTGTAAAAGATATGTTACCACGATTTTCTAGTGGGCTATACAACTTTGGGGGTGGAAATGGGGGTCTTATCAAACATCAGTCCAGTGCACTCACTAGTAGTAGTAGTAGTAGTAGTAGTAGTAGTAGTAGTAGTAGTAGTAGTAGTAGTAGTAGTAGTAGTAGTAGTAGTAGTAGTAGTAGTAGTAGTAGTAGCAGTAGTAGTTGTAGTAGTAGTAGCAGCAGCAGCAGCAGCGGCAGCAGCAGCACGTGTAAGGACTAAGTTCAAGGCAAGTTAACGAAACAAAATATATCATGGTGGTAATGGAAACTACTTTCTGCCAATGTTATAACTGAGAAGATAAAAACACATAAATGGATATTACAGATACCAGACTCATCAAATCTGATTGTTCATGAAAACGACACGTTTTAAGTGTCAGGCGTATGTTGAGTGTCCACATGAACTCACAGTGTAAATCGATCGACAACTAACTCTACGAAATGTTGCAAATGAAGTTGTTGTCAATGGTAAAACAAAACAGTGGGGCCGCACTAGCGTAGTGTCTAGCAGGCTTGGCCTTAATGTCAGATGTTCAGCTGTTCCAATCCCCATCGAGGCTGAGAATCATGTTTTTAATCGCCTCAATTCAAAGTGAATACCCAGAAGTATTCTAGAAAGTAGCGGCGACAGACGTGTTATGGAAAACATCCCCCATCCAGTACCGCGATTGGCCTATACAAATGTCCTTGCCTTGCCACTGGACTCAGGCGAGAGAGTGTGTTAGGCGAATTGCGCAACTCTTCCTCACTTTAATCAACTCATCGCGAAAGTCATTCTCCATGCAACAACCACATTTGTTGCTAGTACCGTATATACGCCATTCGACTCCAGGCGTGAAACAGGGTCCTTTATTATTTTTCTCTTTAAAACAACACGCACACCGGTGATCTCTGTCCGCCTGGGAGTTATTCCCTGCAATAACTACAAGCAATGGCAAACTACTGAACGTAAACTTGCCTAGTACATCTCTGGATTGGGGTTGATAGCTACGTCCTGCAAAGGACAAGTTTGTTAACCACAATTCAGAGGGCAGTTTGGTGTAATCGTTACCATGTTACGATGATAATGTAATGATCACGGTTGGACGAGGTTTCTACGCCCGAGCTCGACGTCCGCTAAATGAGGGAAAAAACCGGCAAGCGTTGCCTCTGTGCGCTAGGCCTACAACGTATGATTGTCTTAGCACATCACAGACCAAATGCAACCAGAAGAAGAGGCCAACAATGTAAACGATGGACAGAAGAAATAACAGTCCATGGTAATCTCGATATATGAAGCCCATACACGGGCACTGTCAGGCTGCTTCACCTACACACCGTACAAGAAGAACAAGATGTGATGAGGTGAGACCCATGGCAAGTTCCTGCTTCGAGACTATTTTATTGTAACTATAATCAAATATATTCATTACAGAATTAATTTATTAATTATTTTCCCCAAGTCGGCAAACATATTCTTATATAGTCTTATCGCCCTTTTCAACTGTTTTTATTATTCATGTAATTTTATTATGTATTGTTTTATTGTTCGTATTTAGAGATTATTTTCCTTTGAGAATAATTATTTGTATTTTTTTTACATATGCATCCATTTTATTTATTTGCATATGTCATTCTGTAACTGCGTATAATTGTTGTTTGTTGTTACTCGTTGTTTGCTGATTAACAAAAATGTGACTAAACTTTTAGTTTCATTACTAGCCATTCACATATTTTGCTTAAGTAGTTTAAATTTTTTGGGGCGTGCTAAATCTCTCTTCTCTTACCCACATTATGTGATTATTTTAAACAACAAAACGTTCATAAAGAGATCCAATAACATTTATACATTGATGTCCCTAGCTTTCTCGGCACTGAGAAGGCCACATATTACTGCTGCTAGAATAAAATCCATGTTTCCATGTGAATGCAGTAAGGGTGTAATAATCACTCTACATACTGTTATTGTGTCAGTAAGATAGTTGTGATAGCGCAGTGCTAGCACACTTGTCTTCCAGCAGTCTGGTCATTAGTTTAAGTTCCCATAGTGGTGAGGAATTTAAACTAAAAATTGATTGGGGGGGGGGGGGGGGGGTAATCGACCCTGTCTAAATTGGTTATGAGGAAAGGTCCTGGGAATTAAAGGGACTAACACCGCAGGGTCCAATGAGCCTTAAGGTGAGTGATAGGGTCCTATAATTTTACTTACTGATCTATTACGACTCAAGGTGGGGAATAGAATCATTTACTACTGTTTTATTGTGTGAGGTTGGAAGTGTTTTTTCACTACATATTCCATGTTTTATTGTGTGAGGTTTGGAAGTTATATTACTGCATATTCTATGTTTTATTGCGTGGGGTAGGAAGTTATTTTACTGCATATTCCATGCTTTATTGTGTGAGCTATGAAGTTATTATACTGCATATTCCATGTTCATTGTGTGAGGTAAGAGGTTATTTTACTGCATATTTCTTGTTTTATTGTGTGAGGTAGGAAGTTATTTTACTGTATATTCCATGCTTTATTGTGTGAGGTAGAAAGTTATTTTACTGCATAATCCATGATTTATTGTGTGAGATAGGAAGTTATTTTACTGCATATTTCATGTTTTATTGTGTGATGTAAGAAGTTATTTTACTGCATATTTCATGTTTTATTGTGTGAGGTAGGAAGTTATTTTACTGCATATTCCATGCTTTATTGTGTGAGGTAGGAATTTATTTTACTGCATAATCCATGATTTATTGTGTGAGGTAGGAAGTTATTTTACTGCATATTTCATGTTTTATTGTGTGAAGCAGGAAATTATTTCACTGCATATTTCATGTTTTATTGTAATGTACTTTGTAAGAATTAGCCAAAGACTGGTGGATTATTGAATAAGATATGGTACATTACTGACAAGGCACAGTGTGGTGTGCACACAAGTACAAAGCAGAGACCAAAGAAAAAAGAGTTGTACAAGAAAAGAATATCGACTTCATTGCTCCGGGTTTTATCCCATATGGCTCTGTCTCTTTCTGCAGGGCGGTCAGCCGAAAGCGTCGCACAAACCACGAACTCCGTAGTACCATCGACGACCCCCGAAAGTCTTCAGGGACAAATAGTGCTCCTACCATTCGTTATCTTCTATTGGAGACTAGACACTTATATGTTTTTCCCACAACGCAGTAATCATGATTGTGTCAACATTAAACAATGTCAAACAATGTCTTATAAGTGTACATATTTTTGTACACTAATTAATATGTTTTAAGATTACTTAACTCTTGTTTATGTTTAACATTCATTTGTCAGCCAAAATTAATAATCTTAATGAGGCACAAAGAGGCAGGCATTATTTTTGGCCAAATGATGCGAAGATAGAAGTAAGAATATAGTGTGGCAACTGGGAATATTTGTGGAAAGAATGGTAGATTAAGAAAGTGAGAAAAGATGCCTGGCAGCCTTGTGTCATGGCACAGAATGTTGTCAGCGCACGAGCTGATTCGCATTGTTGGAGATCGCAAGATGTCGAGAGGCATGATTGCCAGTCAGCAAGAAATTTGATGATGATAATAGTGATGATGATGATGATGATGACGACGACGATGATGATGATGATGATGATGATGATGATGATGATGATGATGATGATGATGATGATGATGATGATGATGATGATGATTATGATGTACATGGTGTTACGATGTCTATGTTAAAACATAAATTCTGAAATAATCACGCTTCTGTGCTTCTAAGCCATATTGTAGTGTTGAGTATATATTGTATTACAAATGCCAATGTTACAATGATTGGTAATAGGTTTAGATATTACAAACTTTTGTATGCCGTTGATTGGGACTGTAGAGATGCTTAGTGTCTTGTCCGGGTATTTTAGAATTCCGCTGTCATCTGTTACATTATTATTACTAGATAAATTTGTCAAAGAGTGTCACCGAACACCGACAGCACAGCAATTGAGGAATGCTAACACGTGCCCCGTCTAATATGTGAGAAACATGCAACATGTTCTAGTGTGTCCGTTTTCTCTCATCATCAAGTACCTTGCCAGCTGGCGTAGGCGTTCATGTCTCTCCACAGATTTCGGTCTTTGGTGTCCTGGATCAACGCTGCTGATGATATTCCTCCATGCCATCGTCTCAGTCCATCCAGCATAATTTCTCTTGGTCTGCCCTTAGCTCTCTTTCCTTAGATCTTTCCAGTCGTCGCGATGTTCTCCACAGCCTCTCATCTCATCACATGACCAAAGAAAGCTGTTTCTTTTATTCTTATTGTTGAATATAATGTTATAATTTATGTAGCCTCTTTAAGGCAGTCACTTGTTTCTCTAGTGTTAATTATTAACTTCATCCTTGTGTTTTCCACCAAGTTCTTACCTCCTGCCAACTTTAAGCTACACGAAATAACTCAGCAGAATATATAAGGTAGTAATCATCCCTCCCCCGAGGGCATTGATTTTAAAATTTACTTGCCTGACGATGTGGTTTTCTGTATAAATATTAAAACTGTTTGAAAACATCGCATAGCCCTAACATACTTCTCATGTTATGTCTATGGTGTGATAATGTTTATTCAGGAAATATACCTTTACCCTACAATACCAGCACACTCCCCTCTCTCAGCCAGCTACAACACTGTTTGATGCAATAATATATTAATAGATACATACAATAGTATATATCTATATACAAGACTGATCAGCATTCTCTCTCTCTCTCTCTCTCTCTCTCTCTCTCTCTCTCTCTCTCTCTCTCTCTCTCTCTCTCTCTCTCTCTCTCTCTCTCCCGTCATCTAACTCTCTTTCCACAAATCTTTCTGGTTGTCGCCACATGTTCCAATTAAAGTCATCTCATAATATGCTCAAACATGAGGACTGCCTCTTTCTCTTTTCTCATGTCTGAGAATATATATATATATATATATATATATATATATATATAGTGTGTATATAGTATATAGCATATATAGAGTTTCATCTTCGTGCCAGGGCATGCGGGAGTACAAGCAAATGAGCGGGCTGACAAGCACGCAGATAAGGCTACTGTGGAGGGCGGACGCGCCATGGACCAGGCTGACATTCTGAATGCTCTACGAGAAGTAAGACTTGTGCGAGAACCAATTGATGACTGCGAATCTGCAACCATGGTCAGACTGCGAGAACAGCAAATCAAAAGTGGGGTGGCCAAGAAAGAACACTACGCAGGAAGCCAAAGAAGATTGATAAACCAATACAGAACTGGTGTCGTTAGCCGCTACACGCTGCGGGATTTGCTGAGGAAGGGATCCCAGCACTTATGGACTGAATGGTTCGATGTGCAATGAGGATGATCGGTCGACTAACTATATATATATATATATATATATATATATATATATATATATATATATATATATATATATATATATATATATATCAGACATGAGAAAAGAGATAGAGGCAGTCTTCATGTTTGAGCATATTATGAGATGACTTTAACTGGAATATGTGGCGACAACCAGACAGATTTGTGGAAAAAGAGTTAGATGACGACAGAGAGAGAAACTGCTGATCGGTCTTGTGTTACGTCAAGAAAAGGTGGCAACACATGAATTAATCCATGCCGTCGAAGATCGCATTTTGTGGAGAAATAATGTTCCCCTATGCCAGTCGGCAAAGTGCTTGATAGTGATGAAAATACATACATATGTTTGCTTCAGTTATTTTATGTACCTCTGTTTTAAACGAAAAACGGATCTCTTAAAAATAAATATGCTTTATTTCATATGTGATTTGCAGTTGATTTCATTCACATCTTGCCAATGTTTATAATCGCTGGTTCTCTACACAACCCTCCAAAGCAGATCGGTTGATACAATGTTATTGTTATCTGACCGTGAGAACGACAAGCGAAGATGTGGAAAAGATAGAACATGAAGCAGGTCACGAAAAGTTTCACTGGAACAGCACGGCGAGAAATCACACCATGGACTGTAGTTTGATGTTTTCCCATACGTACCTGAGCACCCGTCATCAAATTGCTACTCAGGATGTCAGCATGGCCGAGTAGATAAAAACGAGTATTCTTAAACATCCGTTGTGCTGATGCCGAGGTACGGGGTTCAATCCCTACACCGAACAGTTGGAATGAAATGGTGACCTCTCATCCTTGATTCGGGGGCGTAAATTACAAGTACCTCTGAAGTCGGAGAGAGTTCGCCTGATTTAGAGGGACGCTGTTAATAGCGAAAGCTAATCCACACACAAAATTAGTTCCAGCACTAGTAGAAGTGTGTGTGTGTGTGTGTGGAGACTACGCTTGAGATCAAAGCCAGCGAGAGCTGCAAAATAAAAATAAATGGCTACTTGGATAATCTTTGAGTTAAGGCAGGAGAGTGTAACCATGGTGACGTGCTGGTGTAGTAAATCACTAGTGAAGGTGCTATCAATACAGCTGTCTTAGGTCCAATACCCAGTTACAGATTAATTTCTTTCCGACCAGTGAAGTTAGGAGTCGACCCAGTCTCATAAAAAGGACATCAGAGTTCGGGGAAGGTAAAGACGACCCGGCACATCACGGACCACATGACCCCTTCATGTAATCAATCTTCTTTTTCTGCAGTTGCCTGTCATCTCTAAACTGAGTATATGCTTTCAGCCAACTCCCACCAAGCTCTTTAAAGTCGTGTTCATGAGTGGTTGGATTGTGCAGCTGAAGTTGTCTACGGGACGAGTTGGGCAGTCTCACGTCAACCCTCCTTGGTCGCCTCTTACGACATGAACGGTAGGTCACAGTGTGACTATTCGCTGCTTCTCTTATCGGTCCTCGCAATACACGAGACTAACATAATTTCCCCAGGGCGCACCATGGTGTGAATGGGCTTTACTTGGTTCATCAATATTCGGTGAATGTTCAACTTAAGCATATATTTTTTTCCCAAGCATTCAACTGGACAATTAGTAAACAAGCGGAAAGCAAATCCCCGGAAGCCTTGGATATATGGTTTTGTAGAAGAATGCTGAAATTTAATTGCACCGCCAAAATGAGCAATCTTGATATTTTAAGGGAAGCTAAGTCGCAAAGACAATTTATCACAAACATCAGAAAGAAGCAGTCACCGTTTTTTGGCTGCATTATGAGAAAACAAACACTGAAACACGTCGTGACAACTGGAAAGATTTGCGGATTCTTGACAGTCTTCCATGAAACAAGAAGGGATTCAACACACTATATGATCCATGCCATCGGAGATAGCAATAGGTGGAGAGGCTTGATCACCCACGCCAGCAGGCAAGACTCTGGATGATGATGATGATGATGATGATGATGATGATGATGATGATGATGATGATGATGATGATGATGATGATGATGATGATGATGATGATCCAACTTGTCATAAGCTTTGGGTTTCCTTAAACATTCTGCATTTCCTTGTGTAATATTAACACTGATATTAAAGAAAAGATTACTTAATGAGATCAAGGACACAAACATTGTGTAAGTAAAGGACCTTTTTGCAAGCCTTAAGGCGTATTGGGAATGAGGTGCTTGAGTCATATCTGTATCGTCCAGTCGCCGTTCGATGGGTGATGTGGACAGTAGTACGCCTGCCACCTTTACTTCTCCAGACATTTCTTGGTACCCATTGAAGGCTATGTGTTCCTAGACGCCAGGTCAATTTAAAAAGAAATGAAATAGATCCATTGCGGATCGAACTCCTGACCACCGGGTTAGCAATCCAGTGTCTACCCAGTACGCTACCAAGGTAAAGAACACTTAATGTACTGTCACCTGTTGTCCCAGGGTGAGAGGAATCAACAAGCACACTCTTTTAATTCTATATCATCAGCCTTGGAATTTAATTGATCTTTGTCTACACAACCCCTTCAGTCTCTGGATCACTATCTCGCTCTCTTCTTACCACGGGACAATACCCATCTTCATATTCCGCCAGAGCATACCCACACAACTCTGGCTTCTAACAAGTGATAAAATAATTTAATAAATAGAAGTGTCACGTATGTGCAATGTATGTGTATAGAACTTCTGTAGTATAGTCTATTGTGTATGCGAGATGAGACCAGTTAGTTCAAGATCTTTAATCATAGTGTCCGGCCATACCACAACACAACACAGCAAGTTCAGAGTGACCTCACTAAATGAAGCGTCTCTCCGGTCAGAGGTCGACTTCTTCCAGTTGATCGTGGATAGTCTGGGTGCCTGGTTACTAATGTTGAATATGGTAGAATAATGTCCAATGAGTTCGGAATACACGATGTACCTGATACGTCTATAGAAATCCCGTGACCTAGGAACACCTTCATATATCTCACAAGATCTCAAAACCTTCTGTCTCGTTGGACAATGTTACTGAATAATCCTCTTCACTATTCAAACCTCTCTGCCTACTACAGTTATATTCAAGTGAGGTGATTACAGTTCATTAAAATCAGCTGTTTTGTGAACTCAATCACTGACACCTAGCCTTTTCATGATAAACACTCCTGGCTCAGATGAGACTATGATTTGTGGAAAGGCGTCTAATTGCAGAGGCCATTTAGCAAAACTGCACTCGGTGTTACTGCCATTGTCCACCTCTCTGAGTTGTCATTAAGTTCTCAGATAATTTAGAACCTGTCGAAGAGAGAACATCCGGTGAGAGAAACCCGATTCAGACCTACTATATGTGAGTGTAGGCCGAAGGCCGTACTCAGATATTTATATCCTGATCAACATAGAACTAAACTCTGGCATAAGGCAGAGAAGTTCATCACATTGGCCTGAGACGTGGTAAGAAAAGGAAAGACTAAAGGAAAGCGAAGAAACCCCAGTAGACACCCTACCGGAAGATCCTACCATTGACATTTCCTTTATTCCCCCAACCACCCTCAATCTCACTGAATATCATCCCACGACATTGGTCTTAAGCGGCCGAGTTAAACGACATACCACTCAACCTAGTTTAAGCAACGCATCAGCCTGCTGCTGCCGACGCTCCTATAATGGGTTCCCACAACGTCCCATCACTACACTCGATCATAATCTCTATCAATTAAATACCTTATGTAATCTATTCCTTTCTGGAATTGAAACCACAAATTCCCATTATGGACAAATGTCCGTCGACTTTAATCAACTCGGGACACAGTAGTTTCTTTTCCTAATTAGAATGGAACAGAACAACACTCCATTTCGTTTCAATCCATCCAGCCCACTGATTGCAGACTTTTTATCCCGACTGCCGAGAACTGTGTCTGAATGACGTCACTGACTTGGCCAGAAACCAGGAGTCGAGAAACTCTCTTTCTCCTATTCTTGAATCGGGTAAACAATATACCGACTGGTCCCCCTTTGATCGGTGAAATCCGTCCCCTGTACTCAAAGAATTCTGGTCGGCATTTGATCTGGGGAAACCTTTCCCAACAACAAATGGTTGCGGTGCCTAGAGACGGCTGTCTCTGGCAATCCATGATTCTGGTCGGCGTCTCCAGTAATGCCGTGACATGTACTTCCAATGTAATATAGACACAGCTACTTGTCAAGGAACGTGTTGGATAGAACGTGACCAAAAGGGAGACAACATTACACGTGGGCGAATGTGACATTAGACAAATACATTGTTTATGTGACATCATCATCATCATTATCATCATCATTGTCGTCGTCGTCGTCATCATCATGTGCCCTGCCAACATGCATAGGCGTTGATTTCTCACCACAGATGCTGTGCTTGGTGTTTTGGATCAATTCTGTTGATGGTACACCTCCATGTCATTCTCTTAGTCCGTCTAGCATCATTTCTCTTGGCCTGCCTGTGTATCTTCTCCCACTGACCTTTCCAGTCGTCACGATGTTTTCCATTGCTTATCTTTACGCCACATGACCAAAGTATGGAATTTGTCACTTTTTTTATAGTTGCATGTAATGCCCTACTTTCATTAGCTACTTCCATTAATTCGATGTTAGTTACTCTGGCGGTTTAAAATATTCGCAACAATCGTTGCAGGAACTACATCTTTGTTGCTTATAAACTCTTCTTAATGTCTTCATTCACGTTCAACAATTATCTGCCAAAGCAGGTTCTATATTACGTTTTAACATGCTGTTTCTGATATTCAGTGATACAGACTTATTGCGCGAGATACGTTTCATTTTCTTAAATTAAATTTTTGCTTGATGTATTCTTCTCCTCGTTTCTGATTTTATGATTGCGCCTAGGTATTTAAAAATACCAGTTTCGTTGAGTATTTCCCTTTATATAGTCATATCACATTTTAGAGTTAACATTTTTATTGATGTACCCATCGTTTCTGTTTTCCTTGATATTCAAGGAAAGTTCCATTTTGCACTCTACAACACTTTCTAATAGCTGTTGGTCTTTTGCGTTTTCAGTTATCAATACTATGTCATCTGTGTAGCACAGATTTTTTATATTATAACTTCAAAATTGTATTTCTTTTTTCTCCTTGATCTCTTTCATTATTACTTCACAATGTGTGTCGTCATAGTATAATGTAATGAGTTCCAATCTTCTCATCACCATAGCTACATAATATATTTTACAAGGTTCCACTGGGCCCAAGAAAGAGATGAAAATCGGGTTTTATGAATGAAGAAATACGTGTTATATTGATTTAAGGGAGATAACTGTGGTGATAAAGAACGGGACATTATCACGATATTTTTCTTGAGGAAAGAAGATAAGAAATATTTTAATATATCCCAAGTTGATGGGGGCCGGATACAATCTTTTTATAGGACAATAAAATATATTATACATGCTGATAGCTCAGTTTCTAAGGAGACCATTGATCAATGTTCTCAAGCCTAATTGGGTACCAGAAAAAAATTTCGAGAAGTAAAAAAAAGGCCGGTTTGATGCTGACGACATCATCCACCAAGTTTTTGATTGTCGGTTCAAATATGGGTAAATGAACATAATGTCTGAGGCAGACAATCCTTAAAGTGATGCTGCAGTTGAAGCAGAAGAGGAAGAACATCCCGAAAATACGGGTGAAGATGGTGATAGTCAGGCTATTGCAAATCAGCCGGTGAAAAACCCTGGCATGTTAGCAGCACTTCAGAACAAGCTGTGCTCAAATGTGGGTTCACCATCTGGCTATGTGTAAAGATTGCATAAAGAGGTGAAGCGACGAATTGAGGCGCTGAAAATACTGCAGAATGAAATTATCAACATAGAGTTTTACAAAGAAGTAAACGCTCTGGAGCTGAAGAATGCACCCAAGTACTCACATCATTTTTTAAAAGAGGAAAGATATTTTTAATGCCAAGAGAGAGCCAATTGATGAAGTGTGTGATTGGCCCAGTTAAGAAGAGCATGATGACAAAGATGAAAAGGCTAAGCTAGCCGGAGAGATCAAGGACAAAGTATCTGGGAACGGAAAAAAAAGAAGCAGGCTGTGATGCTGAAAAGAAACAAGAGAAGGTCAAATTTATTCCAAGCTTTTGGCTGACAGTTTTCAAGAACGTGGATTTGCTATCTGATATAATTCAGGATCACGATGAACCTATTTTGACTCATTTACAAGACATCCAAGTTAAGGTTCATGATAAAGCCTCAGTAGGCTTCTCATTCGAGTTTCACTTTGAGCAGAATGAGTACTTCACAGACACAGTGCTCACCAAGTGCTATGAGATGCGTTATGAGCCGGATCCAGATGGGTCATTAACATAAAGGGGCCAGAGATTATTAAATGCACCGGTTGTACCATCAACTGTAACAAAGGAAAGAATATGACTGTGAAACAGATTAAGAAGAAGCAGAAACACATGGATCGTGGCTTGACCACGACAGTGACTAAGCAAGTTCAGGCTGATTCCTTTTTCAATTTCTTCAACCCTTCTTCAGTTCCAGAAGAATCTGAATCTGAAGTAGATGAGGAAATTGAGGGTCTGCTTTTAAGCTGATTTTAAGACTGGGCAATACATCAGAGAGAGGATAGTGCCCAGAGCTGCTCTGTATTTAACTGGAGAGGTTCTTGACAATGATTTGCCTACATCGAGTCCTTATGAGGACTGAATGTGACCGGGACCAGCCTCGGTGAGGACAACACAAGAAACAACAAACACGTAGTGGTGCTAATAGGAAAAGAAACGAAAATCAAACGAAAGACTGCAGAACCTAGTAGGCCCGCCCAAGGACCGGTTTTTATCAGGACCAGCATAAGGCAGAAAGAAAATAACCAGACAGCACAAAATAACTTTATCCGACAAACAGAGCGGAACCAATAAAACCAGTATGAAGTAGGACTAACAATCCACACAACCACGGATCTCAACAATAACCACCGCTGAGGAAGCAGGGTAGACGAGACCGAATGTGGAATATTCTTTTTTTTTCGAAAATTGGAACTGGAACTGGAAAATGATGATTATGGGGAGGATGAAAATGAGGAAGGTGAAGATGATGAGCTTGATGAGGAGAATGATCAAGATTTCAGACGTCAGGGTCTAGACAAACCTACAGAATGCAAACAGGAATAATTTTTTTTTCTTTCTAAAGAATGTTTGTCACTTGTCACCATCATTGCCAGGAAAAAAAAAGAAGTGCTCTACTCTGAATTAAATATAACAACCATTATACTGGGGGAGGGGGGGGGGGATAATCCGAAGTTTCTCTAGGAGGGGAAAGGTTGAGGCCAAAAGCTGCCAAACCCCTTAAAGCCCTGAACATATTATAAGTGTAGGGATATCCAAGAAAGAAGGCACTCAAGTGCCAAATGGTCTACAAAACTATGCGTCTAGCACCATATGCCCGGTAAGGCGTATACATGAATCCAAGGGTTACTTATAATAGACGAATTGGTCACGAGTTCCAAGATACTATTGCAAACATGAAGTGAGAACACATTCCATCACATACCATTGATCTTCTGGCGGGCAGGTGGGAATGTGGCGTTGCTAATTCTCATAAAAGAAACTGCCCTTTGAATGTTTAAAACAAAAAGTCCCAAAGCAGAATCCTTCTATGGGTCTACCAAGTACCAACACCATACGATTTTATAGACCTGAATGATGGGAGGGAAAGGTAGTCTTTCCGTCTCTTTGCGGTCTACGAACGCAGGCATATAACCTTAATCTGACTGTGATTATACCATTACCAGCGTAATCTCCTGGCGATTACTGAAATCGTACTAAAATCTAGACCAAGGGTTATAACCAAGCTTTCTTTTAGAAGTTTTCTCACATTCCAAGTTATGCGCCCTTTATGGCGTTGTGATCATTCTGAGGTAAGTCAGTACGGTACCATAGGTGAAAATTTACTCTGTGAATAAAGTACATGAAACTAACTACTATTATGCTAGCCCCATCCCCTCGCTGGTGATGCCTACACATGGTCACGGGGTTGGCAGGCAAGCGTACTAGTCACTGCGCTACAGAGGAAACCATTGCCTAATAAACCACAACGAAAATCTAATTCAGGGGCCATAACCAGTAACGTTCTTTCATAAGCCGTTTTAAATCCTAGTTATTCACCTTTCATAACGAAGTAACATGTTAAATGTCAATATGGTAACATTTTCGGTGATTAATATTATAAGGCCGGCCTCTCTGGCTGAGGGGTTACACCACTTTCTCCGTAATTCCGTTTATCCACGCAGGGTCTCGCAGCGAGGCGAGAATTGGAAGCAGTTCGACCCGCGCTCGTGACTTGCGGGATAATGAGCCGGCCGCTCAGAAAGCAATGGCAAACTACTGAGCGTAATCTTTCCAAGAAATCAACATACAGCTGAAAGATGCTGATGTTAACAGCGATGTCCTGTAAAGGATATGCAAAACATTATTATTATAATATTATAAGAATACAAGAAACCGACCCCTTTATCATATAAGGCATATTGGGTATATGGTGCTAGCTTCAGATTGTATAGATCAATCGACACTCCATGGCTGATGTGGTCTATATCATGCCGGCAGTATTTTCTTCCCAGATAATTACCTGATATTCAGGTTAGTCTGCGTCAACAGCCGGCTTCGTGGCGATGCGGTTACGGACGCAGTTCGTGATTCCGCATACCCGCGATCAAAACACAGCTGCGTTGGTTTCCCTTAATGAAATGGTATGGGTGTCGGTCGTTCAGAAAGCAATGGCAAACTACTGAACGTAAACGCGACAAGAGATCATAACAGCAAACAACACTGGGGTTGACTGCAACGTCATGTACAAGATATCCAACTAACTTTAACTAGGTCAACATGAGAAATTGGCCAATGAGAAAAGGGGATTGAAACAAATGAGCACTGGATCCACAGGTTGGGTGACATTAGTAAGTCGATATTAGTAAGTGCAGGGGGTTTAAAATTTAAAAATAAATAAAAACAAAAAACAAAACAAGAAATATATTATTGCAGGAAGAGGCTTTAATGAAGTGGTGGACTTAGTATATAAGAGAATTATATGATGGAGAAATTGAAGAATTAACAGAAAGTGACTTAGAATGTCCACCTATTCTGAAAGAAGAAGTCGCTGACGTTGTCAAACATAAGAAGAACAGAAAAACAAGTGGGCCAGATGGAATCACAATATAATAATTAGAAGTATTGAGATAATTTGGAGTAGATGTAGTAACCAAAATGTTGAATGATATTTACAGCAGTGGATATTTACCCAGTGATATGCTGAAATCTATATTTATAGCTGTACCAAAAAGACCAGGAGCAATTGAATGCGAAGAGTTTCGTACAGTTAACCTCATGAACAATGTCACTAAGCTTCTACTCAAGAATTATAATGAGAAGAACAAGAAAGAAACAAAAAATGGACATTGGTAAAGAACAGTATGGATTTGTGGGAGGAAAGGGTACAAACAATGCAATATATACATTAGGAGCTCAAATAGAAAGATCAATAGAGACGCCGAAAGACATATATTTGTGCTTCATAGATTATACCAAGGCATTTGATAAAGTAAAATATGATGAACTAATTAAATGTTGGAAGATATCAACACTGACGGGAAAGATCTAAGAATAATAACAAAATATTTACTGGAACCAAATAGCAGCAATTGAAATGGGAAATAAAGAGGGAAATTATGAACAAATAAAGCTAGGAGAACGACGGGGGTGTGTTTTGTCATCGGATCTCAGATCCCTTTATAGCGAAGCAATAATGAGAAAAATCAAAGAGAAGCCATGAATACTAATCGGGGGTTATATTATAAACTATATACGCTATGAAGATGGCACAGTATTGGTGACGGATAATGTAAAAGTCTATAACAATTGCTGGACATTTTAGTAACTGAGAGTGCAAAGAACTCTTCTTTAATATCAAGAAAACAGTAACAATGGTGATACCAAAGAAAAAGGTGACAGCAAAATATGAAATGGAAATATAAGGGAAAATTCTTATCCAAGTGGATAATTTTAAGTACCTAGGGGCATTTATAACATCAGACGGAAGATGCACAACGAAGATTAAGAGCAGAATAGGACAAGCAACAGCTGCATTTCAGAAAATGAGAAGTATCTTATGCAATAAGTCAACTATCATTGAATGTAAGAAAGAGAGTGCTGAAGTACACACCCACCAGCACACACAAAAACCCCTACCAACCCAGTCATTCATTAACACACACACACACACACACACACACACACACACGCATGCACGCACGCACGCACGCACAAACACTCACCCGCATCCACACATCCTCACCCTACCCACTGCGATACTGTGGCAGGAGTATGGGTAGATGACCCAAGAATAAAATGATTGAGTTTCCGCATCCGTCTTTCTGTTTTCCATAGAAATAATTACTTGTCAATCAATCAATCAATCAGGTTCCGTTTCCACAATGAAGGTTGGTTGCAATGGATCTCCAACACTGTCAGATTGCTGTTCGTCCTTCTCCTGATGTTATCTTCCAACTTGTAGCGTTGTCAAACTCTTTCTCGCTTGCCTTCATTCAGTGTTACCCTCCAATAAGGTTTCTACAAGAATGTTTTGTTCTTTTTTAATGTGGCCGAAATAGTTAACTTGCCTCTTTTTTTATTTCTTTCATAAACTCTCTTTTCATTCCCAGTTTTTCTAGAACCTCCGTATTTGTTTGTTTTGTTTCCACGAAATGCGACATATTCTTCCAGGGCCTCTAATATATATACTATGGTTTTCATTGTTGTTAATCTCTTTCTGTTAATACTGATTCCATATTTTTTAAATCATAATTGGCCATACCTATTCTTTTTTTTTCACCTTTGATTTCTATTTCACTAATGTCATCAACTGTTATTACGTTCCCAAGATAGAAGAAACGTGTTACTTGTTCTAGAATCTCCACTTAACTTATGAATTTATTTACAATTCATAAGAATATCAGCTGATCGCTGAATGTGGTGTTTACACAGTGCTATAAATATGTAAGTGTCTAAGCTAATGATATCAACCAAATAACGAGTATAGTTAACACAAAAAGAAGAAATGGATGTCAGACATCGAACCGCCCAGGCACAGTTTTGAAATTTGCCAGGTGATCCCCTGCCACAACCTTCTTTTCTATGTAACAGTTTCAACATTTCTTAAGAACATAAACTGGTAACTCCGGAACACCAGTTAAAACTGGAGACAGTTATTAACACTAATTTGAACCTGATAAAATTAGGGATGTAATCAATACTATCTTATCTCAGATGGGGAGAAGCAGAATGACAGAACTACAAATTCTACAGCATATGATCAAACACAGAGTTCTTAAAGATGGGCTGGGCTAGACACACATTGTTCATCACTGGAATATTCAGACACTTCTAGTTTGTATAGTCTGGGTTGAAAACAATGTCCTGTCGGATGATTTCTGCAAATAGAATTTGGAGCCTGACATGATTTGATTACTTTCTGGCTGGTGGACTGGTTCTTGAAGTAAAGTCACTCTCTACTTCAGGCTGAGACAGACTGAGGACAGATACTGATAACCTACATCTGCATTTCACCATATACATATGTGAATGTAACAAGTGACACAAGAAACTGATGTTGGACCAAATACCAGTTGTGTTGCGTCTTGTAAATCTGACTCATTTGGCTTGAAAGTATTACTGCTGGAGTTCATATGGATGATAATCTACAGTAGATATACCATTCAATGTAGCACAGTTTAAATATCTGAATCAGGGTGACTCAGTAGACAATCTGAACACGTTTCATCATCTTCTTGGGAAAAATCAAAAAGGTGCAAACTAGTAACTAGCTGGTTATAGGTGATATGTTATTAATCGGCTAAAATAAAGTTGGTGACTAGGTCTCTCTTGTTCCTTAGAGAAAGAGACATCTTTCCAGGTGACTCTCTTATGTTCTCTAGCATATAACCCATATCAGGGCTAGTATTGCAGGTAAGTACGAGTACATGTGTACAAATAAATCGCTTTAAGGAAACGATGAACTTCAAGAAATCAAGACAAGTTCCTTTCTGGACATGACATTGCAGTAAACACCAGCAATTTTCAGCTGCTGTTGATGTCTTGGCAAGTTTTACGTTCGGTAGTAAGTGACCAACGCGATGCTATCCGCTGCCGAATCTTGCGCAGCTGTGTTTCGTACGAGAGTATAGGTATTACGAACAACGTCCTTAACCTCTGCACCAGTGAGACTGGTAGATTGTCCCTTACCGAGTGTATACTAGAGTTTGTCCTTTAACGTCACATGATAATGATGTGTGCACCTTTCTAATAATAACATAAAATTAAAATCTTCTTTACAAGAAATCTCCTTTAAAATAAAACCAAAAGATGGACTGACAGAAGATACAATCAAGGCGAAGGAAAAGACAATATTGGAGATTCATTCAAATGTATTGTCCTCTATAAATATTTGGTTAGAACACGTTGTCCAATCACTACAAGCGTCAACATAAAACCTATGCAATCACAAATTTATCATTCAAACAAATACGCAAGTCTCAAGGACTCGGCCTCCGACTTCCATTTCACAGAGTATCAGGCCCAGAATATTCTGCAGTACCGCAGTAAAACTACCATAAATTATTCTCCCAATCTTGAGTGTTTCATTCAATAAGCGCAGAATTGTCTCGCCTGTAGACATTCCTTATACAGAAATCTAGTTATAGTCGAACAATTACACTGCAATTTTTCAAAACGGTTTGTCGTTAATGTTCAGCGACTGAGTTGACACGTAACTGTCAATAGGTGTATGTTAGGAAGTTAAGAGTTGAACCTGTGAGATTGTAGTGAGAGTTATGTGCAGTTAAATGTGTTGTAAATAGTGAAAAATGTGATTGTTCCCTAAATGTTCTTCAATTCAATACTCAACAGTATCATCATCATGTGGCATGACCTTTGCAGATTATCGATTCCATTACGACTCGTCAGAAAGTCTCAGTTCTTTGCTAGTTTCCATGCCTCGTGTGGTTCCACGCCTCCATCTATCAATCTAACCATCCACCCATCCATCCATTCATCCATCCATCATGTGCCATGCCGATAAGCTTGGGCGATCATGTTTTGCCATCTCACTCGATCACCAGAGTCGTGGATCAGCTCCGTGTTTCTGTCTCGATCATGCCACGTGGCCAAGTCATCCGGGTATTTACTTCTCGGTCTTCCCCTTGGTCTCTTCCTTTTGATCTTGCCAGTTGTCACCAAGTTCTACAAGTCATTTCTTCTCATAACATGCCCAAAACACTTTGACTGTCTACAATGAGACCGTAAAACATAATGTATTTGGCATCTGTAAAGAAGGTAGTTTTCCATTGCTTTCCTTCTTAGCAGTGACCACACTGGTCAATGACCGTAGTCATTGTCTCTCTCCCCCCTCCCCCCCCCCCCAAAAAAAAAATAAAATAAATAGATCATCTGCCTACCATCGTGAAGCTGAAGACCAAAACCTACAACTATCTGTCGGCTGATCTTCAACTTCATCCACCACCAGCACCCATGGCATCACGAACTATGGCTAAACGGGTGATTCTCCACTAACTTCTCAGACTGTTTACGGAAAAATTTAGAGCTAGGCTCAATTCTGAACAGGCAAAAATGAACTTGCTTACTTGCTCGCTTCTTTGCATGCGTGTCAGTCTCATCATCATCAAGTGCCATGCAGGCTGGCGTAGGCGTTCATGACTCTCCACAAATCTCGGTCTTTGGTGTCAATATGTCATTCTAAATTGACTGATTCAGTGCCGAAGGATAATATTTCGCCAAATGTGACCTCTCATTTGCACAGAAGGACGATATATCTCCAAACTAGGGTCGTCATGTTATTTGTTGTGTTTCGTGGTATCTTTCGCAATATTTACGCTCAGTAAATAGAAATTTACATTATAATAATTGTTCATTTGATAGTGTTCCTTATTTAGTCCAACACCTACTTTTGTTTGGCATTGAAGCAATTAATGAAGAGTGATTTTTAATTTATTTTGCTAACTTTCGTAGAACTATCCTATTGATATTTTGAATCTTATTGTGTGAGATTGTTTAGTCTCTAGTTAGCTAGGCAACCAACTATTTTTGTTTCCTTCTCTATATCTCGTTCGCATTCAGATTACCACGTTAACATCTCTAATGAAAGCGAAAATAGAGATAGAGGAAGACAGCGTGAACAGATTATTGACAGTCTTGTGTTATGACACGGGAGGGAGTCAACACACGAATTGATCCATGACGTCGGAGATCGTAATTTGTGGAGAGGCATGATCGCCCACGCCAGTCGGTAAGGCACTGGATGATAATGGGTTAGGTTCAGGTTCATGAATACCTCTCAAATTTCTATACTGCACTCTCTGACCGTCTTCAACTGGACGATGTATAACAGCAAATGATCAGTTAAATCTGATTTAGTCAGGCGATAGTAAACTAACCCTCTAATATCCAGATGGAAACAAATGCTCTATCCATTTTATATTCTGCTTACTATATAAGTGTATCAAAATGTTTACACCTCATCAAGTGAATTGTGTTGTACCGTTTCGTCAAGCCTGTGGCTCAGTACAAAAGTCTCCGACAAGCGGTTTTTTTCTGTTTGCTTTCCCTAGCCTTTAGCAGTCCCAAATCTACCTAAAAGGTAGCAGGGTTGTGTCTCTCTTCATCTGGTTCCTATCCCTTGACACTGACAAAAAAGGGGGAAATGTTCCCAACTTAAGTCCTCTTATAGTACATCCTACATACTTTGAAGGTACTTTGCTAAACCTAATTTGCAGCAGCCAACGGTTTCACAGGAGATTCTGCATGATGTGACGATATTTTCTCCGGGAACATCGCAAGTGTTCCTGACACTGAAGTACTGTGTCCCAGGTACTGCCAGTGATTCGCTAAGATTCTTGGATGCTGTGATGGTAAAACAACTTTCTTGATAATTGACAAGCATATTTCATAATGCCGAAGCCTCTAGAAATTAGCCGCCGTTTGTGGGGTCGTCACATTTCTAGCTCGAGCACTCGGCGAACTTGAACTTGTTCAGCTTTCAGTTGTCTGATTCGTGTTTAACCTTGAGTACTAATCGTGTAGATATAGTTTGGAGTCGTTATTTGGTTTGTCTGTTTTGGCTGTGCGATTCCCTGTTTCCTAACTATTATGTCTGGGATATTTTACTTGATACGTGTTTCACTTTTACGTGTATTTGTATCCTTCTTAGCATGGGTATACATTGGTATCATCTGTGCCAGCGAGGTCATTCATGTCGTTTGGAATATCTGTTAATTTCTGTGGGAGTTGCTTGCTTTCTTGCTTGTGTTCGTTGGCTTGAGCTCCAACGCGAAGTCCTGTATGTCGGATGAAGGCATCCTGGTATCCAACATCAGTGTGATGTCATAGAGAACCTGAGTTTTGCGTGAGTATCCGTTGTCCCATGTCTGGCTTATTGGTGTGCAGACTGGTGGTTCCTCGCAGTACAGGCAGACACTCTCCGACTTCGGAGGAATCGGCGATCCTATTGACTTTAGCCAGGACCCCGAAGGGACCTGTTGCCCAGGACGCTCGACGAGGACGCGTCAATAGGTCTTGGCCAGTATATAACCCGGCGCTGGTGCCTTGGAAACACCTCTGCGTCCCTCTGTGGGAGTGTGTTCGTATATTGTTCGCCAGTACGTGTCTCTTATGAAGGTGTCTTTATTGTTTTGTTGGACATTTATATTTGCTCTCTTTCAGTTTCTGTTATTTACAAAATAATGTTTTGCTCATACTTTCAGGCTACAGCTGTGGTGTAGTGGCCAATGGTTCCATTCGAATCGGGAGGATATTGAAAACTGGCCTGGGCTCTCAAGTCTACCCAACCTAACATGTCTTGGGGTAAAAAAGAGTTCGGCGTGAGTGCCGATTGATCCATAAAATATGGGTATAGGACCATATGTCGATGCGTTCAAGGCTTGTAAAATGCTTTATAACTTTCCATGTGATCAATGCGGCTATATCGTGTAAGAGAGTCCGGCCTGTTTGTTTACATATTATCAGCTCTATCTTGTGTACCAGATTGTTCTGTTTCTGTTGCGTTGCTTTCATCTACGCTAGGACGTAGGCTATTGGGTCTTCTGACAAGGCACTTAATTGATTGTACTGAGCCATGCGGTTCCAACGGAATTCATGTGGGCAGTAAGATTTCCTTTGACGTCAGCAATGGGTTGCTTTAATGACAAAATTATACGAGCATCTCTAGTTTAGGACATTTTGTTGATGGTATAATTCAACATAATTGACGTCGTCCGATGAGGTAACAGTACGTTGATATTGGAGTCTCTTTAACGTTCGAATAGTGGATGAAAATGGCGTATGTGGCCTAGGGATAGTGGACGTAGTGTTACATTTCCGACAGACTTAGTTCTACGTCAGCTGCGGACGATGTAGGATCGGAAAATTTGCGTTGATTTTATCAACCGATGGCAAACTCAATCAATCAATCAATCATGTGCCATGCCGGAAAGTGTGGGGGTCATGACTCGCCATTTCACTCGGTCACCAGCGTCGTGGATCAGCTCAGTGTTCAAGTCTCGTACATGCCATGTGGCCAAGCCATCCAGGTATTTTCCTCTCGGTCTTCCTCTTGGTCTGTTCCCTTCGATCTTGCCAGTTGTCACTAAGTTCTCCAATCCATTTCTTCTCAGAACATGTCCAAATATTTTGACTGTCTACGCCTAATTTCTCTATTTAATTTACGATTTTCATTTGTCTCCTGTAGAACTTGGTCATTGGTTTTTCTGTCTGTCCATGGTATTCTTTGCATTTTCCTCAGAAACCACATTTCTGCAGCCGTCAAATGTTTTTTTAGCTTGACTGCACATTGTCCAAGTTTCACATCCATACAAAAGAACAGGCTCTATGTATCCCCTCAACACTCTTTTTCTCGTTTCAATTGACATCTTTTTATTGGTCAGAATGTTTTTCATCTTGCTAAAGACTAATTTCGCCATGGCGATTCTTGTTCTTATCTCTTCAAGGCATCTCCCATCAGATGTTATGACTGCTCCGAGATAATTGTAACGATTCACTTGTTGAAGAATATTCCCATTTACTTGGATATTACATTGTGGTACTTCGTTCTTCCTAGTGACGACCATAACCTGTGTCTTCTTACAATTTAATTCCAACCCCACAGAGTGTACAGAGTTACATAATTCAGAAGGTATATCTCCAATATTATATAATGTGTTCAGCAGTCTGGTGACTTGATCTAGTCCAAATTCTTCTAAAGCTTTAATCATTTCTGTTGTGATGTTATCAGCACCGGGGGCCTTGCCAGCTTTCATATGCTTCAGAACATTTTGAACCTCCATCTTCAAAATTGGCGGCCCTTCATTATTAAATCTAATATCATACTGTTCCTCTCTGTTATCATTATAAAGGTTTTTCACATAATCTGTCCATACATGTAGAATCTGATCTGTTTCTATTACGATGTTGCCATCTTTAGTTTTTAGACAGCCTGTTGATGTACTTGTTCTTTTATTAGTAAGTTCCTGAATTCTTTTGCGAACTAATTTGGTATTTTGACTGTTGTGTTGTTTTTCAATGTCTAAGCACTTTTCCTCAAGCCATGATTCTTTTGCCTCCTTACATAATATTCTGACTTGTCTGTGAATTTCTTCATATTTGACAGGATTATTTTTGTTAAGTCTTCTTGTTTCCATTAGGTGTAAAATTTCTTCTGTCATCCATTTCTTACGACTCACCTTCTTTAATTTTGGAATAGTTGTTTCTGCAGCCAAACTGATTGAATTCTTCAACATTTCCCATTGATCATCCACATCCTGGAATAATATCTCTAGATCAGGCAATATATCAAATCTGTTCAGTACTTCTATGTTGAATTTGTTTTGCATTTCCTTGTCATTACTCAATTTTTTTTTTTTTTAATTCGCATATCCTTTACAGGACATCGCTGTCAACAGCAGCATCTTTCAGCTGTCCGTTGATTTCTTGGCAAGATTACGCTCAGTAGTTTGCCATTGCTTTCTGAGCGGCCGGCTCAGTGTCCCGCAAGTCACCAGCGGGGGACGAACCGCTCCCAGCTCGCTCCCGCTACGAGACTCTGCGTGACAAACGGGATTACGGAGAAAGTGTTGTAACCCCTCAGCCAGAGAGACCGGCATTACTCAATGTACACATATCATATTTAGTGTTTCCTGTTACATACTTGACTTTCTTCAACTTTATCCTCAGTGTTACTGTAAGTAGTCTGTGGTCACTATAACAATCAGCACTGGGAACTGTTTTTGCTATTGTTAGTGCATTTCTAAATCTTCTGCTAATCAGAATGTAGTCAATCTGGTTTCTGATCCTGCTATCAGGACTCCTCCATGTCCATAATCTTCTAGGATGTTGCTTAAACCAGGTGTTTCCTACAATCATTTCCTGTTCTTTTGCCCACTCTACGAGTCTGTCTCCCCTTTCATTTCGCTCTCCTAAACCATAGTTTCCTTCTGTGTATCTATCACCATGATTTCCTACTTTTGCATTGAAGTCTCCTATTATGATGATTATTTCTGACTTTTTACATTTCTTTATGGCAGATTCTATGTCATTATAAAATACCTCTACACCATCTTCACTGGATTCTCCTGTTGGGGCAAACTACAGAACGTAAAATCATATAAGCAATCGCAAACAGACAATAAATGCATGGGTGACTGCGACGTCCTGTACAGGACATGCAGCTAACAGTTTAGATAGCATTGACGTCGTGATTTTTATCCACAGCCTCACGTCTCATTATTGTCAATCATTTCAGACAGAGATGTATCTTCTTGCCATGATGTAAAGTGGAATAGCATCTCTCTCTCTCTCTCTCTCTCTCTCTCTCTCTCTCTCTCTCTCTCTCTCTCTCTCTCTCTCTCTCTCTCTCTCGCTCTCTCTCTCTTCCCTCTATCTGTGTGTGTGTGTGTGTGTGTGTGTATGTGTGTGTCTCGCTCTCTCTCACGTACACTGTCACTATCACTTTCTTTCTATATATGTGTGTGTGTGCGTATATATATATATATATATATATATATATATATATATATATATATATATATATATGTGTGTGTGTGTGTGTGTGTATGTGTGTGTGAGTGTGAGTGTGTGCTTGTGTGTTTGTGTTTGTGTTGTGAGTATGTACGTGTATTGAATTTACATTATTAGCATCACACCTAATTCCTTCACACCAAGTTCTGAAAGTACATTACACAGATATATATATATATATATATATATATATATATATATATATATATATATATATATATATATATATATATATATATATATATATATATATAAATCAGGGAAAGTACATCACAATTCCCAATATAAACCGGTGTGAACACCGCGGGGTCTACTAATCTAATAATGTTTGAACTAAGTGATCTCTATTATCATGTCCGTGCCAACATCGGTTTACAACACGTCCCCACAGAGTCTGGAAGGAGAAAATATAAATAGTGTCATTTTAAATAACTAATAACATTCGCCTGGTTCTCTTCGCTGCCACCTCCGCTCCAGAAATTGGACAGGGAGAGATGTGTTATCCGTTTGTAAAACTAATATTTGCATATATTGTATTTCACATTCTTACGATTGCAATTGGAACTCCGGTAGCGCAGTAGCTACCGAGCTTGCCACCCTCCAGTAGCGCAGTAGCTACCGAGCGTGCCACCCTCCAGTAGCGCAGTAGCTACCGAGCTTGCCACCCGACCTGGTGGTAACATATTCGAATCCCCTTCGAGGCAGAGATTGTTGTTTTCATTGACGTGGGCTTTCAGGACGAACCAGCCTTACATGGGTACACGGGAATTTCCTCAGAAGGTGGCCGATATGGGTTTGATCATATTACCCAACGAGAGCCGATTGGTCTATAAATATACGGCTGGGCTTCTTCCCCAATACACCTCCTGGCGTGAAAACGACCACTTTACTGGGCTTGTCGTTCCTTTAATTACCATGTTAAGATGTTTGTTCTGTAATTTGGCATATTTTTATATTAAACTTTCAAGCATATTCAGCTAGTCGTGCGTCCCATTACTCATCTGATAGGCTGGTTTGACTTGTGTGTGTGTGTGTGTGTGTGTGTGTGTGTGTGTGCTTGTGCGTGTGCGCGCGCTCGCTCGCGCGCGCGTGTGTGTGTGATTTAAGTTGAAGTTTCTACACCAGTTCACTGAATTACTTGGCGCACCCATTGGTTATGAGAGATACATGTCTTCAATCTGAACTGGCTAGCGAGTGAGCTTTTCTTCCTAAAGTCCCTTATCAGGAAAATGTTGTGGATTTGTGAAGTGTTAGGATCATCACATTGTGTTGGCCTAAGTTCATGGAAGAGTCTTGTCCTCTTGTAGCGAACGTTTAGAACCGGCATGAAACCCTCGACTGGCAGATCTTGTGTCATTGAAAGAGTGCTGGTTGGTGAAACAAAATACTAAGATTCAACATAGTATATGCTCAACTGATAGGCACTTATAGCTGATGGGATACATGGAGTCACACTGGTGTAGTGGCTACTCTGATTTTTCATCGACACGGTCATCATCATGGCACAGGTTCTGTGGTCGGCCCAGCACCATAAACATTAGTTCTAGCGATTTTCAGAATGTTCTCTTGAAATGACGAGTTCAAAGTGAGTCGTATGCGTTTTTCAGGGAAGAAAATTGGATGATGACGTGAACTGACCACCCAACTTTATAAGTCTTGTCCTAGAACATGTAAAGAGATAACATTTTACTCACCAACGGCAAAGTCTGCTATGGGACTACCTTGACCTTTCTTTCAGTGTCGAATATTTTATATTGAGTTGTGAGCTTCTCTTTTGGGCTGCAGTAGCCCAGGAGTCAGCATAATTGCCTACCGCCCTGAAGTCATGAGTTCGAATTTGCTTCGAGGCGGAAAATGAAAACTGACCTGGTCCCCCAGATCGACACAACCTAAATTGGATACCAGGAAAACTAACTTGGGAAGCAAAGGCGGCAGGTGTGATATTGACCACGTCACCACTCGAGTTCCGGTAGCTCTATAAACATATGGGGCTAGCACCGTATGCAGAATATACCTCAAACATACAAAAGGGTCCTTTACTTAATTTTACTTATAACTGGACTTCCGGTCCCCAGCATGGCGGATAGGCAGTCAAACGGTTAAGGCCTTTGGATGTCTACGCTCGTGGCTACCGTTGCATTCGCATTTTCCTCATGTTGGACTGATAGTTTACGGGACAGTTTGTTGTGTTCGTATGTATTATTATCTTCTTCTTCTTCAGCGTTCCGAGCCATTGAGGTTCTTTGCTGCAGATACAATCCGTCTCCATTCGTCTCTCCGGTGGACCTTCTCTTGCCAGTTGTTGATTCCAAGTGCTTGTAGGTCTGTATATGTATTATCTTTCCATCGTCTTCTTGGTCTACCTCGGGGTCTACGGTAATTTATTTCCTGAGAGTAAGCGAGTTTTGTTTCCCTATTATCTTCCATTCATTCTATATGCCCCAGCCATTGTAGTGTAGTCTATTAGTAGTCACTTCATGATACCAGTGATTAGCGGGGACTTAAACAGATCATAAATGTCTATGTTACTTTTTCTTTTCCACTCTTCACTTTGTGTATCCCTAATGGGTCCAAAGATGCGTCTTAAAATTTTGTTCTCAAAGGTTTGTAACAAGGCTTCGTCTCCTTTCGTTGTACTCCAGGTTTCAGAGCCATACAGCACAACTGGTCTGATCAGTGTTTTGTATATTGTGATTTTGGTGTTACGAGATAGGGCCTTTGATTTTAGTAGATGTTGTAGTGCATAGTATATCTTATTTCCAGAGTTGATTCTAGTTTGTATTTCTTCCCTTATGATGTTGGAGCAGTTGAAGATTGTACCCAGGTATTTGTATGTTTCCGTTCTTTTAATGGTCATATTATCTATTTGTATGTGGCCAGAGTTTTTAGCCATTCCGTCTCTTGAAATTACCATATATTCTGTCTTATCTTGGTTGATAACCAGCCCCATCTGTTAGGCTTTTTCCTTTAAGTGAGTCAATATTTCCAATGTCTTTTGTTCACTTTGCCCTATAATATCTATATCATCTGCATAACCAAGCAGCTTGGGTGTTCCTCCAATATCACATTCCTCCTTTACCTTCCTTACAACTTTCTCTAGAGCCAGATTGAAGAGTAGTGGCGATAGTGCATCACCCTGTTTCAAGCCAGATGTTATTTGGAAAGGGTCTGATTTCCTGCCTTTATATGTTACTATATTATAAGTATCTTCCATGCATAGTCTGGTCATGTTGATTAACTTCCTTGGTATTCCAAATTCCTGCATAGCATTCCATAGACTATTCCTATGGACGCTATCATAAGCCTTTTTAAAATCCACAAAAATGTTATGGAGATCTCTTTTATATTCCCAATTTTTCTCGGCTATTTGTCGTAAGATAAATATCTGATCTATTGTTGATCTGTTTTGTCTAAAACCCGCCTGGTAGTCACCTAATATGTCTTCTGAATATGGTTTTAGTCTATTTAGTAATACTGCAGATAGTATCTTATAGCTTGTGGACAGTGGTGATTTTCCTCTATAATTTTCACATTGGAACTTGTCTCCTTTCTTAAAGATAGGTATCAATAATGACTCTTTCCAGTCATGGGGTAATTCTTCTGTCTTCCAGATTTTTATTATTAGTTCGTATAGCTTTAGATGTAATGCATGGCCACCTGCCTTTATAAATTCAGCAGCAATCCCATCAATCCCAGTTGCCTTATTGTATGTATTATTATACAGCTAATAAACTGAGCTAAACACTCGTCAGTGTATGACCGATAGCTGTTATGTACAGGGACGTCTTCCCCTAGCCTGGCGTAGGCGCTCACAGCTCTACTCCTTGACTACGAGAAAGGCCTAGTCGGACAATGTGTTGAAGTGATTAGACTTGCGTATGGTACTTTTGAGACCGCCTTATATTGTATTGATACCGGACTTTCCTTGGTGTTACTGTGACACTAGGACGACACTGACATAGAAAAACGAGAGAAGTGAGATTATTTTAAACTTCCGATGCCGCATAGACGAGGTAACGGCATTACTCCCATACATGTTGGTCATCACGAGTTAGGTCCCCGGGTTCGACAGCTGACACGACACATTTTCTGTAGTACCCTTCTTAACCACGTGTCTCGGCTGTACCCATACACATGTGACCTGATGCAACGTGATCTATAACTGGAGGTGGTCATTACCCATGTGTTCGGGATGTATCTCTTAGACATGTCACCATGTGACCGGCTGTACACACATCCCAGGATGAGGATTGTGTCCCTAACACATCACCATTGATAAAATGATGTTGCTTAAGCCTCATCCACTACAGACAGTATTAACAGCCATTATAATATACAGTCGATCACATGATTTTCATTAAATATATAGTGGAAAAACAAAAGTTCTTCTGTCGACCGGATTCGCACATATGCACCAAAGCTGTTGATAGTAGACCTCCTCACCCGCCATCTTTACTTTTCACTTTACACATTAGAAATACTATTTTAATATTACATCGTAAATACTATTACTTTTAATAAATAAAGTTTAGTTTTTAAGTATACAAACCCGGCAGTAGTTAAATATCCTCACTTGCGAAATATGAAAATCCATCTCCTTAATGTTTGTTGTGGCGACACATAAGCGGCTGTGATACAGACGTTTGGGTTCGGTGGTGATCCAGATATAAGGCTGGATAACAACATGCCTTACTACTAACTGTCACACATATGTGAAATTTATGAGTACTGTAACCCTACTACACCTGCTCAAATTCATGTGCACACACACACATCCCAATCACTACACCCACTACTATCCATCATATTTAATTTTTAAGGTTTTCATTTGTAACCCTACGATTATAGTGTGTACCTAGCATTTCCTGCGCTCACCCACTCCTTAACAACGAATGTCACTAAGCCATACCCACCACAACCAATATTAACGGCCATTTTTACGTTCTTGAGGTTTTCATTTGTAACCCGTGTGATGATAGTGTTTATCTAGCCATCTTCCACACACCCAGCCCTTAATAGCGAATGTCACTAAGCCATACCTACTGCAACGAATAATACCGGTCATCCTTTCTTTTTAAGGTTTGCATTTGTAACCCGTATGATGATAGTTTTTAAACCACTACAACCCTCTACAGATCAGCAATAACCACTACCCACCCCTTAACAAAGGATCACACTAAGCCATACCCACTAAAAGCAATAATTCCGGCCACCCTTTCTTTTTAAGGTTTTGATTGGAAACCCGTATGATTATAGTATTTAAACCACTACAACCCTCTACAGATCACTAATTGCCGCTACCCATCGTTTAACACCGAATGATACTACCCATACACACTACAACCAATAATACCGGCCATCTTTTTTTCTTTTAAGGTTTTCATTTGTAACCCTATGATGATGGTGTTTAAGCCATAAAGGCTATCTACAGGCCATATACTCGCCATATTTACATTTTTTCTTATTACAGTTTTCCAATGACACCGTCGCGACTCAAGGGTTCAAACCCCATCGAACCACCCCAGCGCCCCAACCCTGCACCCCACCCCCACGTCAGCCTACCCCGCCCCCGCTCACACGCACACGCAACCCCGCGCGCGCCCCAAATGTACCCTATGATGATAACGTATAAGCCACTAATATCCTCCACCAATCATATAACCGCTTCCTTAACAACGAAAACCCTTATTACACCCACTGCACAACCACTCCCCTGCCCTGAGAACGATCACTGTAACCCTAACACACCCGCTGACACGCACACCCACCCCCGTTGGCCAAATTTTAAAGGGTTGTAAAATTGCCAAACATCAGTTATTCATTAGTTATATTCCTGGAATATTGACGTCACATAGAGCTATATAACGAAATATTCGGGATCCAGTTCTTTAAGGATCGTATGACGTCGCAATGAGATACATAAGGACATATTCGATATCTGGATCCCGTAAAAGGGTGGCAACTGCGCATACAATACTACTTGTGTCTCCATGCAAAGATATCCAGCACTTCTCTCCAAGTCTGTCCCTAACTCCCTCCCTCTCAGTGTGTTTGTTGCCACTACATTTTCCAGTTTATTAATTCTCTTGACATGTCTAAATAATGTTGATGGCCTACTTCTGATATGACTAGTCAGTTCTCTATGTAATATGGCTTTCCCAGAAGATATCTTCATAGCTCTATTGTCTGCCCGGTTGATTTTAGCGTTGTTCTACAAAATCACATCTCAGAGCTCTTCCAATCTTATGGCGGAAAGGCTTCAAAATAATCTAATAATAGTCCATTACTTACTTCCAAACAATAAAACCGCTGTATATAACTTCTAGAAATCCATTTCTCATGTTTACTGACTAATATAGTTGCATCCAACTTTCTTCGTCTGTAGAATGTTGTCCTGGCTTTAGACTTGTTGACATTACATCTCTTAACACCATTCACATCTGCAGTCATTAAGATGCTCAGAACCTCATTAACCGGTTTCAGAATTCAATTTAATATACTATTGCATTCTGGAAGATTTCATTTATATGTGAATACCACTTTTTCTGCAATTAAGACTGAGGTCTTTATTTAGACTTACTGATGAGTCTAAAGCCATTATTTCCTGCAACTAGGTTTCATTTTTCATGTTGAAAACAGTTTTATCAAAGTATGTGGAATCGCTCACAATGTTACCACCAACGGATATAGCTGATGTTTGTTGTATAAATTGTATCTATATATAATAAACCAACACAGAACTGGTCTTGTTAGCCGCTACACGCTGCGGGATTTGCTGAGGAGGGGATCCGAGCACTTATGGACAGAATGGGTCGATGTGCAATGAGGATGATCTGTCGACTAACTAACTAACTAACTAACTAACTAACTAACTAACTAACTAACTAACTAACTAACTAACTAATTAACTAACTAGTATATATCTTAGAAGTCGCACTGTCTTTATCTTGTATAGATTGTAGCAGTCAAACTGTTATCTGACTCATTTTACACAAGTGACCCTTGACAAACTAAAATCAAGGAATGAGATTTACTGACCAGTTCTCTTCTCTGCTGCCAGAAATAATTAAAACACTGATATCTAAGGTGATAGGAAGAACTTGTAAGTGACAGATAAGTCGCGATACAGGAAGGCCACGATTAACGCCGGGGTTACGTTCTTGGAAAACGTGACTGAAAGTGAAACGACTTATAGCAAAACACTATTTCCCATTAATATAAATGAAATACAGTGTATTATGCCATGTTTATTTTTATGGTTGTTGACATTTATTGCATAAATAGAGGTGGGTTGGGGAGAGTCGTAGAATTATTGGGACATAGACTCATTAAAACCACGCCTCGCACCAAAAATATAATCAGCACTACTAGTAGTGCCCTCACCCGCTTTCTTAGCTAGATCTTCATATAGATACTTTGCTTTCTCTTGGACAGTCATCTTGCTCTCGGGCATATTCCGTTGGTTCTGGTCTTCAATACAGACGGCCAATATTACTTCCATGTTCTTCATATGAGTACTTCTGGTACAAGTGAACCTGGAAGCACTCAAAGGGGTTACGGTTTTAGCACGCTTTTTGATTTTGTCAGCACCTGTACGAATTGTCTTACCGTTGTTGGAGGTAAACTGTGGACTTTACCGATGTCAACAGCCCGATCGTCAGCCTCAAAACTTCGTAACGCATCTAACTTCACCCCAAGAGTAATACTTTTCCTGGTTCTCTTACAACCAGACACACTATCATCACTTACTGTGCTATTTGATCTCATAATTATGGGTGATGACACGATAATATCCTGGAATACACAAAATTGTACAATACGATGTTAGCACAGCATAGCAACAAAGATGGCAACGCTATAGTGGAACGTAGAGATGTAAATTTAAGTTATGTCCCATTGCGACAACGACGTTATAGCGAAACCACATAAATCGAAGCGACGTATAGCGGGGCCTTTATGTAATTCAAACAATAATCACAACAGGACAGGAACTTGTACGCATGTTGATGATAGATAATGTTAGTAGTGAGCAATAATTCAAACATAACATCAAGTAAATAGATAGACGATAAGAGATATTAGCAACAAACAATATCTGCTACACATATGTAAATATAAAGTAAGGGACCTGCCTTAAAGCACATTAGACATATGGCGCTAGACCCATATTTGTAAAGGCATCTGCAGCATTTATTTGCACCCTTGTGAGGTACGAACGTACATGGAATTGTGGGTTAAAGCTGTGAGAGAAATACCTCAATGTTTCGAACATTTACCATTGTTGTTCATAGCTGTCTATATAGTTCTGACCATGTACATTTTGAATGAAAATATACAAGATCATGATGAACCTTGGAAGTTGACAGGTCTGACTCTGTGTGTAAAGTAACATTGCAGTCCAGAAACACTAAAATACAGACACAGAGGGTGGTAATAACACTGGTGTATCAGATTAGGTAATGCTAGTTAAATGGAGATTTACCAGAATAGGTAATGATAGTTAAATGGGGAATAACCCAAGTAAAGGCAGCATCTCAGAAAATGAAGAAAATTCTCCGCAATTTATCTTTGTCAATCGATGTAGGGGTAATAATTCTTCAGAGCTATATTGTGCCATTCCTGTCGTTTGGAAGCGAATCATAGACAATTATAAGACATGTGGGGAATTGTGTGCTAGCTGCTGAGCTGTGATTTTATATAAGAATTACGAGAACACCGGGGACTGTTAGAAAGAGCAATGATGATATCTTGAAAGAAGTTACCTCATAAAGAGAACTGGTTACTCGCATCAGAAGAAGACAATCAATGTTCATTGGGCATGTTAATGATTGATTGATTGATTTAGGAACAGACATCACAGCATTCGGGGCATTCCCATAAGCGCTCCGTCCCCAACCTCAGCATCCAACGAAGAGTTCCAACACTAATAGTACCAATAGCAATCTGATTATATGTCCGTCTCGCCTTTCCTCTGAGCGTTGATCGTCGGCCAGATCCCCTCGTCACCCCTCGCTGTCGCAGTCGCTGTGGGCATGTCAATAGAAGGGAAAAGCTGGAGTATCTTGTCGCAAAGGGAAAGTTGAGTGGCAGGAGAGGAATCGGGAGACCAAGAGAGAATATGCTGGACAGTTTGTTATCATTGAATGGAGGAACATCAGTATCAGAAATCAATGGCAGCACAGGCGACAAATGTCAGTGAACAGACATGATCACAAACGCTGCACGGCATATGGGCTATAAGAAGAGTATAACTGTGACAGGCTAGGGTCAGACGCTGATCGGGAAACATATGGCTTCGTAATCAGGGCTGATCTGGTTTTTCCTGTCGAAGGTCTAAGAGTAAATACCCGTATGGGGCAGATGTCGAGTCCTTAGAACTCTCTTGGAAATATGTCACACGGCCTGTGTACATCTGTTTGGCCAGATTGGTAATATGCGATCCGTCTCGGGGGTTCTTAAACACCACTAGGTCATGCGAATTCAGACTGATGGTTCTATGTTCTCTATTCTTACCAAAGAGGTTCTGTACTATATACATAACACAGAGGTTGCGGTGATGACTACCTTTAGTAAATAGTTTAATCACTTTATAACCTATTTCGGACATTAGGTCATCTATTAACACTAGCTGATGTCTATCACCTGTCAATTTTTCCATATCCGGCAAGCCTTTGTTAAATTGGATATCTTTCAGAGTCATTGATTGCCATTTTCCTTAGCACCATATAACTTCCCCTGGAATCGGGACGACCATATCTGGAAGATGGGCCAGAATCTTTTGCACTAAGACAGATTTTTCATTCCCCATTGGCCCTTCAATTATAGCCGTAAAATTATGTTTCCACCTAGGATCCATTTCTAATAATAACCACCTACCATTCCACGTTGTGTATTTTAATGGGTACCCCGCCCACCCCCGGGCGCTCGCCCACCACACCCGTGCCCACTTGACCCGGCCGCCCGACACACACACACACACACACACACACACACACACACACACACACACACACACACACGTGATTTTACACAATCCAGTTGAAGAGTCACTTCCCTTAGATAAAGTTGATATAATTATCTCCCTCGGTGTGGTGCAGATTTCATGTGGTGCTAGACTCTATATATAGTAAATATGACGTCACCTATGGCGTATTTCACCACATTTAGATATTCATTAGGACATCCCATACTACTACTACTACAATCAGCGTCAAAGAGAACAGTTTGGAGAAGCAGAACAGAGAGTGCGTACAAGAGAAGCCACGTTTAAACAACTGATAAGGACAATTCAGGAATTGTAGCCAATTACCAGCACCTAGTGGGTTTACGCGGCAATCTGTCAGTTTAGACGAGATTATGCAATTTCAGGTGTTAAGGGATACTAGGAATTGTGTTTAAAGTAGTTGGGTTTCTGAAATTCTGCATTTTCGATGATTAAAAGACAGACAGACACACACACACACACACACACACACACACACACACACACACACACACACACACACACACACACACACACACACAAGCTACTAAGCAGGAATTTGCAATAGGTCTGTGATATGCTGTAGACGGTACTACCTGGTTTCTGTTAGCGCCGAACGTTGGGCGGCGCTTACCAAACCCGACACCCCACATTGTGCCAACGGCTTCGGGCGGAAGAGCGCAATTGGGAGGGTACAAGCCTTACCCCGGTGCGAGGAAATGCAAGCTAAAGACAAAATTGTCATGGCAGGGCAGACCAGGCCCTAAGCCTTGGTTGGCGACTGGTCTAGGATCGAAGCTCCGACAGGCGGACAGTTAGAGCATTGCTTTGCTGATCCGGCAGCTTCTGCAGCTTGTCTTGTTCCAGATGTAGGGGTGTTACCTTTCCTCTGGAGTGAACTAGGCAGGCCGAGAGAGGGATCATGCTGCATGGGCAACACATGATCTCTATATTTTAGCCCAGGCTTTGTGCTATGGAGAGGCAATAACTCCATCCCTGGTCTTAACTGGTCTCGGAATCAAAGCGAGAGGCAACTGTTACGGGTTATAAGTCCTTGTCAGTTGGCGTAGACATGGGGCGCCACGCGTTGCCTCTGACGGTGGGAGACACCTATAGGTGTCACTGATCAGCTACCGCCCGCCTCAAGCTGGGCAGCCCCCAGCCAATTGGGTGCTGATCCGCCACAGCCTGCCTGCTTCAATGGGTGCTTGGGGCTAGGACAAAATCTGAATCGCAGGCTGTAAAACCAATGCACCAGGTACAAACAAAAATATAAATAGAAACCTCAAGCTACGGCTTGCAACCTGGAACGTGAGAACCATGTGTCCAGGATTTTCCACTGACTTGACCAATATTGACGATGTGAGAAAAACGGCTGTGATTGATGCCGAACTCAATCGTCTTAACATTGATATTGCTGGCCTGCAGGAGACTCGCCTCGCTGAGGAAGGGTCACTCAGGGAAAACAACTACACCTTTTTCTGGAAGGGTAAAGGGCAGGCAGAAAAAAGGCAACACGGTGTGGGCTTTGCAGTGAAGAATTCGCTACTGGGAATGATTGAAATTCCAGCAGGAGGAAATGAAAGACTATTATCCCTGCGCTTGGCAACCTCTTGTGGGTTTGCCACCATTATTACTGCATATGCACCGACACTCGATTCCTCTGATGATGTGAAGGATTTGTTCTATGAGGAGTTAGACTCTGTGATCAAGGCAGTTCCAAAATCCGACTACATTTATATGCTCGGTGATTTCAATGCTCGTGTGGGCAAGGACTCGAGTTCATGGCCAGTGTGCCTTGGAAAATACAACATCGGTCGCATGAATGAAAATGGGCAAAGGCTGCTGGAGCATTGCACCAGTAATGACCTATGTATTACAAACTCTTTTTTTAAAACAAAAGAGATGCATAAGGTCACATGGAAACATCCAAGATCCGGCCATTGGCACCAGCTGGACTTCATCATCACACGGAGACAACATCTGAACCATATATCATTGACTCGTAGTTACCACAGTGCTGACTGTGATACGGATCATTCTTTGGTTGTTGCAAGGGTTAGACTGAGACCAAAGAGAATCTACACAGCTAAACACAAATCTAGCCCCAGGATTAATATTATTAACACTCATGATCCTGAAAAGTGCTTTCAGTTTCAACAGCAACTTGAAGACGCTTTCACTGATACACCAGAAAATTGTACAGTAAATGATAAATGGAATAAACTTAAGGAAACTCTTTGTAAAACTGCCGTAAAGGTTTACGGCACTGTGGATCATAAGAGGCAGGACTGGTTTGCGGCCAACAGCGAGACTCTGCAGCCCTTGATTGATAAGAAGAAGAAAGCTCTCTTAAGAAACAAGGAAAGACCAACGCGTAACACTCTGAGTGAGCTAAGGCAAGCTAGGAAGGATGTGCAAAAGGCTGCCAGGCAGTGTGCAAATGATTATTGGATCAAGTTATGTGAGTCCATTCAAATCGCAAGTGATAAGGGAGACATAAGAAGCATGTATGAAGGAATAAAGAAAGCCTGTGGTCCAGTGATCAAAAGAAGTGCACCATTGAAAACCTTGACTGGAGAAGTCATCACTGATAAGAAACAGCAGATGGACAGATGGGTAGAGCACTATTTGGAGCTTTACTCAAGTGAGACCAAACTAGCGGATAATGCCCTCAACGCCATAGAGGCTCTACCAACTCTTGACCACCTGGACACACTTCCCACCATAACAGAAGTTAAGTGTGCTATAAATGAACTTGCATCTGGCAAGGCTCCAGGTAAGGATGGGATTCCAATAGAGGTTATCAGGAGTGGGCAAGACACACTCACTATACAGATCCACCAGCTAATAGAGCTATGCTGGCGTGAAGGACAAGTCCCACAGGATTTCAAAGATTCAAGCATCATAACACTGTACAAGAACAAGGGCGATCGGAGCGACTGCAACAACTATAGGGGTATCTCACTTCTGTGTATTGTTGGAAAAGTATTTGCCAGAATTGTTCTGCGCAGACTTCAAGTCCTAGGAGATCAAGTCTACCCCGAATCACAGTGTGGCTTTCGACAGAACCGGTCTACCACTGATATGATATTCTCATTGCGACAAATGCAAGAAAAATGCCGTGAACAGAATCAACCACTGTTTATTGCCTTCATCGACCTCACAAAGGCATTTGATTTGGTCAGTCGTGAGGGTCTGTTCAAGGCACTAAAGAAGATTGGCTGCCCACCAACTCTTCTGTCCATTGTGGAATCGTTCCACACAGGCATGAAGGGTATAATCAAGTTTGATGGTGCAACTTCTGAAGAATTTGAAATCAAGAGTGGAGTTAAGCAAGGTTGTGTACTAGCTCCCACCCTCTTTGGAATATACTTTTCACTTCTACTGAAATATGCATTTCGTGATCAGGATGGTGGTATATACGTTCACTCACGCTCAGATGGCGGCCTCTACAATGCTCAGAGATTGAAGGCTAAGACCAAAATTAGGAGGGTACTGATCAGAGAGTTGCTTTTTGCAGATGATGCTGCAGTTACGACCCACTCTGAGGAAGAATTGCAATGTCTACTATCTGCATTCTCCAATGCTTGTTCTGAATTTGGTTTAACAATTAGCAAAAAGAAGACACAGATTATGTCACAAGGTGCACATGGGGTACCATCAATCTTTATTGACGACGCCGAACTAGAGATAGTAGACCATTTTACATATCTAGGATCGGTGGTAAATAGCAAATTATCCCTAGATCAGGAAATCAACATCCGGATTGGTAAGGCAGCAACAACAATGAACAGGTTAAGAAAAAGAGTCTGGGAGAACAGGAAGCTTACTGCCAAAACAAAAGTCCTTGTCTATCAAGCCTGTGTCCTTAGTACTCTTCTCTATGGCAGTGAAACCTGGACAACTTACTCACACCAAGAGAACAATTTAAACAGCTTTCATATGCGGTGTCTGCGAAGAATTCTTGGTATTAAGTGGCAAGACAAAATCACAAATACTGAAGTATTGGAAAGATCAGGTTGTGTGACAGTTTATTCCATGCTCAGTCTTCGTAGACTTAGATGGATAGGACATCTTAGGCGGATGGATGATGGTAGAATACCAAAGGATATCTTTTTTGGTGAATTACAGATGGGTAAGAGATCTCTGGGTCGGCCTCTACTACGATACAAAGATGTGTGTAAGCGGGACATGATTGATACAGGCATTGATAATGCACATTGGGAGCAAGTCGCCGCTGAACGTGTTGCATGGAGGGCAAATATCAGAAATGGAATAAAGTCAAAGGAGAAAATTATTGCAGAAAAGTCACACACCAAGCGTTTGAGACGTAAGATGGTGCATGATGGTGGAAATGACCATGTGTTCACATGCACCCACTGTGAACGGACATTTACAGCGCAAATTGGCCTTATCAGTCACACTCGCTACCGCCATAGTTAAAAGTTATTATGCCTTTTTAAAGCACAAACTATCGTCTGTCAAGACGGCAAGGTGCCAATGTATGTGATATGCTAGAACTATTACATGTTGAGAACCTGAAAGAACGTAGGAATGTATGGCCATTGTATCGAGATTTAACGGACAACAATCGCCGTCTCACTCAATCCTGTATCATTTTTATGTCTTTGTCTCCTTATTTCCCCACTGATCTTTTAAGTTGTCACGATGTTCTCCAATAGCTCGCTTCTCATAATATGAAAAAAACATATTTTTTGTCTATTTCTTAAAGATATACACAGTGGTCTATTTTCATTAGCCTCTTCCAGGCAATGGTTAGTTACTCAGGCAGTCTAACGTATTCGGAACATTTGTCTCAGGAACCACATCTTCGTTGCTTCCAAGCACGTCGTGATATGTTCATCCCAGTTCCATGATTTACTGTCATAGATCAAAACAAATTGTATATACAAATTCATTACTCTCTTTCTTACACTCAGCGATAATTCTTTCTGTATAAGATACTTTTCATTTTCTGGAAAACAGATTTAAAACTTGACCTGTTTTTTTCTTACTCCTCTGTCATCTTTTTTCTTTTACATAACCATATATTCTGCTTTCTTGATATTGAAGAAAGGTACTTGTTTCAAACTCTCTATTACTACGATGTTCAAAAATTGTAGATCTGTTTGCATTTCAGCTTTCGAAACTGACTGTGTGATCTTATTGTTTACATTATGTTATGGGTGCTCTGGTTCGCAAGATCAGCCCTGCATCTGGCGTTCGTTGTCTCGGATGGCTGTGTGAGGTGCACCCAGTCGGGATCTTCCCAGCCGACACAAGTTAGCTAGGCAGGTGTTTCGAGAATGTGACTGCAGCGTGAAGCCAGTGCCGTGGTTTGAGTCGGCGAAAGAGCAAATTTGTACGACCGTTGGACGAAGTCTCCATAAGCGCCCAGTATCTTTCGATGAGTAGTGTTCCTGCAGTCAGTAAGATGACATAGCTTTTCCGACAGTCCTGCCTGGCCTAGCTTGGAAGCTCGTCTGTAGGAGTCCAGTGGTTTTGCATGTATCCGAGGGAGTGCGTTGAGCGATTGCTGCTCTTGGCCTGCGTGTGTGTGAATAGTCAGTCTATGCGATAGATATCTGGTTGATCCTGCCAGTAGTAATATGCTTGTCTTAAAGATTAAGCCATGTATATCTAAGTTCACACGGTCTCAACGTGAAACCGCAAATGGCTCATTAAATCAATTGAGGTTCCTTAGATGACACGATTCTGCTTGGATAACTGTGGCAATTCTAGATCTAATACATGCTTACCAAGCTCCGACCCTCGAGGGAAGAGTGCTTTTATTAGTTCAAAACTAATCGTTGTTGCCCTTCGCGGGGCGAGGAGTTCCCTCTGGTGACTCTTGATAACTTTTTGTGCTGATCGCATTGCCGTATGTGTCGGCGACGCATCATTCAAATGTCTGCACAATCAAATGTCCATGGTACATGACATGATTACTATGTTTGTAACAGGTAGCGAGGAATCAGGGTTCGATTCCTTAGAGGAAGCATGAGAAACGGCTACCAAAGTGCCCAATACATGGAAGTAAAGCAGCTTTGTACAGACGTGGTGATTCTTTCTACAATTCTAACCTACATGAACGTCTTCAGTTACTGCCACTCCACAAACGCCTACTTTTTAATAAGGCTAAACTAATTCATAAAATCCTATTTCTAAATGCCCCAAGCTACCTTTGGCTATTGTTTAAATATAATGCAAGACATAGCGAACGACTAAATATACTCCATGTCCTTAAACCTAGGATAGACTTATATAAAACAAGCTTAGCATACTCTGTCGCTCAGTTGTGGAACAATCTTCCACAAGAAATCAAAGACACCACCAATCATTATACATACAGTCGCAACCTGTTTGAACACTACCTCAGGACAGACTATACATGCCCCCTTTAAAAAAAAAACAGCAACAAAGACAATAATAATGGTAAATTATCTCGAACGACAACTAGCAAAAAAAAAACAAAAACCATTCCCATATGTTTGACACGTTACACCCATCTTGGGTATTCATGATGCCAATGTTAAACATTGCCTCAACGAGTCATGTATTATTGATTATTTTTCATGCGTTTTAATGCTTATTGTTCTTTTGTTGTCAAAGAATTGCTTTATAAGAGATGTTGAATGAAAGAATGTATGAGAGGAAATATAGAAGAAGGGCAGAATGTCAGACGGGCCTGCGTGCCCAATTCTTAACCCTTTGAAAATAAAGATTTTCGTTCGTTCGTTCGTTCTTTGGGTTAGCCCAGTACCACAGCGCTATGTGTCGGCTCTGCAATTATGGAAGCCTCCTCAGATGGCAGATAATGCCCATGGACTGTCCCTGCCTTCCCCCGAGGGCTGACCGCTCAATAAACGCTCGTCAAAGTCGGGTATGTTGGCCTAAGAGCGCATAACCGGAAACACCACAATTACGTCTGGAAAAAAAAACAGGATGAACGCTGAAGATAAAGAAGTTTACATTATTACAATAGGACGGCCTGGCATTGTATGGTTGGGAGGGTATGCTCCAATGACGGATAAAGAAGAAGAAGAAGAAGAAGAAGAAGAAGAAGAAGAAGAAGAAGAAGAAGAAGAAGAAGAAGAAGAAGAAGAAGAAGAAGAAGAAGAAGAAGAAGAAGAAGAAGCAGCAGCAGCAGCAGAAAGAAGAAGAAGAAGAAGAAGAAGAAGAAGAAGAAGAAGAAGAAGAAGAAGAAGAAGAAGAAGAAGAAGAAGAAGAAGAAGAAGAAGAAGAAGAAGAGGTCCGCGACAAAACACATGATAAATACAGAAATATCGACGGATAACAAGACAAAAGAAGGCTTGGCTTGAGGATCAATGCTCTCATGAGGTTAAACGGCAGAAAAATGAGTGCGGCAACTACACAAAAAAACAAAAACAAAAACACACACTTTCATGTCTGTGCCAGATAACCCCAAATTTACCATCTTCTCCCCCCCCCCCCCCCCCATTCTCACTTAAACAAAAATAATAATGAAAATCGGGTTATTTAAGATAATAACACATTCACCTAGCTGCTGAATAATTACAAGGAAGATCTCTTGCTATACTGGGTTTAGATTGCTAGTTCAAATCAATTGCAAGGCTCTGGAGGGAATTTACTAGAGGTTGTTCAAGTATGACATGTTGAAACTGCCAGCATTGAGTGCACAGACGGGAGATAAAGACCACACGTCAGATAAATTATTGAAAATTGTCAGTGTTCTTTGCGTTGTCTGTTTGAAGATGTGTCGATATATCTATATATTAGTCAGTCAGTCGGTCCGTCTAATGCTTCTGTTTCTCTGTCAGTATATGTCCGTCCGTCCTTCTGCCCGCCCACCCGCCCGCCCGCCCGCCCGTCTGTCTCAGCACAGAATATATGCCAATAATAATAATAATAATAATAATAATAATAATAATAATAATAATAATAATAATAATAATAATACAACATCGCAAATACTGAAGTATTGGAAAGATCAGGTTGTGTGACGTTTATTCCATGCTCAGTCTTCGTAGACTTAGATGGATAGGACACGTTAGGAGGATGGATGATCGTAGAATACCAAAGGACATCTTTTTTTGTGAATTACAGACGGGTAGGAGATCTCAGGGTCGGCCTCTACTACGATACAAAGATGTGTGTAAGGGGGACATGATTGATACAGGCATTGATAATGCACATTGGGAGCACGTCGCCGCTGAACGTGTTGCATGGAGGGCAACTATCAGAAATGGAATAAAGACAAAGGAGAAAATGATTGCAAATAAAGCACACACAGAGCGTGAGAGACGTAAGATGGTGCAAAATGGTGGAAATGACCATGTTTTCAGATGCACCTACTGTGGGCAAACATTTGCAGGAAGAATTGGCCTTACCAGCCACACTCGCCACCGCCATGGATCGTAGTTATTAAGCCTTTGTGAAGCACAATGTACCAAACTATCGTCTGTCAAGACGGAAAGGTGCCAATGAATAATAATAATAATAATAATAATAATAATAATAATAATAATAATAATAATAATAATAATAATAATAATAATAATAATAATAATACAACCCATGGCATAGTAATAATTCTCCTATCGGAAGTGGGGTAATCTCCCTCGGCTAATAACATAATGCTACATCATTAATTAATACGTGTGAGTTTTGTAGAAATGATATTTACACATTTAACATGCGTTTATATTACAAATGTTAATAATGATGCTGTTATCCAAGATTAGCCTCATAAATGATGTATGGATACAATTATGTATGTAATTAAAGGGATAAGAAGGGCAGAATATTAGACAGGACTGCATAACCCTTTGAAAACAAACTTCATTCGTTCTCTTGGTATGTCTTTTTGTCTGTCTGTGTATAGTAGATGGCAGCAGCAATCTAATTCTTCGTTGAGCTGTGCCAGTGATCTGCGAGTCACTTACCTTCATTTTTACATCCATTGTCTCGTTAAAGGCCACTTTCTACAAACACATAACATTGCCAAAGTGTATCCTCATCTTAAATGTGTCTCCTTACACGATGGTCTCTTTGTAAGCTAATGACACCTTCTACTATAATCGTGAATATTTAAACCACTCCATCCATCATGTGCCATACCGGTAAGAGTGGGCGGTCATGTTCTGCCATCTCACTCGATCACCAGAGTCGTGGATCAGCTCCGTATTCCTGTCTCGACAATGCCACGTGGCCAAGCCATCCAGGTATTTACTTCTCGGTCTCCCCCTTGGTCTCTTCCCTTCGATCTTGCCAGTTGTCACCAAGTTCTCCAAGTCATTTCTTCTCATAACATGCCCAAAAAATTTTGACTGTCTACGTCTAATGACTCTAATCAGTTTACGATCTTCATTTGTTTCTTGAAGGACTTGCTCATTGGTTTTTCTGTCCGTCCATGGTATTCTTTGCATTTTCCTCAGAAACCACATTTCCACAGCCATCAGATGTTTTTTTTTTTCTTTCTGTTTTTCATCTTGCAAAAAGCTACCTTCACAATGGCAATTCTTGTTCTAATCTCTTCAAGGCATCTCCCATCAGATGTTATGACTGTACCGAGATAACAGTATCGATTCACTTGGTTAAGAATATGCCCATATACTCGTATATCACATTGTGGTATTTCCTTCTTCCCAGTGACGACCATAATCTGTGTCTTCTTAATGTTCAGTTCTAACCCTAGTTGTTCACTGTGTGCAACAACCGCATCTACTAAATTATGCAGGTCCTGTTCATTGTCTGCAATCAAGACTGTATCATCTGCATATCTAATGGGGACTGAGCGCGTATGGGAATGTCCTGAGTGCAGTGATGTCGGTTCTTAACTCAACTCAACTCAACACAACTCAACATATCTAATGTTATTGATGTATCTTCCCCCAATGTTGATTCCTTCCATATCTTCTATATTTCTGAATATATTTTCAATGTACAGGAAAAAACAGATCTGGAGACATTACACATCCCTGTCTCACACCTCTTTTAATAGGCTGATATTGACCTACATCGCTATCAATTCTGATGGCAGCTTGTTGTTTCCAGTATATGTTTTTTACAAGTCTAAGGTCTTTCCCGTCAATTTGTAGATCTTCAAGCATCCTTATCATGTCGACATGTTTCACTTTATCGAAAGCCTTTGTGTAGTCAATAAAGCAAAGATATAGATCTTTGTTTACTTCTATAGAACGCTCAATTACTGTTCTCAGTATATACACAGCATTTACTGTGCCCTTGCCTTCTACAAACCCACATTGTTCTTCTCCTATTTCGGGTTGTATTTCCTTCCAAACTCTTTGCATGATAATTCTCAGCAGAATCTTCGTGATGACGCTCATTATACTAATTGTTTTATGTTGATCGCATTCCATGGCTCCTGATTTCTTCGGGATTGCAATAAATATAGAATTACATAATTCAGGAGGTATATCTCCAGTATCGTATATTGCGTTCAGCAGTCTGGTGACTTGGTCTATTCCATATTCTTCTAAGGCATTGATCATTTCTACTGTTATGTTATCTGTACCCGGGGTCTTGCCAGTTTTCATATGGTTAAGAGCATTCTAAACTTCTATCTTCAAAATGTATGGCCCTTCATTATTATTCCGATGATCATGTTGTTCTTCTCTTTAAACCACTAGACCACCAGATGTACGAATCAACGCTAGTGCATTTAGTTCGCAACAAGCTAATAGTCGACAGACAGTCAGAGTTTCGGCCAAAAATTCTTGTCTTGAGTTCCTAACAAACAGGATACACAATTATCATCAGAATATAAACAAAAATAATTTAGAACAAGTATTTGCTATGCCAGACATTCGATAAGAATGTCGAACATTAATTGGACAGTCAAAATGAGCAATCTGGACATTTTGAGGGAAGCTAGGTCGCAAAGACAACTTATCACAAACATCAGAAAGAAGCAGTCATAATCTTTTAGATACTTTATGAGAGGACAAAAACTTTAACATGTTGTGACAACCAGAAAGGTTTGGAGAAAAAGAGAAAGAGGAAGGCAGTTTGAGAAAATTCTTGACAGTCTTGTGTTATTGCACGGAACGGAGTCAACACATGTATTAATCCAGTGGTTCTCAACCGGTGGGGAATTCCCCCCCCCCCCAGGGGGGAATTTTAGGGTTTCCAGGGGGGGGGGGATGAAGACCATTTCAAGATCGTGTTAATACAAGAACCGATTACTTGATATTGTTTTCCCCTTCATACTTTACAGTTATGTACGTCTCATCCTTCTAAAATTCATTTTATAAAGTAAGTAGACCCACAAATCATGTTTTATGTGGATGTCTAGACTTGTTTTAGTATATGCTATTAAATTTACCTTCCATTTTTACGAATACTGTGTAGGGGTGGGGGGATTTTTAGATAGGAAATATGAAAGGGGGGGGGGAATGACGTTCTGAAAATACGGTGAAGGGGGGCACGGGCCAAATTTTTGATAGGAAGGGGGGGGGGGGTGGCGTTCTGAAAATATGGTGAAGGGAGGCACTGGCCAAAAAAGGTTGAGAACCACTGTATTAATCCATGCCGTCGGAGATCGCAATTTGTAGAGAAACATGATTGCCCACGCCAGTTGGCAAGACACTGAATTATGATGATGGTGATGACGATGCAGTATACTATTTTAGTTAAGAAATACTAGAAACAAAGAGAGTAGGCCTTAATATATGACAAAAATAAAATCCTTTTTCATCAAATAGAAAACAAGTAGTAATACACAACCAATCACGATTCCGATTCCGATTTGTAGATGGAGAAAAAAAAACTTTCAACCTGTTCAACCAGCATCTGTGGCGTTGGTTATATTTGCGGTGGTTCATGGTGCGGGATAAGTGTGTCTCGTTTTCTGCGCCAGTGATAGCTGGCTTTTCGATCTTGAACTGTGTGTGCATGTGATGTCATCAGGGGGATTGGCCGGCGTGTTCTCCTTTGTGTTCGTCTCCTCGGGCGGTTTCTTTTCTCGGCTTCTGTCTCGTCGTTTTTGATAGTATGCAGTCCTTATAAGTACTCTTTATTTGGTTTGTTGGCAGTTTATCTTTGCCGCAAACTTTGCCATTTTCTCAGCTAGCGCTTATAAAGCCTTTGCATCTCGTTTATCCTGTTCTTCCTGTCTCTTGCGTTTTTGTTCTTCTTTTAGCTTATTTTTCATGTCCAAGTCTTTTTTTTTTCATTCGATGCATTCATCACACTTCCTCCGCCAGGCCTTCCTCAGAAGCCTGGCGGGATGCTGGTTTCTTGGACATCGTGGTTGGACTGCTGACTTTGGCTTGTGGTTTCTGATTGGCATGTGGTTTGGCTTTGGCTTGTGGCTTCCCTGTGGTCTCACGCGTGGCTTCTGCTGTTTTGTTTTGGGTTAGGCCCCTTTCGGCTTTTAGCAGTTCTCTTTCTGTCTTAATTGTTTGTAGGAATTCTTCATTTTCCTTTTTAATCTGTGTCATGCGTTCCACCTCTTGTTTAATGCTGAGCTGGATTTCCTTAATGTCAGCCAGCAGTTTGTCGTTGTCGCTGGTTGGTGTCGGTGTCAGCAGTGCCTTGACTTGCTTCTTCAGCTCGTATTTATGCTGTTGTAGCTGTTACTTTTCTATTTGTGAGATGTCCGGGGCTGTCTTGCACCTCCGCATTGCTTCCTTGTATGGTGTCTTTGTGCTTGTGGCGATCTTTAAGACGCCTCTGTGTCTATGGGGGTACGGACAGCCCAGGTATCTTGCCCCATGCTTGCCAAGGTAGTTGGCACACTTTCTTTTGTTGTTGGGCTTTCGGAAGTCCTTGTCCTGTTTAGCCAGCTGACATTCTTGAAGGCATGGTGTTCGGCGCAGTATCGGCAGATCTCTGTCTTGCTGCGGAATGTTTTTCTGTTGTGGCTGGCCCTCTGGCATCTTGAACTTTGTGTTATTCTCGGGATGAATCGTTCTGACTGTTGAGAAGTCTTGTTAATCAAGACTTTAATCGGCATGTCGCTCCCCTCTGTTGTTACCACCTCTAGAGTAGTAGCGACCTTGGAGTACGTCAGAATCAGCCCCGCCTTCAAAATTCGGATATGAAAATTTTCTTGTTGTAGGTGCTTCAGGATCTGGTCATCTGTCAGCTCCATTTGGATACGTTTGATAACCTACCTGATCGTCTGTAAGCAGGTGTTTCCGACTCTGGTGTCTTTCTCCTCTTTCTGCTTCTCGATAGTCTCGGCTCATGTCTGTGGTGGGTTGTCATCGCCCTTCCTCGTGGTAGCTTCATTTAAGGTTACTTGAGATTCTGGTTATTTGCTGCAGCTCACAGGCAGGTTCTCTCCGCTCGCCTTCTTTAAGGTTTTGGCAGCCTCCACGCTGCCCATCTTGTATGTCGGGTGACTTCTGGTGTTAGTCTTGCTACGTGCCATTTTCTCCCCCATATCAGGTTTCTTGAACAGTTTGGGCGACTTGGGTGACTATACAGGGCTCCGACAGTTTGAAATACCCCAAAGCTCTATACTTGGCCCTGTATTATTTGCTATTTATACAAATTATCTATAACACACGCAACAATATATACTTTCTACCAAGTCGATGTCAATCCATCCATCCATCATGTGCCATGCCGGTAAGCGTGGACGGTCATGTTCTGCCATCTCACTCAATCACCAGAGTCGTGGATCAGCTCAATACGAATTTCTTAAAAAGTAAAATGTCATACTTTCATCAATTTTAAAAACACTATAGTTACCAAGGCAATGTGTTCTTAAATTGCCTATGGAAGTCGAGATATGACGCTTATATGTTGTGTAATGCGTCTGCAATAGTATCTAGATAACTATACCTTCGAGGAACTTGAAGCTTAGACTCCTAAACACTCATCCACCCACCCACCCATCCATCCATCCATCCATCCATCCATCCATCCATCCATCCATCTATCCATCCATCCATCCATCCAACGGCCCATACATTTTTCCCTGCATTCATAAATGCATGCACGCATCCATCGATGGATACATCCAACCATCAATCCATTCAACCATCAATTCATCAATACATTCATCCATCCAACCAACCATCAATCCCTCCATCCATCCATCCTCCTCCCATTCAGACAGACAGACAGACAGATAAACAGGCAGACAGACAGACAACCAATCGCTAATATATGCTGTAGAGCTGATCATGTATTGTCTTGTTCTACAAGTCTAATATAAAGATCTGAAGACTAACTGCCGCTGACGGTTTTGGTTAAACACTGAATATGGTTATGTAAACACTTGGGAGAACTGTTTTATATTTGAAACCACTTACAATAAATCGATTCTTCAGCAGTCTACATGAGTTATTTAATATTTCAGAATTCTGACATTATGTCTCGTGTCATCTGTTACGATTCCTGTTATATCTGAGACACAATTCTCACATTTCAAGTAATCCTGTCGCGAAAAGTTTTACATGTTGTGCCTGGAGATTTCAACAACAAAATGTAATTCACTCTGTAACATTATTACCTTATCTTGTGTACTGTAAATGTGTTGCTTATTCATACTTAGGTCTTAATCCGACAAGAAGTAATACCCAGAATTTTCCCCTCTAACACACATACACACACACACACACACACACACACACACACACACACACAAACACACACACACGCACACCCACCCACCCACCCACCCACCCACTTATTAATTGTGAATTCTTTATCGCATGTGTCCCCCCCCCCTCCCCCCACCCCACCACCACGACTACCACTGTTCTTTTATCGTTTTCCTTTCGATTTTTAACACCAGTGTCGTGATTCACCTTTTCAGATGTTAGTTTTCGAGTTTAAGGCGTTGCTTATGCTGTTATTTTAGACATATTGTTTAATTGCGAGTATTTGCCATTTTGATATGTCAGTTTTCTAGCGATTTATCATTCTTGTTTGTTGTTTGGTTGCGTTGATAAAGATATTAGTCGAAACGTCCACTTTTGGCACGCTGCAGAAATGCAAAACAAAGTATTTCCGTAGTGTGCGAGAAACAAAAAAGTCACAAACAATATGTGTCACGACTTATTGCCTGATATATTTCGTGGCATCTCGTCAGATGCATACTGCAGAGTTATATATATATATATATATATATATATATATATATATATCATATGAAGTGAATAAATGAATAATATTTCGGCTGAAACATGAAACGCACGTACAATACCTGTGATACCTGTGATACCTGTGACTACGTGATTTAAGTGTTTCAGCCGAAGTATTATTCATTTATTCACTTCATATGACGTATAACTCTGCAGTATGCATTTGACAAGATGCAGCAAAATATGCCTGGCAATAAATTGTGCAAATATTGGTTGTGACTTCTGTGTTTGAGATGAGTGGTCTCGAGGTATGGTGTCCGCCTCGAGTGCTGGAGGTTCCGGGTTCAAGCCCCGGTGAGGGCCGAGATTTTTTCACGTGGACTTCTAGTAACAAAAATTTCCTCTGGGCTCTGAGTAGTGAGATCGGACGCCCGTGTGTATTGTTGCGCACGTACAAAATCCCCTGGCAGTTGCAAATCGGAAAAGAGTAGCCTAACGTAGCTGCCCGGGCAAAATTTCGAGTTAAAAATCTACTCAAAGTATTTCAGGATCCTCACCGGTGCTACCGAGTTCGTGCATTGAGCTAAGATTCTCCGGACTCAGGCTTTAGTTAGGAGTAGAACGGAGCACTTATGGGTTATACCGGTGTGCCGTGATGTTGATCCGTCGACTAAACTAAACTAAACTAAACTTAAATGCGTTTAAAACAAAAACGTTGGTCAAAATGTTTACTTTTATCTATGTGTTTTTGTCCAGCTTTCTAGTTATACTTTTGGGTCATTCGATTTTCAGCTCGTATCAGCTCGACAGAAGTGATCCCTTCTTTCAATCCCCTAGTTAATTGTTCGTTATAATATTATCACTTTATTTGGCATTATCGCTGCAAAAATAAAAATAAAAATGTTCACCGATTAGATTTCAACATATAAATTCACTTTGTGGAGCCATGATGATATTGGCGACTTTATCTCCGTTTGAGACGATAAAATGGTGTTTTACATGAAGCATTTTCCGGACAGAAACAAATAGTCTTGGTTTGTAATTGTCTGCAAGCCAGTTTGCGATAAACAGACACGCTGAGCGAACCTCCATTAATAGTCGCCTTCCTTTACAGCCTCTTCTCACGTCATCATTCCTTCTGCCACACTCAGAAAGAAATCTGGCGCTTCCTGTTTTGCTAGGCAGTCTGGTCGTGGGGCAGAAACATTGCGTGCTGATATTTCGCATTCATCAAGTTGAGTCGAATAATAACAGCCCCGGGCGGGAATGGTTTCGAATATCCATTAGGAAAGTTAACACCTGTAATGAGCCGTGAAAATACAATTTCATTTCGATATAAGGCATTCAGGGAATGCTACCAGCTACCTTAACTAGTTAGTTAGTCGTATACCCTTTACAGGACGTTGCAGTAAACACCGTATTAATCTCTTCTAAAAGGTCTAAGAACATTAAGCAGGATACCACTGCTCAGTTTCCAGTAGGTGTACATACAGACTAGTCTCTACTTATAAACTCCAAATCCAAAAAATTAAGCATGATACCATTACTCAGTGGTCATGTGCATACAGACTAGTCCCTACTTATTAACTCCATGTCTAAATAAATTAAGCATGGTACCACTACTCAATGTTCATGTATATACAGACTAGTCCCTACTTATTAACTCCATGTCTAAATAAATTAAGCATGATACAATTTTTCAATGTTCATGTACGTACAGACTAGTCTCTACTTATTAACTCCATGTCTAAATAAATTATGTATGATTCCTCTACTCAATGTCCATGTACATTCAGACTTCACCTAGGTGCATATCCTTTACAGGACGTTGCAGTCAACACAATCACATTTTGCTGTTGTGATCTCTTGGTAAATTTACGTTTAATAGTTTGTCATTGCCTTCTGAACGACCGGCACCCACACCATTTCGTAAAAAACCAACCCGGTCTGCTGCCAAATCCCGCAGATGTGTTTCGAACACGGGTATGCGGGATCACGAACTGCTTCCGTAACACCTTCGCCGCGGAGCCGGGACATACAGACTAGTCTCTACTCATTAACGCCACACACAAAGTCTAAATTAATTCAGCACCATCCTTAAAAAGGCAAGATGATCAGTTTCATTACACCATACAGCTCAACATCTCTCCACGTAGCGGCTAGAGGCCCGCGGAAATCGTTGTACCAGTATAAATCATTTTAGCTCAATCTCTCTCCACATATCAGCTAACCGCCCACGGAAAGCGTTGGACGAGTATAAATTGTTTTATAGCTCATCTCTCTCCACGTTACAGCTTGAGGCAAGAGTAAAGCGTCGTCCGAAAATAAATCGTTTTATAGCGCAATCTCTCTCCATATAGCAGATAACTGCCCAAGGAAAGCGTTGTACGAGTATAAATTGTCTTATAGCTCAATCTTTCTCCACATAGCAACTAGAGGCCTGCGGAAATCGTTGTACGAGTATACATTGTTTTATAGCTCAATCTCTCTCCACGTTGCAGCTTGAGGCCCGAGTAAAGCGTTGTACGAATATAAATTGTTTTATAGCTCAATCTCTCTTTACATAGCAGATAACCGCCAACGGAAAGCGTTGTACGAATATAAATTGTTTTATGGCTCAATCTCTCTCCACATAGCAACTAACCGCCCACGGAAAGCGTTGAACAAGTATAAATTGTTTTATAGCCCAGTCTCGCTCTTCACATTGAAACTAGAGACCCGCGGAAAGCGTTATACGAGTTACATTGTTTTATAGCTCAATCTCTCTCCAGATAGTCTAAACCAGTGTTTCCCAACGTGGGCCCCACGCCCCACAGGGGGGCAATTCAATTGTTAAGGGGGGCAATTTGAAAATGGAAGAAATAGGCTGGATATAACAAAACGGGGAGACTTGAGACTGATGTTAACTAAATTGGAGCCTGACATAAAATCTCTTTGCAGCAAGCATAAAGCGCAAGGATCTCACTAAATTTAAATAATAACTAATAATTAAAATAATTTAGAAACATCTTTCATTAAAATTATTTTGTACTTGAATTTCAGTTCTCCATTATATGTTTTGAAAATTTGCTTACTGTGTTTGCTCAATAATTTCCTAGTGATTTCTTCCTAAAACCTATCGATCTATTGGCTAGGATCGGGTGCATTTGCTGCTCTCCCACCTGTAGTGCACCTGGTCTGGTCGGGGGCCGGGATGATCAAATAAACACCCATCACATATCTTCACCTTAGATGTGGGTCTAGTGGACCACTGTGGGCAATAGCTCACATTGAGACTAAGGGTCCCCACAAAAAAGGGGGAGGCGGAGGAACCAGCTTGTCTGGGGTAACCGCCCCCCCAAAAAAAAATTCACCCGACACACAGGGACGCGAGGGGGGGGGGGGGGGTGGCCTCTGGCCCCTCTGGGAACCGTGAGCCCTTCTAAAAAAAAAAAAATTCAAGTTTCTTTAGTGAACATTTCAATTTTTGAATATTAAAATGATGCATATGTTGGGGTAGGGGCAATAAGACGTTTAGAAAGGCTAAGGTGGGGCATAGCACAAAAAAGGTTGGGAAACACTGGTCTAAACGATGTGTGTAAGGAGCATACCATGAAAATTAGCATAAGTAAAACAAAAGGTAATGACTATAACCAAAGAAGAAAATCAACAAAAATACATCTAAAAGAACACTCCCTGAAACAAGTAAAGAGCTTCAAGTACTTAGGAAGTATAATATCGCCAAATCTCCTTGACGAAGTAGTCAAGTCGTCTGCCCCGCGCTCCGAAGGTTGTGGGTTCGATTCCGGCCTACGTCTTTCGGTTCACGAGTGCATTTTTTCTCGGGGACACCTGGGTGAGGGGTGGGGGAAGGGGGGATTGCAGTTGGCGACGCTTTCGGCAGGCCGCCTTGCGGAAAGAGATCGAGCCATTTGGGGGTAAACCCAGTGCAATGATGTCGATCCTCTCGACTTTCAAGACTCTTTTAAATATTGCCAAATGGTAAATCAGAAGATGAGATCGAAAGTAGATGCAATAAGGCAAACCAATTCATTGGACAAATGGCACCAATATTAAAGACCAAACACGTAACAGAATATGCAAAAAAAGACATCACAATCTTCCCACCATCTCTATGATACCAATGCTAAACCTGGGCAATGACAGAAACAGATAAACGAAAAATTACACTGGAATGAGATATCATTAGAAGAATATTCAATGTTCAAGAAGAGCGAAAATCAGAAATAAAGAAATCTGGACTAAAGTGGGGGTTGTAGTATCAGAAGAGAGCAAGTTAATTGGTTTGGCCATGTAACTAGGTTACCAACTAACTGTATACCACAACAAGCAATGTTGTACAGACCAAAAGGAAACATAAGAATACCCCGACCATGTAAACGATTGACAGAGGGAATATCAAAATCCACGGGAATTACGATATATGAAGCTCATAAAAGGTTACTCTACCGCTGTTTATGCTTCATCTCGACAAGGCACAAGAGAAACAAGATGAGATGAGATGATGATGAGAAAGAGATAAATAACATTCTTTGGTCATGTAATAAAATGAGAGGCCTTGTAGAACATCATGACAATTGGAAAGGTCAGTGTTGAAAAGATACAGAGGTAGACCGAGATAAATGATACTGGATGAACTGAGGCTGTGGCTTGGAGGAATAATATCAGCAAAGTAGATCCAGTAGACCAAGTACCCAAATCTGTGAAGCGACATGAACGCCTACGTCGGTTGGCAGGACACATGCTGAGTATGAATCTTGAACCGAAATCTAACACTGAAAATCATTAAAATACTATTTGATCAGATAGACTAAGAGATGTTACATGTGCGGTTTAATTAGATTGGGAATGCTCACAACAGGGGTCCAGATGTTATCACTAGAACCGCTGCGCAGTTGACTTATGATGGAAAGCGCGTGAGAAGCAGACCTATTACATTATGGCGCAGAAACGCCTAAGCTCAGATGAAAAGCGTGAAACAAGCGGCTCTGTATGGACGATGATCTTCGGCCGAGCGAGGCGGATGTTGTTTATGGCTGTTCCACTAGACGCCATCAGAAGTGACAGTTATCGATTGCTTTATTGTTAAGTAAGCAATGATATCAGAGGAACGAAAGTTTAGGTTAAAAAGTCAAGTTCTTCTGAGCACATTTGGAGAGTAGATGCAAGAAGGGGAATAAAGGTGTATCACTTCATGAGTGCAAAATCAGACAGTGCCAAATAACTAATGTTACTACAAAGATTATATAATTAGCTCAGTTTGATTGCTTTATTGTTCAGTAAGCAATGATATCAGAGGAACGAAAGTTTAGGCTAAAAAGTCAAGTTCTTCTGGGCACATTTCGAGAGTAGATGCAAGAAGGGGAATAAAGGTGTATCACTTCATGAGTGCAAAATCGACAGTGCCAAATAACTAATGTTACTACAAAGATTATATAATTTTCTCAGTACCTTCTTCGGCATCGTTTTCAATCCCAGGCATCCTGTGTAAATTAAGTAGACTCCTGTGTAGAGACGATACGTTTTAAACCAATAGTTTTATATTCAAAATGTAACATCAAAGACCACGTTTTTCGGAGATTCTGTTTCACAATTACATTATTTTAGATTTTTCGGAATGAAACATGCATTGTTGTACATTACACAAGTTTAGGAGTGAAAGCCTTAAAGCAAGACGAGTTTAATAAATACATAAAACATCAGAAAATAAACACAAAACTAAGCTAATGTGGCTCGCTCTATTAAAAGTATATTTGTGTGTATTAGAAAATTTGCCATACGAGTGTTGAATTAGGACCTACTATTTAGGAATCCAGTTATCTTTAACGACCACACAACACAGATGGCGCCTGAAACTTAAAGCACACTGTTGTGTGTTTTCACATGCGCAGATATCCATCTGTGCACACACCTATCTTTGTTGTGAAAAACCAAAACGTGATAAAATATGAAGAATTCATTATAAATGACGGACTGGGGTTTAAATATGTATAGGAGACATTGTTATTTATGCAACTATAATGAATACATTGAAAGTCAGCTTCATTTCAAGAAAATTCCTAATAATAAACAAAATAAAATAAAATAAAAATAAAGGAACTCGTGTGTTCAATAGAAGTCATGTCATCTGTGCATCTAGTTGATCACTTCCAATAACCAATGACCTACTTATTATATTTGGTGAATTTGTGCTAAATTCTGTCTAGAAGTTAAGTTCACTAGTGATGCCATTTTCCCATTCTTTGAGCCTTTATTAAAATTACACGTTACCTCCGTTGAAAACGATTATCTAATCTAATCTGTGTGTAATGTGTAATTTGTCGACTTGCACACTGTCGATGTGCTTTGAAAGTTCAGTTTACTTGAGTTGGTGCACGAGAGGGTATGGTAATCTGTGTGACCGCCTATATGTAACTTGTAATTCCAGAAACATTCTTCTGTTCAGATGGTCGGGACCTTAGTGTGTAATCTGTTACATGCCGGCTCTTTGATGAAGGTGTTACGGACGCAATTCGTAATCCCGAATACCGCATTCGAAACACAGCTGCTGGCGATGTGGCAGCAGACCGCTTGCGTTGATTTTTACAAAATTACATGAGTGTCGGTCGTTCAGAAAACAATGGCAAACTATTGAAAGTAAACTTGCCAAGAAGTCACAAGCCGCCAAAAAATGCCGGTGTTGACTGCTACGTCCCGTAAAGGACATGCAATTAACTGTATAATCTGTTACAGGATGACAATTGGTTACAGTAAACATTGTTGGAATAAACAATATCTTGGTATAATGTATGTCATAGTCTATAACAATTAAGCAACTTGGGGTTGTGCAGGTTCTCCGTGGCGAAATGGTGTAGCCGTCTGTGGTTTTGGAATTAATTCCGGACTCCATCATCCGGTTCACGATTGTGTAAGTGTTTTTTTTTCGGAGACTTACGATGGTCGTCGCTGGAGCTAAGGAGGTCGTGCTTTGTGCGGCGCTTTCGGCAGGCCTAACTGCGGAAAGAGATCGATCCATATGGGATAAAACCAAGTGCAGTGAAGCTGATCCTCTTGCCCCCCGCCCCCCACCTTTTAAAATTAACATTAAAGTAAATAAATCCCCCTTTTGCATGCTTTAAGACGCTTTTGACATGTGGTTCTAGATATGGTTTGTGCATTTCAATCGCTACTATAGGGCGATGTGGTCACTATCACGCGACCACCTTTATGCTCAAAGACTTTTCTATGACATATTTTAGGCTGGCTGCATCTGGCAGGCCCAGGTCAATTTTAAAAGCTCAAACCGCAGGTCGGCATGGCCGAATTGATAAGAACACGTGTTCTTTAGCATCCGGTGTGCTGATGTGGAGATAAGCGGTTTAACCCCTACACCGGACAGCTGGACTAAACTGTTGACCTGTCGTCCTTGACTTGGGGACGTTAATTACAAGTACCTGAAGTCGGAGTGGGTTAGCCTGATGGCGAGGGACATTGTTAATAGGGAAAGCTAACCCACACGCAAAATTCAGTACGTCTCTACTATCAATAGTGTGTATGGACTACGGCTCAGTTCAAAGCGAGCGAGCGCAAAATAAAAAATAAAAACACCTTCGAACTCACCCGGTGCAGATCGAACCGTGCGGGTTGTCGGGCGAGCGCCTCACCACAGCGCTGCGGCGGCTCCAGTGTAATCGTCAGTGTGAACCTTGATTTCGTTCGTAACCAAATTATACTTGCAGCTTACAAAAAACTATGTCACCTCATGTTATCGAACTTTACTAATAGCTACGTTATTATCTGTTGTTATGCGCCTGTATTTTATCAGATCTGAATACGAGCTGCATCTCCCCGTGAGATAACTGACATATTGCACAATCTCATGGACACCCAGGGAAACTGGAAAATAACATATAATAACCATAATATTAATTTTATATTCATGCAATGAATACATTGTAGCTAAACTATGTGCGAATGGAGTTCAGATTTTGTGCTGTAAATTTAGAATGCAATAAAAAGTGCTATTTCACTGTTCACTCAGTGTCCTATGTAAGTCAGTTAGTTAGGTGCATATCCTTTTACATGACGTTGCAGTAAATCCCAGCATTTGCATTCTGTTCGTGATTCCATGGCGAGTTTACGTTCAGTAGTTCGTCATTGCTTTCTGAACGACCATTCCTTTCCATACCATTTCGTAAAAAGACCAACGCTAGGCGTTCTGCTGTCAAATCGCCCGCTGCTGTGTTTTGAACGCGGGTATGCGGGATTACGTAACGCCTCTGCCACGGAGCAGGCCCTAAGTAAGTAGTGTCCAGATTTATTTCACTGTTCCCTGTATGCTCTGTGCACTAGTATTCAGAATTATTAATCTAAATGTTGCTGTTGAGCAATGTATCACATGGCTATTGTTTATCCCGCACCTCTAAGTAGTTTCCTGTAGCAATATGCTGATGTGAATCGTGATCATTTTCACAAATACCAAAGAGGAAAATGGGTGATTTTTAACTTAAATGTTACAGACAAATTCCCAGAATACCGTGGATCAATAAAAATAACAAATTCTGACATTCTACAAGTTTAGCAAGAAATGCAATGGAATGCCTGGTTCCTGGACGACACGGGAGAAAGACCAGTACCAGGGTGGTCAAAGAAAATAAAAGATACCCTGGGTATGAATATGTACTAGGTAAAGGAACTGACCAAGGAGCAAAAGTCTTGTCGACTGGCTTTTGTCAACGCTACTTTCTGCAGTGGACGATGAGTATTGACGATTGTTTGTTGTGGTATACCGTTAGTTAATGACCTAGTTACATGACTAAACCATGTGACATGTTGCCTTCTAATATAATCCCAATTTTAGTACTGATTTCTTCATTTTTGATTGTATCTCTTCTTGATACATCGAGTATTCTTCTCAGGAATCTCATTTCTGTTGTACTTTTTCCAGATCTCTTTTTCTGTCACTGTCCAGGTGTGGCATTGGTAGCATGGAGTTGGTAGGAAGATTGTGATGTAGAGTGTGTTTTTTTTTTAAATAGTAACAATTGATACGTGTTTGTTCTTTAGTATTAATGCCAATATCTCTATATTCTGTATCCTCAGTATATGTGTATTGGTCCAATATGTTAGTTTGCCTTATTGCATTCATTTTCGACCTCGTCTTCTGATTTGTCAATTGCTGATATTATACTTCCTAAGTACTTGAAGCTCTTTACTTGTTTCAGGGGTGTTGTTTTAGATGAATCTTTATTTTTATTTTCCTTATTTGGTTATAGTCATTACCTCTGTTTTATTGGTGATAATTCCCATATTATGTTCCTTAAACACTTCGTTTAGACTATTCATGTGGTCTTGCAATCCTGCTTCTGATTTTGTTATTAGTGCTTGATCGTCCACAAATTTGAGTTCTTTAATGGCGTAATTTGCCGTTGGTTCTTCTTCTGTGTTCTGTTACAGTGTTTCTCAACCTTTCTTGGCCCATTCCCCCCTTCACCATATGTTCAGAATGTCATTCCCTCCTTTTGTATTTTCTCCCTATAAATCCCCCCCCCCCTTTCCCCCTTTACACAGTATACGTAAAAATGGACGCTAAATTTAATGACACATATAATAGCAAGTCTAGATGTCTATATAACACGTGATTTGCGGGTCTACTTATGTCATAAAACGAAGCTCAGAAGGGAGAGAAGTACAGAACTGTAAAGTACGGAGGGAAAAAACAATATTAAGTAATCAATTCTTGTATTAACGCGATCTTGAAGTAATCTTATAATTCCCCCCTTCGAAACCCTAAAATTCCCCCCTAGGGGGGAATTCCCCACCGGTTGAGAACCACTGTGTTAGTTAGTAAGTTAGTCGACAGATCATTCTCATTGCACATCGAACCAATCAGTCCATAAGTGCTCGGATCTCCTCCTCAGCAAATCCCGCAGCGTGTAGCGGCTAACGACACCAGTTCTGTATTGGTTTATCAGTCTTCTTTGGCTTCCTGTTAAGTGTTCTTGTTTGGCCACTCCTCTTTTAATTTCTGTTCTCGCAGTCTGACCATTGTTGTAGATTCACAGTCATCAATTGGTTCTCGCAAACGTTTTACTTCTCGTAGAGTAGTCAGAATGTCAGCCTGGTCCATGGCGCGTCCGCCCTCCACAGTGGCCTTACCTGTGACCTTGTCAGCCGGCTCATTTCCTTGTACTCCCGCAAGCCCTGGCACGAAGATGAAACTAATCTGTGCCAGACGAGACCGCTCCAGAAACAGCAACCACTCTCTTCGTATCCACACCATCTCTATCCTCTTGAGCATGCTCATTGAGTCACTAAGGAAACATGCCCTATTGATGTCTGTGTCTCGAGCCATGTTATTGCTTTACTTACTGCCATGACTTTCATAGTCAGGCTACTTGTGGTCTCAACAAAAGCACCAGAGTCCTCCTTCACAATTCTCCCCCCGGCTAGGGCCGTAAAGGCCCATGAGCTTCTCACATGTCGAACGACCGACCCATCTGTGTAGATGACAGCATCACCGTCTAGCGAATTCTCGAAAATCAACGCTTGTACTTCCGTCTCCACGGCAGCCGGATTTTCTTGTCTGCATTTTCTGTCTCGTTGGATGCAAACAGAAAAAGACTTACAAAAATCTGTTGGCACTTGTACCCACTCCTCGCCAGATTCTAAGTCCTCAAGTGAACACACCTGTTGAAGAATGTCTTCGGCTTAACCCATCCACGACCTTCCTCTTTTTAACCTGCTGCTCTTCACCTTCATAGTTTCACTATGCAGTGGATGTTGTGTGGTTGCGTTAACTCTGAGGAAGGCACATGCTCTGCAAATTTATATTCTGTCTTCAATGGTTGGAAAAACCAAGAAGCTAGCGCATCGCCCTGCATGCTGTATCTCTTGTACATCCAAGAATAATGCGCACAGCTTCGTTCTGTATCCTTTCCATCCTTTCTATCTGCTTACGGCTGAGAGTTAGGATCGCCATCGCATACTCAAAAACAGACATGAAGAGCCCCTTGCATAGAAGACGCAGATGGCGCTGCTCACAGTTTGCTGCCGCCATCACCCGCATCGCAGCCAAACGCCGCTTGGCCTTTGTTATCACCGGGTCTATGTGCTCATTATAAGCAAGGCTTCGATCAAAACGTATCCCCAGATAATTCATTGCCTGCGCTCTTTCTACAGTCTCTGAACACAAATTTACAGTTGGTGTTGGAATGGTGACTATATGATTATTCAAAGAGAACCATGTCACTGTTGTCTTTTTTGGGCTGACCATTGCCCCAGCTTCAACACACAAAGTACTTATGCGATTGAGTTCGATTTGTAGTTCCACAGCAATTTGATCTCTATCCTTACCCTGACGATACACTAAAACATCGTCGGGATATGACAATGTCCTCCTCGGTCCAGTTATCTGCTTGCTGGTGATTCTCACAGTGTACGCATTGAATAGCATCGGAGATAATGGTGATCCCTGTGATAGGCCAGGAAATATTGTTGTTGGTTCCGAAGTCCAACTGCCACATCTAAAAACTACCTTCCGCTGGAAGAGGGCTGCAGCAATCCAACTAAGGAGGAAAGGACTTATCTTGCGTTCAAGAAGCTGGAGTATTAAGAAATCCACTGGTGCTCTCTTGCACGCGTCCTCAAGATCAATCGCTGCAGTAAAGGTTTCAATGCCTGAGTGAAAACCTTCATAGACGTCATGGGCAACAACTGCTGCATTGGTCCAGGTTTCTCTTTTGGGCGGTACCCTCCCAGGGTAGGTGGGAATACGCCTTGCCTCTCTAGCTGGCTTGATATTTTTCTGGCAATTAACTTCTCCAGCAGCTTGCCAATTGTATTCTGCATGGTTATTACTCGTTATCCCTGAATGTTTGTGTTGTCTTTGCCAGGCTTTGGCAAGGGAATCAGATAGCTGTGTAATCATTCCTCCTTGATGCTAGCAATCCGTATACTGTTGTTGTACATGTCTGCTAGTTTCTCTAGCTTGTTATCGTTACACCTATTGATGTCGTCGTATCTTATGCCATCTGGTCCTGGAGTGCTGTTTGATCGTCGAAGCACAGCCTTGATTTCTTTCACTGTCACTGTGTCTTCACCCGAAATGTTCTGGGCCTTGCACCTGTGTGAGGTGACCCCTTTGACAAGATTTCGGCCTCTCATGTTTGTATGGCTGCTCTGCTCTAGATAGCGTTCGAAGAGGGCTTTGTCCTTGTTCTCGTCATTCCTCTGCCAGATGAGGTCAGCACCTTGGCACTAAGAGATTCTCTTATTCTTGACTACCCCACTCATGCTTTTATGTAGTCGCCAGAACAATTTCAGTGACCTGTCTGTGCTTACTCTTGGTCATACGTCTGCCCATTTTTTTTTTTTCACTTTTAACCAACTTAACCAGTATTTTTTTTTAAATAGCTAACTTTTGTGTGCATCTGTCTTTATAAGTGAATGCAGGGACTCGGATGGGCAACTCTGTTCTTCTTGGCGTTTTACCATTTCCTTACAGCACTATGCTTATCCATCCAGGCCTTCTTCATCTCAAAATGCCACCAAGGTGGCTGCTCCCAGCTTTTTTTCCTGCTCTGAAGCTTTCTGCGCTTGTCGCGCCTTATTTTACTCACCACTTGTTGCCCCGTACTGTCATACTGGAAAGTCTTGACCGTTGACTTGTGCTGCCTGGTTCTGCCTTTCTCCAGCAAAATGCTGCAAGGGTGGTGGTCGCTGCCGTGGTACCCCAGGACACCCCATCTACACACTGTAGTGAATGAAGGAGAAACCAGCGCCAAATAAATAGCACTGTCCTCATCACCTGGACGGCTGTCCTGGTTACACAGCCACTGTTGATAAAAACCAGGTCAATGGTTTCAAGTGCAGTCTCGAGCTCCTCCCTCTGTGTGTTGGAGGAAATGTTTCCCCATGATCTGCCTTTAGCGTTGAAATTGCCACAGAAAATAACATTTCTCTCGTGACCTAATATGTCACTTATGAACTGCCACTTTTGGGAATCCACACTCGCGTTACGGGCATAAACATTAACCAACACGAATGGTAGACCGCATTGAACTCTAACCGCCTGTATTTGTATGTCGTCATTGTCCCAACTGGACATGTCTAGCTCTGAAGCCACCATACTGTCGCAAATGAGAATCACCATTCCCAGATGTTGCCTGCTGTAGAAACATTTAAAGCCGGCAAATTGGAGTAGCTGATCACCCAGTCTCGTCCCCTGGAGCGCTACAATGTCATTCCTGTAAACCAGGTTTTCCAGAATATGGCCCCGTTATTTTACGCTGGCACAGATCCAATACAGACTAAGAATATTCCTGAGGCCCAGACGGTCACATTTGAGTCTAAAACGTCTTACCCTACCTCGTATGCCTTGCCGTTTCTTTACATTTGCTGTCTATATAGGTTATGAACAAGAGTGGGAAAAGGACAAAACCTTGTTTTACTCCGGATCTTAGGGTGAAGGGTTCTGAATGTCTTCCATTTCTTCTCAATATGCATTCACTATTGTTGTATAAGCTTCTACATAAGTTTGTTAGATATGTACTCACTGCATATTGATTAAGGATTTCCGACAGCCTTTTTCTATCTATTCTATAAAATGCCTTTTCTTGGTCGACAAAGACTAAGTTGAGTGTTTCATTAAATTCGAATGATTTTTCTATAAGTTGTCTAAGCATAAAGATGGCATATGTGCATCCTTTGTGTTTTCCTAAATCCAAATTTTGTTTCGCTATTATAGTTCGTAATCTTTTTTCAAGAATGTTCAAAATATTTTCCCAGTATGACTCTAAGGAAAATACCACTGAATTGTATGCAGTTTCTTTTACAGCCTCTGATTTCCACATAAGGGTAGATAGGTATGACATTTCTGCACTCTCGTGGTGTCTACTGTTCTACCCAAACATGGTCAAATAGTCTATGTAGTCAAACTGTTCCTGCTTCTCTTGCTGCTTTAATTAGTTTATTTGGTATTTCGTCTTGTCCCTGTGATTTATTCAATGTGGCAAATCTGACGGTTTCTCCAATTTCTTCATTCAGTATGCCTGGTTCTAGATAGATAATTGGAGGATGTGTCAGTGTTTGTTAATGCTTTCATCAGTGGCAAAACGTCGAAAGCCTCCAGGGTTTCGGCATAGCACACACAACACTCTCTCAACGGTAATCCTACAGGGAAGAGATGAAGTCTAAATTCTGGACTGAGAACATTAAAGAGTGGACAAAATGTAGTGTCTCCACACGTGCGAGCGTTACTGACGAGAGAATGCGAGAGAGAGAGAGAGAGAGAGAGAGAGAGAGAGAGAGAGAGAGAGAGAGAGAGAGAGACAGAGACAGAGAGACAGAGAGACAGAGAGAGAGAGAGAGAGAGAGAGAGACAGAGAGAGAGTAGTAATATACTCTCACTACTGTAGCTTTTATCGTGTCTCCCATAAGACCCACGTTTTTCTTCAAGGCAGCAGCCTATCCAGCCTTTTTTTCGCAAATCCTTTACAGGACATCGCTGTCAACACCAGCATTTTACTGCTGTTGTTGATTTCTTGGCAAGATTACGCTCAGTAGTTTGTCATTGCTTTCTGAGCGGCCGGCTCACTTATCCCGTAAGTCAGCAATGCGACGAGAACCGCTACCAATTCTTGCGCGCCGCTGCGACAGACACCCTACGTGGATAAACGGGATTACGGAGAAAGTCGTTACACCCCTCGGCCAGAGAGACCGGCCTATCCAGCCTACTCTCTTCGATTTCCAATTCAAGAGAGATGTTTAACATCTACCGCGCAATCGGGACCTCCTAGTTGTTGACACTTTTTCAAGACGGTAAGGCATCCAGTCCACTGCCCTAGCATCACTGGGAAATATACCGTTATCAGGTTACTCAATTTGTCAACATTCATGCTAAATCGTAAGCTGGGACGCAGAGGTGTTTCCAAGGCACCAGGGCCGGGTTATATACTGGCCAAGATCTATTGACGCGTCCTCGTCGAGCGTCTTGGGCAACAGGTCTCTTCGGGGTTCTGGCTAAAGTCAGTGGGATCGCCGATTCCTCCGAAGTCGGAGAGTGTCTGCCTGTACGGCGAGGAACCACCAGTCTGCACACCAATAAGCCAGACATGGGACAACGGATACTCAGGTCCTGTATGACATCACACTGATGTTGGACAACAGGATGCCTTCATCCGACATACAGGATTTCGAACATACAGAAGCCAACGAACACAAGCAAGCAAGCATCGTAAGCTGTTTACTGAACCCATAGGTTGACGTCATACCCTTAGTCACTTGTCCCTCAATCTGTAAAATGTATATGGAGCTGGCCCGAAAGAAAACAGATTTGCTGATAAACAAAGGGTCGTTATTGATGTATTGTAAACAAACCACCGATTGTCTTCACATATCCATCTACACCAGGTGCAGACAACATTTGCTATTCAATATCACATTGGCAATCAAACATTGCCAGCTTGCTTGCCATATTTACACATGTATTGGCAATCAAACACCGCCAGCTTGCTTTCCATGTTTACACATTATTGGCTATCAAACACCGCCAGCTTGCTTTCCATATTTACACATGTATTGGCAATCAAACACCGCCAGCTTGCTTTCCATGTTTACACATTATTGGCTATCAAACACCGCCAGCTTGCTTTCCATATTTACACATGTATTGGCAATCAAACACCGCCAGCTTGCTTTCCATGTTTACACATGTATTGGCAATCAAACACCGCCAGCTTGCTTTCCATGTTTACACATGTATTGGAAATCAAACACCGCCAGCTCGCTTGCCATGTTTACACATGTATTGGCAATCAAACACCGCAAGCTTGCTTTCCATGTTTACACATGTATCAGCAATCAAACACTGCCAGCTCGCGTGCCATGTTTACACATGTATTGGCAATCAAACACCGCCAGCTCGCTTGCCATGTTTACATATGTATTGCCAATCAAACACTGCCAGCTTGCTTTCCATGTTTACACATGTATTGACAATCAAACACCGCCAGCTTGCTTTCCATGTTTACACATGTATTGGCAATCAAACACCGCCAGCTCGCTTGCCATGTTTACACATGTATTGGCAATCAAACACCGCCAGCTTGCTGTCCATGTTTACAATGTATCAGCAATCAAACACTGCCAGCTCGCTTGCCATGTTTACACATGTATTGGCAATCATACACCGCCAGCTCGCTTGCCATGTTTACACATGTATTGGCAATCAAACACCGCCAGCTTGCTTTCCATGGTTACACATGTATTGGCAATCAAACACCGCCAGCTTGCTTTCCATGTTTACATATGTATTGGCAATCAAACACCACCAGCTTGCTTTCCATGGTTACACATGTATTGGCAATCAAACACTGCCAGCTTGCTTTCCATGTTTACATATGTATTGGCAATCAAACACCGCCAGCTTGCTTTCCATGTTTACACATGTATTGGCAATCAAACACCGCCAGCTCGCTTGCCATGTTTACACATGTACTGGCAATCAAACACCGCCAACACACTTGCCATGTTTAGACATGTATTGGCAATCCGCCAGCTTGCTTTCCATGTTTACACATGTATCAGCAATGAAACACTGCCAGCTCGCTTGCCATGTTTACACATGTATTGCAATCATACACCGCCAGTCCGCTTGCCATGTTTACACATGTATTTGCAATCAAACACCGGCAGCTTGCTTTCCATGTTTACACATGTATTGGCAATCAAACACCGCCAGCTTGCTTTCCGTGTTTACACATGTGTTGGCAATCAAATACTGCCAGCCTGCTTGCCATGCTTACACATGTATTGGCAATCAAACACCGCCAGCTCGCTTGCCATGTTTACACATGTATTGGCAATCAAACACCGCCAGCTTGCTTTCCATGTTTACACATGTATCAGCAATGAAACACTGCCAGCTCGCTTGCCATGTTTACACATGTACTGGCAATCAAACACCGCCAACACACTTGCCATGTTTAGACATGTATTGGCAATCCGCCAGCTTGCTTTCCATGTTTACACATGTATCAGCAATGAAACACTGCCAGCTCGCTTGCCATGTTTACACATGTATTGCAATCATACACCGCCAGTCCGCTTGCCATGTTTACACATGTATTTGCAATCAAACACCGGCAGCTTGCTTTCCATGTTTACACATGTATTGGCAATCAAACACCGCCAGCTTGCTTTCCGTGTTTACACATGTGTTGGCAATCAAACACTGCCAGCCTGCTTGCCATGCTTACACATGTATTGGCAATCAAACACCGCCAGCTCGCTTGCCATGTTTACACATGTATTGGCAATCAAACACCGCCAGCTTGCTTTCCATGTTTACACATGTATCAGCAATGAAACACTGCCAGCTCGCTTGCCATGTGTACACATGTATTAACAATCAAACACCACCAGCTCGCTTGCCATGTTTACACACGTATTGGCAATCAAACATCGCCAGCTCGCTTGCCATGTTTACACATGTATTGGCAATCAAACATCGCCAGCTCGCTTGCCATGTTTACACATGTATTGGCAATCAAACATTGCCAGGATACTTTCCACGTTTACACATGTATCTGCAATCAAACACCGCCAGCTCACTTGCCATGCTTAGACATGTATTGGCAATCCGCCAGCTTGCTTTCCATGTTTACACATGTATCAGCAATGAAACACTGCCAGCTCGCTTGCCATGTTTACACATGTATTGCAATCATACACCGCCAGTCCGCTTGCCATGTTTACACATGTATTGGCAATCAAACACGGGCAGCTTGCTTTCCATGTTTACACATGTATCGGCAATCAAACACTGCCAGCTTGCTTGCCATGCTTACACATGTATTGGCAATCAAACACCGCCAGCTCTCGTGCCATGTTTGCACATGCATTGGCAATCAAACACCGCCAGCTCGCATGCCATGTTTACACATGTATTGGCAATCAAACACCGCCAGCTTGCTTTCCATGTTTACACATGTCATGTATCGGCAATGAAACACTGCCAGCTCGCTAGCCATGTGTACACATGTATTGGCAATCAAACACCGCCAGCTCGCTTGCCATGTTTACACACGTATTGGCAATCAAACACCGCCAGCTCGCTTGCCATGTTTACACATGTATTGGCAATCAAACACCGCCAGCTCGCTTGCCATGTTTATACATGTATTGCCAATCAAACACCGCCAGCTTGCTTTCCATGTCTACACATGTATGTATCTTTTCTTTTCTACAGGAATTCAGAATACCTGTATCTGGGGATTTATTTTACAAAGGCAACTACTAATATCTGCTGTTACTATTGAGTACTACTATTTGATTTTGTGTGAGGGCTAGCTTTCCCTGACACCGGTGTCCCTCGCCCAGGGTGAACCCACTCCGGCTTCTCGGGTACTTGTAATTTAAGACCTCAAGTCACGGACGAAAAGTCAGCATTTCAGTCCAACTGACTGGCGCGTGAAACGCACCCACTACGCCACGGTCAGAACTGAAAGTTTAAGTGCCTAAACCTCTTAGCCACGTCGTCTTCCTGTGTATACATTAACATTAAGATTCATTTTCCCCAAGTACTTCTCGTGTAGTTACCTCTCTCCGCCTTTGTCAATATTCAATTTTCCTTATATAATGGCATTCAGAAATATCTCGTTTATTAAAACACACACATACATACACACACAATTACACATATGTGTGCTGGAATTTTCCACTACACAATCATTTGTTGGGGGATGCAGGAATCTCAGAGGAAAGGGCACACGTATAGAACTTCAAGTGGTCACACACATACACACACACACACACACACACACACACACACACACACGCACGCAAGCACGCACGCACGCACACACACACAAACACACACACACGTGTGTGTGTATTAATATATAATTATTTTTATACCCAACCAAACAACCAAACAGGAATTTTTCTGTCTTTTTTAGCTATATCATTTCACAAAAATATTTCCACTCCCATGCGTTCATTATAAATAATGTCTGCAGCTTTGATTTCCCGTTTTGGAATGACTCCATGATAACGTTGTGTTGAAGGAAATAATACAGACGCACCATTTATATCGGGAGGCAAAATGGATGTAGACGGATGAGGACCTGGGCGTGTTTAATATCAAAACAAACAGGACGTCGCCTGTTCCAATGTGTTCCCACTGAAATGGAACCCCAGACATGTCTTTAGCGATAACAGTAGCAGATTGATTAACGCCCATGTAATACCATGTTATTTTCTACATTACAGACTTGGCTAGTTTCAAAGGATAACCCAAGGAAGCTGGATATGTTTTTTCCCAACCGATTCTTTATTAGATGCTTTAGATTTAGTGGGCGGAAAGGATAGCAAATCCAAGGTTATGGACGAAGAGCCCTCAGAAACTGATACCGGTAGAATTATAATCACACCGTGGAAATGAACAGAATTTACACAAATTCTTCCCTTCTTAAACATGTTGTTAGTTTAATCCACAATTATCCTAGTTAATTTAACTTCATCTGTATTAGAAACTTGTAACTTTTCTTCCCCATCCCCTTGCTCCCGACCCGTATTATTTAATGCTGTCTCACCCACTCTATCTCTGTTGTGAATTGGTTACAAATGCAATTCGTAATCTCGAATACAGCTTTCGAAGCACAGCTACGGGCAATTTGGAAGCAGACCGCCTTGCGTTGGGTTTTATTCAATGGTATGCGTGCGGGTCGTTCAGAAAGCATTGACAAACAACTGACCATAAACTTGTTTAGGAATCACAGTCAAAATATGCTGGAGGTGGCTGCTAAATTCTGCAAAGGATATGCAATTAACTTTTTTTTAAAACTCAGAAACATACTAGTATGTAACAGCTACATGACACATTGAGTGTCGATTAATCTAAAACATAGGCTACCTTCATATATTCAATACGCTTCATGGCGAGAAGATAAGTCTTTTTGCTATATAAAACATTCATAAGATAGAAAGATGTACACAATCATGTGATGTTTGGAGTAACCAATGAACGCTTGGTGAGTTGATTAGAATAGAATGATGTAAGAAATCAGCATTGTGCGCGTCGAAGATTGAAGCACATGCATCAAGAAAATATGACGATGGTGCAAAGCAGACGAATACACTAAAATCTTTAAGACAGGCACACACAAAAATGGAAGGTCAGCGTGGCCGAATGGATAAGAACGTGCGTTCTTAAACATTCGGTGTGCTGATGCCTAGGTAAAGGGTTGAACTCCTAAACCGAACAGTTGGACTAAAATGTAGACATCTCGCTCTTGACTTGGGGAAGTAAATTAAAAGTACCTCTAAAGTTGGAGTAGGACCGCCTGATGGCGAGGGACACTGGTAATAGAGGAAGCTAATCCACATACAAAATTCAGTCTAGTGCTATTAGAAATGGTGTGTATCAAATAAGCTTCAGTTCAAAGCAAATGAGCGAAAATAAAAAATAAAAATAAATAATGAGAGCAACGGTTACACTCCAAAGCTTAGCAATGAATGTAGAATTAAGACGAAGCAATGTTATTAACTGCTCGTGTGTTAACGGGGCAAAGAGGGAAGCAAAGAATAGCAACACTGCACACTGCCAGCCATGTCGTCAGAGGTCACCAAGGAAAGGTTGTGCTAAGGGCAAGAGACGCCATCACGAAGACAAATTCCGCCACATAATCCAACCAGCCATGAGCAAGTCACATAAGGAAAACAGACATAGCCAGTCAACCAAGAAGACGGAGTTATGACGCGTGGCGGAGACAGCAGCAAGGAGTTCGGGGCGATGATTAATAATATTGGAGTTGTGTTAGACTGCTACTTGTGGTCGTGTTCTAGTAGAGCTGACAGCCTACCTCTCGGTAGTGTGTGTGTGTGTGTGTGTGTGTGGGTGTGTGAGCGCGCGCGTGTGTGTGTGTGAGCGCGCGCGCGTGTGTGTGTGTGTGTTTGTGTGTGTGTGTTTGTGTGTGTGTGTGTGTTTGCGTGTGTATGTTTGTGTGTGTTTGTGTGTTCGTGTGTGTTTTCGTGTGTGTGTGTGTGTGTGTTTGTGTGTGTTTGTGTGTTCGTGTGTGTGTTCGTGTGTGTGTGTATGTGTGTGTGTGTGTGTGTGTGATTCATGCATTATATTAATAACATTGAGAGGGCACGGTGGGAACTGCAGGGTATAGCAATAGACTTGGCGTGTTGCATGGAGGGAAAATATCACAATAGACTTGGCGTGTTGCATGGAGGGGAAATATCACAATAGACTTGGCGTGTTGCATGGAGGGAAAATATCACAATAGACTTGGCATGTTGCATGGAGGGAAAATATCACAATAGACTTGGCGTGTTGCATGGAGGAAAAATATCACAATAGACTTGGCGTGTTGCATGGAGGGAAAATATCACAATAGACTTGGCGTGTTGCATGGAGGGAAAATATCACAATAGACTTGGCGTGTTGCATGGAGGGAAAATATCACAATAGACTTGGCGTGTTGCATGGGGTAAAAATACCACAATAGACTTGGCGAGTTTCATGGGGGGAAAATATCACAATAGACTTGGCGTGTTGCATGGGGGGAAAATATCACAATAGACTTGGCGTGTTGCATGGGGGGAAAATATCACAATAGACTTGGCGTGTTGCATGGGGGGAAAATATCACAATAGACTTGGCGTGTTGCATGGGGGGAAAATATCACAATAGACTTGGCGTGTTGCATGGAGGGAAAATATCACAATAGACTTGGCGTGTTGCATGGAGAGAAAATATCACAATAGACTTGGCGTGTTGCATGGAGGGAAAATATCACAATAGACTTGGCGTGTTGCATGGAAGGAAAATATCACAATAGACTTGGCGTGTTGCATGGAGGGAAAATATCACAATAGACTTGGCGTGTTGCATGGAGGGAAAATATCACAATAGACTTGGCGTGTTGCATGGAGGGAAAATATCACAATATACTTGGCGTGTTGCATGGAGGGAAAATATCACAATAGACTTGGCGTGTTGCATGGGGTAAAAATACCACAATAGACTTGGCGAGTTGCATGGGGGGAAAATATCACAATAGACTTGGCGTGTTGCATGGGGGGAAAATATCACAATAGACTTGGCGTGTTGCATGGGGGGAAAATATCACAATAGACTTGGCGTGTTGCATGGGGGGAAAATATCACAATAGACTTGGCGTGTTGCATGGGGGGAAAATATCACAATAGACTTGGCGTGTTGCATGGAGGGAAAATATCACAATAGACTTGGCGTGTTGCATGGAGAGAAAATATCACAATAGACTTGCCGTGTTGCATGGAGGGAAAATATCACAATAGACTTGGCGTGTTGCATGGAAGGAAAATATCACAATAGACTTGGCGTGTTGCATGGAGGGAAAATATCACAATAGACTTGGCGTGTTGCATGGAGGGAAAATATCACAATAGACTTGGCGTGTTGCATGGAGGGAAAATATCACAATAGACTTGGCGTGTTGCATGGGGGAAAAATATCACAATAGACTTGGCGTGTTGCATGGGAGGAAAATATCACAATAGACTTGGCGTGTTGCATGGGGGGAAAATATCACAATAGACTTGGCGTGTTGCATAGAGGGAAAATATCACAATAGACTTGGCGTGTTGCATGGAGGGAAAATATCACAATAGACTTGACGTGTTGCATGGAGGAAAAATATCACAATAGACTTGGCGTGTTGCATGGGGTAAAAATATCACAATAGACTTGGCGAGTTGCATGGGGGTAAAATATCACAATAGACTTGGCGTGTTGCATGGGGGGAAAATATCACAATAGACTTGGCGTGTTGCATGGGGGGAAAATATCACAATAGACTTGGCGTGTTGCATGGGGGGAAAATATCACAATAGACTTGGCGTGTTGCATGGGGGGAAAATATCACAATAGACTTGGCGTGTTGCATGGAGGGAAAATATCACAATAGACTTGGCGTGTTGCATGGAGGGAAAATATCACTATAGACTTGGCGTGTTGCATGGAGGGAAAATATCACAATAGACTTGGCGTGTTGCATGGACGGAAAATATCACAATAGACTTGGCGTGTTGCATGGAGGGAAAATATCACAATAGACTTGGCGTGTTGCATGGAGGGAAAATATCACAATAGACTTGGCGTGTTGCATGGAGGGAAAATATCACAATAGACTTGGCGTGTTGCATGGAGGGAAAATATCACAATATACTTGGCGTGTTGCATGGAGGGAAAATATCACAATAGACTTGGCGTGTTGCATGGAAGGAAAATATCACAATAGACTTGGCGTGTTGCTTGGAGGGAAAATATCACAATAGACTTGGCGTGTTGCATGGAGGGAAAATATCACAATAGACTTGGCGTGTTGCATGGAGGGAAAATATCACAATAGACTTGGCGTGTTGCATGGGGGAAAAATATCACAATAGACTTGGCGTGTTGCATGGGGGGAAAATATCACAATAGACTTGGCGTGTTGCATGGGGGGAAAATATCACAATAGACTTGGCGTGTTGCATGGGGGGAAAATATCACAATAGACTTGGCGTGTTGCATGGGGGGAAAATATCACAATAGACTTGGCGTGTTGCATGGGGGGAAAATATCACAATAGACTTGGCGTGTTGCATGGGGGGAAAATATCACAATAGACTTGGCGTGTTGCATGGGGGGAAAATATCACAATAGACTTGGCGTGTTGCATGGAGGGAAAATATCACAATAGACTTGGCGTGTTGCATGGAGGGAAAATATCACTATAGACTTGGCGTGTTGCATGGAGGGAAAATATCACAATAGACTTGGCGTGTTGCATGGAGGGAAAATATCACAATAGACTTGGCGTGTTGCATGGAAGGAAAATATCACAATAGACTTGGCGTGTTGCATGGGGGGAAAATATCACAATAGACTTGGCGTGTTGCATGGAGGGAAAATATCACAATAGACTTGGCGTGTTGCATGGATGGAAAATATCACAATAGACTTGGCGTGTTGCATGGAGGGAAAATATCACAATAGACTTGGCGTGTTGCATGAAGGGAAAATATCACAATAGACTTGGCGTGTTGCATGGAGGGAAAATATGACAATAGACTTGCCGTGTTGCATGGAAGGAAAATATCACAATAGACTTGGCGTGTTGCATGGAAGGAAAATATCACAATAGACTTGGCTTGTTGCATGGAGGGAAAATATCACAATAGACTTGGCGTGTTGCATGGAGGGAAAATATCACAATAGACTTGGCGTGTTGCATGGAGGGAAAATATCACAATAGACTTGGCGTGTTGCATGGAGGGAAAATATCACAATAGACTTGGCGTGTTGCATGGAGGGAAAATATCACAATAGACTTGGCGTGTTGCATGGAGGGAAAATATCACAATAGACTTGGCGTGTTGCATGGAAGGAAAATATCACAATAGACTTGGCGTGTTGCATGGGGGGAAAATATCACAATAGACTTGGCGTGTTGCATGGAGGGAAAATATCACAATAGACTTGGCGTGTTGCATGGATGGAAAATATCACAATAGACTTGGCGTGTTGCATGGAGGGAAAATATCACAATAGACTTGGCGTGTTGCATGAAGGGAAAATATCACAATAGACTTGGCGTGTTGCATGGAGGGAAAATATGACAATAGACTTGCCGTGTTGCATGGAAGGAAAATATCACAATAGACTTGGCGTGTTGCATGGAAGGAAAATATCACAATAGACTTGGCTTGTTGCATGGAGGGAAAATATCACAATAGACTTGGCGTGTTGCATGGAGGGAAAATATCACAATAGACTTGGCGTGTTGCATGGAGGGAAAATATCACAATAGACTTGGCGTGTTGCATGGAGGGAAAATATCACAATAGACTTGGCGTGTTGCATGGAGGGAAAATATCACAATAGACTTGGCGTGTTGCATGGAGGGAAAATATCACAATAGACTTGGCGTGTTGCATGGAGGGAAAATATCACAATAGACTTGCCGTGTTGCATGGAGGAAAAATATCACAATAGACTTGGCGTGTTGCATGGAGGGAAAATATCACAATAGACTTGGCGTGTTGTGTTGCATGGGGGAAAATATCACAATAGACTTGGCGTGTTGCATGGGGGGAAAATATCACAATAGACTTGGCGTGTTGCATGGAGGGAAAATATCACAATAGACTTGGCGTGTTGCATGGAGGGAAAATATCACAATAGACTTGGCGTGTTGCATGGAGGGAAAATATCACAATAGACTTGGCGTGTTGCATGGAAGGAAAATATCACAATAGACTTGGCTTGTTGCATGGAGGGAAAATATCACAATAGACTTGGCGTGTTGCATGGAGGGAAAATATCACAATAGACTTGGCGTGTTGCATGGAGGGAAAATATCACAATAGACTTGGCGTGTTGCATGGAGGGAAAATATCACAATAGACTTGGCGTGTTGCATGGAGGGAAAATATCACAATAGACTTGGCGTGTTGCATGGAGGGAAAATATCACAATAGACTTGGCGTGTTGCATGGAGGGAAAATATCACAATAGACTTGCCGTGTTGCATGGAGGAAAAATATCACAATAGACTTGGCGTGTTGCATGGAGGGAAAATATCACAATAGACTTGGCGTGTTGTGTTGCATGGGGGAAAATATCACAATAGACTTGGCGTGTTGCATGGGGGGAAAATATCACAATAGACTTGGCGTGTTGCATGGAGGGAAAATATCACAATAGACTTGGCGTGTTGCATGGAGGGAAAATATCACAATAGACTTGGCGTGTTGCATGGAGGGAAAATATCACAATAGACTTGGCGTGTTGCATGGAGGGAAAATATCACAATAGACTTGGCGTGTTGCATGGAGGGAAAATATCACAATAGACTTGGCGTGTTGCATGGAGGGAAAATATCACAATAGACTTGGCGTGTTGCATGGAGGGAAAATATTACAATAGACTTGGCGCGAGAAGAAGAAGGAAGAAGAGGAAGGAAGAAGAAGAGAATGAAGAAGAAGATGAAGAAGAAGATGAAGAAGAATGTCATCAGCGACAAAGAGTGTCTTTTTCACTCTGTTATCCATGGGGCTACAGTAAGATTTTTGTGTGTGGTTTACACGGGGTGTAAACCGGAAGATGCCCAATAATTTTGTGGGTGTAGGTCAGTTTGGCCGAATTAATAAGAACGGGTATTCATAAACATCCGGTGTGCTGATGCCGAGGTAAGGGGTTCAATCCCTACACCGGACATTTGAACTAAAATGTTGACCTATCGTCCTTAACTTAGGGATGTAAATTACAAGTACCTCTGAAGTAGGAGTGGGTTCCTGATAACGAGGCACACTGTTAATAGGGAAAGCTAACCCTCACGCAAAATTCAGTCCAGCACTACTAGAAGTAGTGTGTATGGATTGCGCTTGCGTTCAATGCGAGCCAGCGCCAAAAATAAATATTTCGGGTAAAATAACAAGCTGTGTTCTGTTATGACTGCAGACACTGTAAAATTGCGTTGATTAAACAGACAATCTTGTCTCATAAACTGAAATACCGCGAAGTATTAACCCAATTATAACATAGAACTGGATTATCTACTGTTACTACGAGTAATCCGTTCGCTTCTTATGCTATTTTCATCCCAGGGGTCTTAATTGCTCTGTTTAATTTGTCCACGGTCTATCTATTGTGCTCTTACCATCCTTCTATAGAACCACATCTCTGCAGTCTCTATGCAGTTTCACAATAATGTACAAACTATGCACGACTGCATTCCCTACATCAAATCTGGCTCTATATATGTTTTCAGAGCACTCTTTTCTCACCATTTTCTTAAAAATATATATAATATAATATATATGCAGAAAATATAATATGCAGTATAGCATTGACATATATTGTTGTCACAATAGTTGTTATTTGTTACCTACATAACATTGTGAAATATTATCACACAGTTACACATTTACCTCTTATTATATTTCACAACAGTCTTTAAATTTACCCTTTAAACATCTACAAATATCTACAACTTGTGACATATACGTGTTGACAATACTCATTTTAACGCAATATGATTCTTAACACCGAATATTTGCCCCTGTGACACTTTGATTTTCGGTAAGAAACCGACTAGCGTAAGGCAGGTAAACGAACTGCTGCGTGATTTTTGTGTGACGAAGTTAAAATTACTTATTGAACGTGAGAACAGGCTGGTGGCACATTGGCGTAGTTCGTGTTTACAATTGATTACAATTATAGCTGTATGTTTTGTACAAGCCGTAGCTGGGATATCACGTGCGGTAATCCTTTTGTTAAAATTCAATAACTCGCTCCGTGTTAAAGTTATGCCTGGTAGCTTGCTGCTAACGACGATTTGTTGTGATACATGTGGTAATATTTAATGTTATTGTGTAAGCGGTGTTGTTATTCTTGTGGATTTTATTACAGTACAATGCTACTGCTATACAACGGTAAACTGACTAACTATCATTAGATTAATGTTGTGGTTTGGTTTTCATACAATATCTTGCTTAATAACTCAATCAGGCAAACAACTGGGCTCCCAGGTCTACCCAACCTGAAACGGAAACGGGAAAACGTCAGTCGTCAGTTGAAACCAGCGTTGGTTGCCCGGTTGGCTTCAAGGCGTATAGAAGAGTCCTTTACTATTCGTACTATTTCGTTCTCCCTTTCTAAACGCTACAGGAGACGCAGGTACTACAGCCGTGCAAGCGTTTTATTTGATTAGATCCTTGTTGATTTGTTGTACCGCTCCAGGCTGACGTCCATCGTCTGTACCTTCCGCATGAACGTATAATTAATTATTTGGCGTGTGGAGCAGGTGTATTATAATTCCCTACAAATGCCTGCCTGTCTGTCTGTCTGTCTGTCTGTCTGTCTGTCTGTCTGTCTGTCTGTCTGTCTGTCTGCCTGTCTGTCTGTCTGTCTGCCTGTCTGCCTGTCTGTATGCCTGCCTGTCTGCCTGTCTGTCTGTCTATCTATTAACCCGTCCGCCCGTCCGTCCTCTGTCTGTCCACTCATTCATGTGTCTGTTTATTCATCCCTACGTTCGTCTGCCCGTCCATCCGTCCGTCAGTAATTCCGTTCAAACTCTTGTCTGTTTGTCTGCCATATTAGTTTACATTTTGTTTTCTCTTATTCGCCGTCAACGTCTCTATTTATTCCGGTTCGTTAAACTATTAGCTTTACTCTATGTTGCTTCTTTCTCTCTATTTCATCTTTTGCCCTAATTCTGCTTTACTTCTCTCTTCGTCGCTGTCTCAGCCTCTCTCTCCCTCCCTCTCTCTCTCGTAAATTGTTGTTATCACCATCTCTCTCTCTCTCTCTCTCTCTCTCTCTCTCTCTCTCTCTCTCTCTCTCTCTCTCTCTTGAGCGGGAGAGTGAATGAGTGAGCGTGAGAGTAAATGAGTGAGCGTGAGAGTGAATGAGTGAGAGTGAATGAGTGAGCAGGAGAGTGAATGAGTGAGAGTGAATGAGTGAGCGTGAGAAGGAATGAGTGAGCGTGAGAGTGAATGAGTGAGCGTGAGAGTGAATCAGTGAGCGGGAGAGTGAATGATTGAGCGTGAGAGTGAATGAGTGAGCGTGAGAATAAATGAGTGAGTGTGAGAGTGAATGAGTGAGCGGCAGAGTGAATGATTGAGCGGGACAGTGAATGAGTGAGCGTGAGAGTGAATGAGTGAGCGTGAGAGTGAATGAGTGATAGTGAATGATTGAACGGGAGAGTGAATGAGTGAGCGGGAGAGTGAATGAGTGAGCGGGAGAGTGAATGAGTTAGCGGGAGAGTGAATGAGTGAGCGGAAGAGACAGAATGAGTGAGCGTGAGAGTGAATGAGTGAGCGGGAGAGTGAATGAGTGAGCGGGAGAGTAAATGAGTGAGCGGGAGAATGAATGTGTGAGCGGGAGAGTGAATGAGTGAGCGTGAGAGTGAATGAGTGAGCGGGAGAGTGAATGAGTGAGCGGGAGAGTGAATGAGTGAGCGTGAGAGCGAATGAGTGAGCTTGAGAGTGAATGAGTGAGCGTGAGAGTGAATGAGTGAGCGGGAGAGTGAATTAGTGAGAGTGAGAGTGAATGAGAGAGAAAGAGAGAGAGAGAGAGAGAGAGAGTGTGTGTGAGAGCGTACGCATGCGTGTGAGTGTGTGTATATGAAAGAATACAGAGAGAGAGAGAGAGAGAGAGAGAGAGAGAGAGAGAGAGAGAGAGCTGAGCAGATGCATGTCATGTAACACGCATGTTATGTAACACGCGAATCCATATGTTTGTGTATTCTCATCTGTCATATTATAAGTTAAATACCATTTGATTTTATCATGTATAATCTAAACTTATGTTCATTACTGTAGTTTGAGTGAGAGAGTGAGTGAGTGTGAATGAGAGGCAGAATGAGTGAGCGTGAGAGTGAATGAGTGAGCGTGAGAGTGAATGAGTGAGCGTGAGAGTGAATGAGTGAGCGTAAGAGTGAATGAGTGAGCGTGAGAGTGAATGAGTGAGCGGGAGAGTGAATGATTGAGCGTGAGAGTGAATGAGTGAGCGGGAGAGTGAATGAGTGAGCGGGAGAGTGAATGAGTGAGCGGGAGAGTGAATGAGTGAGCGTGAGAGCGAATGAGTGAGCTGGAGAGTGAATGAGTGAGATTTTCTGTGTGTGGGAGTGAATGAGTGTGAGTGAATGAGTGAGAGTGAATGAGTGAGCGTGAGAGTGAATGAGTGAGCGTGAGAGTGAATGAGTGAGCGGGAGAGTGAATGAGTGAGCGGGAGAGTGAATGAGTGAGCGGAAGAGTGAATTAGTGAGAGTGAATGAATGAGCGGGAGAGTGAATGATTGAGCGGGAGAGTGAATGAGTGAGCGTGAGAGTGAATGAGTGAGCTTGAGAGTGAATGAGTGAGCGTGAGAGTGATTAAGTGAGCGTGAGAGTGAATGAGTGAGAGTGAATGAGTGAGCGTGAGAAGGAATGAGTGAGCATGAGAGTGAATCAGTGAGCGGGAGAGTGAATCAGTGAGCGGGAGAGTGAATGATTGAGCGTGAGAGTGAATGAGTGGGCGTGTGAGTAAATGAGTGAACGTGAGAGTGAATGAGTGAGCGGCAGAGTGAATGAGTGAGCGGGAGAGTGAATGAGTGAGCGGGAGAGACAGAATGAGTGAGAGTGAATGAGTGAGCGGGAGAGTGAATGAGTGAGCGGGAGAGTGAATGAGTGAGCGGGAGAGTGAATGAGTGAACGGGAGAGTGAATGGGTGAGCGGGAGAGTGAATGAGTGAGTGTGTGTGTGTGTGAGTGAATGAGTGAGAGAGAGAGAGAGAGAGAGTGTGTGTGTGTGTGTGGGACGCGCTGGCATCACTACTTTTACGTCACATACTTTTTATGTACACATTTTTCTCCATGTTTAGCCTTGTTTATGTTTACAACATTCATTTCACAATGTTTATTTTTCTTCCTATGTAAATGTATAATGCTCTTGGTGAACGAAAGACGAGTGATTGGAAGGGCCGAATGTAAGACGGGCCTGCGCGCCCAATTTGTGACCCTAATAAAGTTGATTTGATTTGATTTGATTTCTCTCTCTCTCTCTCTCTCTCTCTCTCTCTCTCTATCTCTCTCTCTCTCTCTCTCTCTCTTTCTCTCCCTCTCTGTTTTTATCCTATACTATTTCGGTTCAGCACTTCTGTTATTTATAAGGCTGTTTGTTGTTGTTTATAGAATATAGCTGACCTGATCCAGCCATTAATCCTGTTTAACACATCTAAGGAGATAACATGAGAATTCCCTGCACACGTCTCTTACACTGTATGATTTGCTCTTTCTATAATATCTGTATATCATTGAGGGTTAACTTTTTACATGCGAATTTGAAGTTTATAGAAAATGAGTATTATGCCTAACTCTTTCTCGCTCCCACTCTCTCTCTCTCTCTCTCTCTCTCTCTCTCTCTCTCTCTCTCTCTCTCTCTCTCTCTCTCTCTCTCGCTCTATTTTCTCTCTGTCTCCGTGTCTCCCTTTCTCTCTGTGCCTCTCTTTGTGTCTCTCTCTCTCTCTCTCTCTCTCTCTCTCTCTCTCTCTCTCTCACTCTCTCGCTCTCGCTCCCTCTCTCATGTAACTCGCTTTACACTCTATTTGTTAATTAAGATGTCTTTCAATATATATTTTTTAATTTTCGCTACCAATTTTTCTTTTTATTCCTGATCGTTAAACAATTTGCTATACTCTATGTTGCTTCTTTTTTTCTATTTCATCCTTTTCCCTATTTCTGATTTCCTTCTCTCTTCGTCTCTGTTTCAGTCTCTGTCTGTCTGTCTGTCTGTCTGTCTGTCTGTCTCTCTGTCTGTCTGTCTGTCTGTCTGTCTGTCTGTCTGTCTTTCTTTCTTTCTTTCTTTCTCCATCTCCTTTTCTCCACCTATTTCTATGCAAACAAATTGTGTTATTATTGTTATTATTATTATTACTATTATTATTATTATTATTATTATTATTATTATTATTATTATTATTATTATTATTATTATTATTATTCAAGAGAAACGTTTAAACAGCTTTCATATGCCGTGTCTGCGAAGAGTACTTCGTATTAAGTAGCAAGACAAAATCACAAATACTGAAGTATTGGAAATATCATGTTGTGCGACGGTGTATTCCATGCTCAGTCTTCGTACACTTAGATGGATAGGACACGTTAGAAGTATGGATTATGGTAGAATACTAAAGGACATCTTTTTTGGTGAATATCACGTGGGTAGGAGATCTCAGGGTCGGCCTCTACTGCGATACAAAGATGTGTGTATGCTGGACATGACTCATACAGGCATTGAAATGCATATTGGGAGCAAGTCGCCGCCGAGCTTGTTGCATGGAGGGAAAATATCACAAATGGAATAAAGACAAAGGAGAAAATTATTGCAGATAAGTCACACACCGAGCGTGTGAGACGTAAGATGGTGCATGATGGTGAAAAAATGACCATATGTTCACATGCACCCACTGTGAACGGACATTTACAGCGCGAATTGGCCTTATCAGTCACATTCGGCACCGCCATGGATTGTAGTTTGTTAAGCCTTTTTGAAGCACAATGTAATAAACTATCGTCTGTCAAGGCGGCAAGGTGCCAATAAATATTATTGTTGTTGTTGTTGTTGTTGTTGTTGTTGTTGCTATAGCAACCTGATTAAAGAAACACTGCATGATTATTAACTATGCAATATCGCAAATTCGATCTAGTTCCATCTGTAATGTACTTCAAAGTCTTCCATATGACCAGTATTCTTTTTTCTCTTTTACAATACATCAAACTGTTACAGGTCTGTGAAATCTTAAGACCATCATATTCTGTAGGCCGGAATGCACGAAGGTATAGGTAACCAGTCTTTCTCTCCTTTAGCGGACGGCGAGCGTAGGCGCCGAACCCTCATCCGACCTCATTCCTGACATTATCTGCGTAATCTCCTAACGATTCCACCATCGCCCCCGCTACAAGTATTCCAGGTCACACATCATTCCATTTACTTTCCCCGTGGCTGTAGAAATCGAAGCTGTGCCGGCTGACAAGTGGCTTTGACATCATGATTTCGTGTACCAGCCGTGTTCTTGGCATCTGTAACGTGGAGCAGAGTCGTGTCAGCTGCATACCTTCAAGCGATCATTTCCTGTTATGTATATGTTCACAATTGTTGTTTTACTGCCATTTGTTCGTTTTTTTTCCTCTCTCGTGTTTTATATTATTCATATATAAGAAAACAAAGAGCATTAGGGACAAGGAGAAAGAGTAAGAAAGGTGTATGTGGAAGGCTTAAACAGTGTGGCAGGACATAAAAGCATAAACAACCCTTTTACAGGAAATGGTTTGTTTTGTTTGTCTCGTAACAATCTGTGTAAATTATTTTCCTGTCGTGGAATTATGTCGATTTTTAAATCAATCAATCAATTAATACCGTGATATTAAATGTAGCTTCAAAGATACATTTGTATACCACAACAGTGACAGTTCTTTGTGGTACTGTTGATAGTTTAAAAAAAAAAATTCCTAAGCAGCTTCATGCCATGGGACTTTTATATAATAGGGCCATATTATTGTGTAGGCTTTTGAGCAAGGAGGCCAGTCTTTCCTCACTTCAGCAGGCAACGACCTCCGGCGTCGAACCAGTATACGACAGTGCTCGTGATAATACCAGTGCAGTTCTCAATTAACGTGTGCTACTGTTGATACTGCCGGTTATATGGCCAAGACGGTGACGGTCGCAGTTCGTGATTACGCATACCGCGTTCTAAACACAGCTGCGGGCGATTTGGAAGCAGACAACCTTGCGTTGGTTTTTATAAAATGGTATGCCTGCCGGCCGTTCAGAAAAGAATGGCAAACTACTAAACTTAAACTTGCTAAGAAATCACAAACAGCCAATAAATGCTGGAGTTAACTGCGACGTCCTGTAAAGAATATGCAACTACCTTTTTTTTTTAAACTGCTGATACTTAGAATGTCGTGAAATCTTCCTACTTTGCAGAATTACATGACAATACACACGCTTTTGTTCTGTCTTCATTGCAGTTTTCCCCGTAATTTGCCGAACAATTAATAATGTAACACTTAAAGAAAAGAAGTAGCATTAATGTTTCTTTGTAATTACGTGGTTTCTATATCTCTAATCAAATATTATTTATGCGGTTGCCTGCTCAGATCTGTCATTACAGATGTGACTTGTTTTATCGATATCCCGCTAATTGCCAAAGACTATATTTTTACGATGGCTTCTTACGCTTTCGCTCACAAATTATTGAATCGGTTTATTTCTTAACTGTTAATGTAATTAATTTTCGAAGATGATGCGAATGTTATAATCACAAAAATCTGTGCTAAAAGCAAAATACGCATCTTCGTGTGTCTCTTTACCCATTATAACTATTTTTATTTGTCAAAAAATAATTCGTTATAATATTTTGTATTTGCTCATTATGCAATTTAAAAATGAAAATAATAATATGATGACATGACACTAAGTTTTTCTTATGTATGTGCCTTGTTACAAACCTTTGAGAACAAAGTCTTAAGACGTATCTTTGGGCCCATTAGGGATACACAAGTGGAGAGTGGAAAAGAAGAAGCAACAAAGACATTTATGATCTGTTTAAGTCCCCGCTAAACACTGGTATCATGTAGGCTAATCGACGGCAATGGCTGGGGAATATAGAAAGAATGGAAGATAATAGGGAAACAAAACTCGCTTACTGTCGTGTCCTCCTTTACAGTGTCGTCCCTGGAGTGAAGAGAGCCGACACCCACATTATAATATTTTTTCCCTCTCAATATTCTGGAGAATCCACCAGCTTCCGTCCAACACACTCCATCAGCCTATGGACACCTTTTCCTATCACTCTCTCACTGTCGTACTATGCCCCCTTCTCATACTTCCCCAACGCAACATACTCAACAACTCTTGCTTCTAGAAATTAATAAAGAGTAATTTATTAAAATAAAAGTGTAACGTATATGAGACGTGTATGTGAAGAAAATGTGTGACGTGTTCTATAAAGTGTGTAGACTCTGACTCTCAGACAGCAACCCAGTCAGCTGATCCCAGCAAAGATAGACCACAGCACGTTACGTCAGAACATGTACTTCTCACCCGTTGCCGAAACCATCTTGCCGGATACTGCTTTGCCTCTGTAGACCTCTGGTAATCCAATTTCATGAACATCCGAAATAGACACCGGTGGTATTAACAGTTAATCATGGACCGGTTGCACTCTACACAATGTCCGTTCCTATCGTTCATAAAAAAATGCACAAGTCCTTTGTAGTGTGTACACAGATTAATGTTAATTGTTACTGTACTGGATCCTCCCTCGTGTCTATCTAGCCTCAAGTATCAAGTCTTGTGTTCTATTACACGAGATTATATAACACTAGGTAACTATTAGACTGTTCTCATTTAGTTACTTCTGTCTGATGCCGTGTGGTGCATCAGTACGCACCACTCTCTTTGGTGAATCAACTTCCTTCTGTATGCTACGTTCTGTATGCAACTTTATTGATTGTGGAACTGGTGTTCTTCCTAATGGGATTGGATTTTTTCCCAAAAACTTGTTGAGTTTCCTTGGATCTGGTAGGGAACCTAGGATAGAAACAACACATCTGGTGATAGTACTAGTCACTGATCCTTTCGGCTGAGTGTAAGCCTATCACCTTGCTTAATGATCTTTAGCTAACTAGAATTAGTCATAGAGCAGATTAGCTACCCACCTAGAGCCGAATCAGGCTATGACAAAGAAAAAATCAGCAAACAGAATGCGGAACCCCGCCCACCAGGGACACCTACGGGAAGATCCCAATTATCCCTCATTACTCAATTCTCAACTAGTAAAGCTTATCAACACTTCACTAATCTATTCTTAACTAGCAGAGTCACGTATCACTTCACTACTCTAGCTAGTTTCCACTAACAGTGCTAATCATCACACTATAGTTTAACAAGGCCACAGTCTATATTAATTATAACGAATATATATATAATAGGTTATACCTTAAATGGCACTACTGCAGTCCTATCAATCATATCTACATCTGCCATTATAGGCACGTGCAAAATTAAGTCACTAATTAACACACGGTAGATATTATTTCCACTAAGCACTGCAGTGCCCTGGCACTCTGACTAGAGCATTTTTCAAGTCCACCCTAGTTGATCCCAACTCGGGTTTATATGGCAAACTACCAAAGTTGGCCACGTGACGTTATCCTTTATGCCCCCACGCAGGTGGCACAGTGGCAGATCATCCCTTGTCAGGAAACTATTTTCCTGGCTTAAGTCCCGTCAAAGTTGTCAGTAATAGTTTAGATTCTCAAAACAAGCCAGCGAGTTTCTGTCGAGTTACAACAAAGAGTTGCAAATAACCCCGTCAATCCTCTCGATGTGCCGGAAACCAAGAATTGTCAGCTGCACTGTTTTCTCCCTAGTCGGGCACTTCCGACCTGTTGATAAACTGTCAATCTTCTGTTCCGTGGTGACAATCCCAGCAGCCATTTCCGTCTGATGTCCGGCAGTATAGATGACAAACGGAACCATTCCATATCCTAAGCCGACAATCATATGTGATTCTAACTGTTAATGAACTGCCAACTCGATGTATCCATTCCTTCTCACTCACCACCAAATGTGTTTATGGGCTGACACGATGTAACCTGTGCAGCTGTGTTTACTCTGTTAGTACGACTTTTGTGGCCTAGAAAATATACGCCACGCAAACGTCGGTATTATTAGCTGGTTAACTCATGGCGCTCGTGACATAGGCCCCCTCTTAAGAGAGTAGTCCATCTCACTCTTCTCCACCATGAGTTAAATCCAGATGATTCATTCCTCTTCTTCAGGAGCTGGGTGTCTTGACAAGAAATCCGCTCCAACATTCTCCTTCCCCGGAATGTACTCTACTGTGAAATTATATGGTTGAAGTAACAACGACCACCGCATCAAACGGGCGTTGAGCTTCTGAGAAGTAGCCAGGAACATCAGGGGCTGATGATCCGACTGAACCCGAAACTTAACTCCATACAAATATCGCTGAAATTTTTGCACTGCCCATACGAGGGACAAGCACTCTCTCTCGACAGTTGAATAATTCCTCTCCGCCTGTAGAAGTTTCTTACTTGCGTATGCCACAGGTTTCAAAACCGAAGCATCGTCTTTTCCTTCCTGTAACAAAGCGGCTCCAATTCCAATCGCACTCGCATCTGTTCTCAACACAAATTGTTTGGAAAGGTCAGGGAGCTGTAATACAGGTTTGCTGACCAAGGCCTCCTTTAACTGACTATAGGCATTCTCACATTCTGGTGTCCAAATGATTTGGTCCGGGAATCCCTTTTTCAAGGTTTCCGTCAACGGAGCTCCCAGTTCAGTGAAATGTGGGATAAATTTGTGGTAGAACCCACACAACGAGAGAAAAGATCGCACATCCTTCTTCGTTTTTGGTCTAGGTGCATTTCTGATTTTCTCCAGGTTCTTCTCTTCTGGAACAATGTGTCCTGGCGTGATGGTGTGACCTAGAAATTCCAGAGTCTGATAACCAATCATGCACTTGGTTGGACGAGCAGTAAGCCCTGCTTCCTTGAGTCTATTAAACACTCTCTCCAAGGATTGTAAGTGGTCATCCAGGCTGTCACTGGAAATCATAATATCATCCATGAAAGAGATGATGGACGGATCCTGTAACGGATCTAGTAAAGTCCTCATCATGCGTGTAAACACACTAGGTGCATTGCTGAGTCCAAAGGGCATGATCTTGAATTCGTAGTGTCCACTGGGTGTACTGAAAGCTAACAGTGGTCGAATCTCCGGTTTGACTGGTATCTGATAGTACCCCCTACTCAGATCCACCTTTGAAAAGTACCGAGCCTTATGGAGCCTAGCGAATAACTGAGTTGGATTCGGCAAAGGTTCCACCTGAAACTGTGTATGACTGTTCAGAAGTCGGTAATCTATACACAACCGGTGTTCTCCACTTGGTTTGCGTAACAAAACTACCCCCGCATTGTATGGGGATGTGGATGGTGCAATCACGTCATCCTCCAACAGTTTTTGTATTTCCTCCTCCAGGGCCTTTTCTTTAGAGAATGGCACTGGGTAAACCTTTTGGCGAACAGGCTCCTGCGTGGTGAAAGTCATCTCGAACTCCACCAACCTCGTTCGTCCTGGTTTATCAGTCAGTATCCCCTTATGAGACTTGAGAACCTGGGTTATCCTTTCCCTCTCCTGGGAGGTCAGATTAGGGTTCACTTGCACATCCCTATAGGTTTCCTGGTGTACCAAGGGATATTCCCTGCCCTCGCTGGTTCCCACTTCTGTCTCCACTGCAACTGCCATTGCCATGAGGTGCGCTGCCTTGTCTCCGGGTCTCTCTTCGTATTTCCGCAAGAGATTGATATGGAAAATCTTCGACTTTCCCCGGATCCGGATCTGATAGTTGGTTCTGGATATCACCCTTTCCACGGGAAATGGTCCTTGCCAACCTATCTCCAGTTTGTTGTTTCCCGTTGGGAGTAGCAACAAGACTTTATCTCCCACCTCTAGAGATCTTTCTTTAGACTTACGGTTGTAGTAAGCCGCATGTCTTTTCCTGGCCTTTTTCAAGTTTTGATTTGCCAGAGTCCATCCCTTGTGGAGTTTTTCTTTCAGTTCCTCCACGTATTTGTAGGATGAGATCACTTCTTCTGACGTCCCCTCTTCAGTCCAACTCCTCAACATGGCTTCCAACGGTCCTTTGATTGGACGACCAAACAGCAACGTAGCGGGTGGTAGTCCTGTTGAGCCATGAGGAACTTCCCGATAGGCAAAGAGTGCTGCTGGGATATATTCATCCCACCTATCAGGTTTTTCCTGCGCTAGTTTCCTGAGCATTGTCATTAACGTGCCGTTGAAACGCTCTACTTGTCCATTGGCTTGAGGGTGGTAAGGGCTGGTATGTATGTGGTTAGAGTGAAACACCCTAAATACCTCCTCCATGAGTTTTCCACAAAACTGTGATCCATTGTCCGTCAGAATTTGATCCGGAAAGCCTAATCTGGTAAAGGCTTCCATCAGTGCGTCCGCCACTCTTTTCGAGTCAATCGTGGTCAACGGTATAGCCTCACCCCACATTGTACAGCAATCCACCATTGTGAGTATATACATGTTCCTCTTCCTAGTCCTGGGAAGTGGACCCACGATATCGATGGCTACCCTCTCGAAAGGAGAGTTCATGATGGGCATCTCACCCAACACCACCGGTGATGTCCAGTGTTTTGGTGCCACCCTCTGGCACTCAGGGTATGACTTCACATACCGACGCACATCATCTGTCATTCCCGGCCAATAGTAGTGGCATTAAATCCGCTGCATGGTGGCGGCAATACCCATGTGTCCACTAAAGGAGATGGTATGCCCCATATGAAGAATCTGGGACCGATGAGCTTTCGGGACGACCAACTGACCGTATAGGTTGTCTCCCCTTCCTGCTCTCCTGTAGAGTATCCTATTCTTCATGTAGTACTGCCCCCGTCCTGGTGGATCAGCACTTTTCTGCAGCTTTTTGTAGCAAGGACGTAAAGTATCATCCTCACTCTGGGCAGTTCGTAGCTCCCCCGGCATTGGGTTAGTCACAATTGCGTCTGCCTCTTCCGTTTTCGTCTGAGAGCGAGTCTGCATTGCTCCCATATGGATTGGCTCCCTGGGCATTCCCAGAAAGACATACCGGCAACCTAGGATGACTGGAAAAATGGGATCGGTCAATACAGCGGCCTTGATGGTGCCGGTGATGTACCTTGGCCGAATCTCCACATTAGCAATGGGCAACTTCATGGTTACAGCACTCTTCTGTGCAGGCTGTATATCCAAGGTCTCACCTGTGAATTGTTCTGGATGTACCAGATCCGCAGAAATCACGGCCTCCCCGTCCAGTCCTGTGTCGTATAAACACTCCACTTGACGACCGTTAACCTCTACCAATTCCACTACAGGTGGTTTTTCCTGGTCTGGAGTCTCTTCCTCGGCCTCGACCTGTTCGGTGGGCTCCACCTTAGGTTTTCCTGAGCACACGACGAATTGAGTGTCTCCTGACATTCCCTTGCAGTCAATAGCATTGTGCGTATTCGACTGGCATTGGTTGCACCATTTCCCTGTCCTAGATTTTCTATTGCCAGACTTGAGTGAGCTCTCCTGGTGGCGAGCTTCCTTGTTGACCTTGGCATTTTCTGTGACAACCTCCTTGGAAGTCACTTGACATGCTGCGAAGTGAGGGTTCTTAGCCTTCGATTTGCAGTCCCTCGTATTGTGAGAGGGTGACTTACAAATTGAACACCACTTCTCCGACCACGGTCGTTTTGGTGTAGAGCTTGAAGTGCTCTTGCTTCCCTCCTTCTTCTTCTCTGAACTATCCTCTGATTTTTGCACATAAGGTTCCCACTTTTTTGTTCCTGAGTTTTTAGTTTTCTTCTTGTCATGTTTCTCTTGACTTTTGGTGTTGGTTGAAAGGTTTTCCCCTGCCTCCCCATGTACCTCGACGAACCGTTCTGCTAATTTAGTCACGAGGTCAATACGTTCCGCTCCTTGTTCTCCCAGGAACGTCCTGAGAGGTTTAGACATTTGCTTCTTCAGCTGGTCGACCACCATGAGCTCTTCCAGACTCTCATAGTCATGTGCGAACCCAGCCAAATCCATCCACTTATGGAGATAAGATTTAAGACGCAAACTGTAGGCGGCAAACAACTCTCCGGGTTCTCGTTTCGCTGCTCGAAATTTTTTCCGGTAGGTATGTGACGTAACCTCGAATCGTTTCAGCAGAGCCGTCTTTAACTCATCATAATTGTTCTCATGTCCTGGTGGCAGGCGAGAATAAACCTCGTAACCGGTCCCGCGTAAACCCTGGGATAGCTTAAGATTCCATTTGTTACGCTCCAGACCCATAGCAACTGACATAGCCTCGAAGCGTTGAAGGTATTGGTCAATCTTCTCTTTGTCCTCCTCGTAGACCGCTAAAGGAAACTTCATAGCATGGTACCCATGTCCACCTACTGGTGTTGATCCTGGGATGGAGGAACCTCCAACTGCTCCCTCAGTTTCTCCATTAGATTGACTCTTCAACTCGAGTTCCCTCATCCGGTACTCGTGCTCCCTTTTCTGTGCTTCCTGTTCAGCTTCAAATTTCCTAGCTGCTTGCTCAGCTTCCAATTTCCTAGCTGCTTGCTCAGCTTCCAATTTCCTAGCTGCTTGTTCCAACTCCATCCTTCTCAATTCCAGTTCGGCCTTTCGATCATCCCTTTCTGCTTGACGATACTCTCTCTCCACTTCCTGTATGTAATCCGTTAGAGCAGACCCCGCCAATCCCATTTCTTCCCCCTTTGCCTTTAATTCTAACGTGGTTAGTTTAGGGGTGGCCATTATACAGAGAGGTAAGCTAGCAGGTCTAGTACAATATAACTGCAAATTACTATACAGATATATGAACAAGTACTATAAATCTAGATATACCACACACAGCACATTCACTCAGTGACAAGAGTAGAATCAGGACCACAGACCTATGCAGACGTGTGAAGTGTGAACAGGTAAGATATTAGTCCTAACCCCTATCCACATTCACTCTAGCTGGATTCTCCAAAATGATATCTCCCTCTTATAACTAGGGATCCCGTGTCAAAAGACCCCGTTGTCAGAAGATCCCACTGTCAAAGGTTCCTGCTTGCAGGAGATCTCGCTGTCCAAGGATTCCGTTTATTAGAGATCCCGCTGTCCAAAGATCCCATTTACGAGAGATCCCGCTGTCCTAAGATCCCGTTATCGAGCCCCCAATAATGTCGTGTCCTCCTTTACAGTGTCGTCCCTGGAGTGAAGAGAGCCGACACCCACATTATAATATTTTTTCCCTCTCAATATTCTGGAGAATCCACCAGCTTCCGTCCAACACACTCCATCAGCCTATGGACACCTTTTCCTATCACTCTCTCACTGTCGTACTATGCCCCCTTCTCATACTTCCCCAACGCAACATACTCAACAACTCTTGCTTCTAGAAATTAATAAAGAGTAATTTATTAAAATAAAAGTGTAACGTATATGAGACGTGTATGTGAAGAAAATGTGTGACGTGTTCTATAAAGTGTGTAGACTCTGACTCTCAGACAGCAACCCAGTCAGCTGATCCCAGCAAAGATAGACCACAGCACGTTACGTCAGAACATGTACTTCTCACCCGTTGCCGAAACCATCTTGCCGGATACTGCTTTGCCTCTGTAGACCTCTGGTAATCTAATTTCATGAACATCCGAAATAGACACCGGTGGTATTAACAGTTAATCATGGACCGGTTGCACTCTACACAATGTCCGTTCCTATCGTTCATAAAAAAATGCACAAGTCCTTTGTAGTGTGTACACAGATTAATGTTAATTGTTACTGTACTGGATCCTCCCTCGTGTCTATCTAGCCTCAAGTATCAAGTCTTGTGTTCTATTACACGAGATTATATAACACTAGGTAACTATTAGACTGTTCTCATTTAGTTACTTCTGTCTGATGCCGTGTGGTGCATCAGTACGCATCACTCTCTTTGGTGAATCAACTTCCTTCTGTATGCAACGTTCTGTATGCAACTTTATTGATTGTGGAACTGGTGTTCTTCCTAATGGGATTGGATTTTTTCCCAAAAACTTGTTGAGTTTCCTTGGATCTGGTAGGGAACCTAGGATAGAAACAACACATCTGGTGATAGTACTAGTCACTGATCCTTTCGGCTGAGTGTAAGCCTATCACCTTGCTTAATGATCTTTAGCTAACTAGAATTAGTCATAGAGCAGATTAGCTACCCACCTAGAGCCGAATCAGGCTATGACAAAGAAAAAATCAGCAAACAGAATGCGGAACCCCGCCAACCAGGTACACCTACGGGAAGATCCCAATTATCCCTCATTACTCAATTCTCAACTAGTAAAGCTTATTAACACTTCACTAATCTATTCTTAACTAGCAGAGTCACGTATCACTTCACTACTCTAGCTAGTTTCCACTAACAGTGCTAATCATCACACTATAGTTTAACAAGGCCACAGTCTATATTAATTATAACGAATATATATATAATAGGTTATACCTTAAATGGCACTACTGCAGTCCTATCAATCATATCTACATCTGCCATTATAGGCACGTGCAAAATTAAGTCACTAATTAACACACGGTAGATATTATTTCCACTAAGCACTGCAGTGCCCTGGCACTCTGACTAGAGCATTTTTCAAGTCCACCCTAGTTGATCCCAACTCGGGTTTATATGGCAAACTACCAAAGTTGGCCACGTGACGTTATCCTTTATGCCCCCACGCAGGTGGCACAGTGGCAGATCATCCCTTGTCAGGAAACTATTTTCCTGGCTTAAGTCCCGTCAAAGTTGTCAGTAATAGTTTAGATTCTCAAAACAAGCCAGCGAGTTTCTGTCGAGTTACAACAAAGAGTTGCAAATAACCCCGTCAATCCTCTCGATGTGCCGGAAACCAAGAATTGTCAGCTGCACTGTTTTCTCCCTAGTCGGGCACTTCCGACCTGTTGATAAACTGTCAATCTTCTGTTCCGTGGTGACAATCCCAGCAGCCATTTCCGTCTGATGTCCGGCAGTATAGATGACAAACGGAACCATTCCATATCCTAAGCCGACAATCATATGTGATTCTAACTGTTAATGAACTGCCAACTCGATGTATCCATTCCTTCTCACTCACCACCAAATGTGTTTATGGGCTGACACGATGTAACCTGTGCAGCTGTGTTTACTCTGTTAGTACGACTTTTGTGGCCTAGAAAATATACGCCACGCAAACGTCGGTATTATTAGCTGGTTAACTCATGGCGCTCGTGACACTTACACTCAAGAAATAAATGACCGTGGACCCCGAGGTAGACCAAGAAGTCGGTGGAGAGATAATATACATACAGAACTACAAGCACTTGGAATCACCGACTGGCAAGAGAAGGTCAACCAGAGAAACGAATGGAGACGGCTTGTATCTGTAGCAAAGAACCTCAATGGCTCGGAATGCTGAAGAAGAAGAAAAAGATGTGACTGGTCTGGAGCAGGCACTGGCGATCATGACAATCCAAACCTCTCTGTCATTTGATTCTGTAATGAAGTTAGAGTGGCGTTTATTCTTATTTCTTGCCGGGTTGGTTAAACTTTTCTCACACACGTGTTCATTGTCTTCCACAGTCTCTCATACCCAGGACTGCCCATATAAGGCTAATTTCCCGGTTCCATTCCTTGTATTCAGAGCCAGATCAGCTGTCGGCCTGGAGGTCATGGGTTAGAATTAGCAGCAAGGCGGATGTTTAAAACTTGACACGGGCTCCCTTGGTGACCCAGCCTAAAATTTGTACCAAAAAGTACTCCGTTCTGCTCATAACTTAAGCTTGTCCGGAGAATCTCAGCTCAGTGCACGAACTCCGTAGCACTGATGAAGATCCTGAATTACTTGGGTAGATTTTTAGTTCGAAATTGTGCCCGGGCAGCGCCGTTAGGCTACTCTTTTTTCGATTTCCAACTGCCAAGGGATGTTTTACGTGCGCAACAATACACACGGGCGTCCGATCTCACTACCCAGAGACCAGGGGAAATTTTATTACCAGAAGTCCACGCGAAAAAATCCCGGCCCTCACCGGGACTTGAACCCGGGACCTCCATTACTCGAGACGGACACCATACCTTGAGACCACTCAGCCACCCAAACCTGATGTTAATATGTCATCTGTGAGAAAAACGTGTAAAATTTGTCCCCCGCCCTCCTTAAATTTTTTCCTCCAAATCCTATGTCCCTGACATATTCATTCTTTGCCAATCTACCTTTTCCATTCGGCTGCGCTTTCCAGGCGGGGCACATAACTCCATAGTTGTCTGATCAACATCAGCTCAGGATGTTTTGTCTATTTTATGTAGTTGTATCAGTGTCTGTTTATTGCCTGTGTGGCAAGTCTCCAGCCGCAACGTTCATTTTGTCACCTGTGACTGTGTTCCAGCAAACCTTACCATTTTCACGTCTCTCTTTGGGTTATTTATTAGTTGTATTTTTACAGCTTCACAGCAGTCCCACCAGTTTCAATCTCAATCTGTACAACACACCGTGTATTTATTGGTTACTCTGCATCTTATATGTTTGTGTAATTTCGGGAAAGTTGGAGGGAATGAGGGTCAGCGGGAGACCAAAAGAAAAGATGCTAAGCCAGTGGTTCTCAACCGGGTCGGGGAGGGGGGGGGAGGATTTTTAGAGATTCCTTTGGGTGGGATGGGGGGGGGCGGGGGATTAAGATTATTTCAAGATAGTGTTAATACAAGAACCGATTACTTGATATTGTTTTTCCCTCCATACTTTACTGTTCTGTACTTCTCGCCATTCTGAAATTCGTTTTATAACAAATCACGTTTTATGTAGACGTTTAGACTTGTTCTAGTATGTGTTATTAAATTTAGCTTCCTTTTGTACGTATACTGTGTAGGATCGTGGGATTTATAGGCAGGATATACGAATGGCGGTGGGGGTTGGGGTGATATTCTGGAGATATGGTAAAGGGGTGCATGGGCCAAAAAAGGTTGAGAACCACTGTGCTAAACAGTTTGGCGCCATGCCATGGAGGAATGTCTGCATCAGAATTGATTCACAATGCACGAGACTGAGGACACATGATGATTAACGCCACACATCATGGATTAGAGGAATGAGACAGTATGCCTTTAGTGGTCATACAGCATATGAGGAATTATCAGAGTAGATAGATCAGATCATAACCACATTCATAGTTAGCAGGGGTGCCGAAATGCAAGCATTAACAGTCAGATTTATTCAGTAGTGTGGGACGCAGAAGTGTTTCCAGGGCACCATGGGCAGGTTATATACTGGCCAAGACCTATTGACGCGTCCTCACCGAGCGTCCTGGGCAACAGGCGCCTTCGGGGTCCTGGCTAATGTAGTAGGATCGCTGATTCTTCCGAAGTCTGAGAGTGTCTGCCTGCACGTCGAGGAACCACCGGTCTGCACACCAATAAGCCAGACATGGGACAACGGATACTCAGGCAAACCTCAGTCCGGTATGACATATAACTAACTTATATATATATATATATATATATATATATATATATATATATATATATATATATATATATATATATATATATATATATATAAGTTAGTTAGTTAGTTAGTTAGTTAGTCTTTCCTCTTGAGCCTAAGTCGGCGCATAGGGCAGAAGTCACGGCTCTCCATGTCTGGCGGTTGGCTGCTACCTGTTGTAGATCTTGGATGTTCACTTGGCCGTTTAATGAGCCTTCTCTGATGATGGTTCTACGCTGGGTCTCTCTTGGTCTTCCTCGTTTTCTTTTCCCTACCGGTGACCAAATGAGGGCTTGGTAGGGGAGTCATGTCTTGTCCATTCTGAGTACATCGCCGATGTGTTTTCTTATAAAATTTGATACAATATCTTGCTTTACGTCTTGTCTTATTTGCGTATTGGTTTTGAAATCTGTCCACTGGATGTTTAGAATTCTTCTAAGACATTTGTACTCAAAATTGTCAAATTTTTTATCTAAAGCTATCGTTGATTTCCAACTCTGACATCCATACGTTAGCACTGGAATCACACAAGAATTGAAGATTTTAAGTTTCGTATGTTGGCTGAGTGACTTTGACTTCCAGATGTTTAACAGTTTATTGAAGGCACCAGATGCCAGTGAGATTCTAGATAATATTTCTGGTGATGAGTCCTCTGTAGATGTCATTTTGCTTCCTAGGTATGTGAAGCTGTTGACTTTTTTCAAGAACATGGTTGCTTAATTTGGTGTCGTCTGAACTGTTGGTAAGATCAATAGTTTTTGTTTTTGTGGTGTTAATTTGGAGACCAATTTGTCCTGAAACATTTTGGAGATGGTTTATTTTCTCTTGGGCATCTGGGTGTGTTGAACTCAAAAGCACTATGTCGTCAGCAAAGTCCAGGTCTTCTAAAATTTTGTTAACCCAATGGATACCCCTATTTGTGTTGTTTGTGCATTTGCGCATGACCCAATCGATAGCTATTCCAAAGAGCATCGGTGACAAGACACAACCCTGTTCCACTCCCGCTTCCACTGAGAACCAGTCGGAGTTGCCTGATTCTGTTCTCACGCAGCAACGTGTCTCTTTACAGAAAGATTTTATGATGTTGGTATATTTGGTAGGAAAACCATAGATCTTAAGTAGATTCCGAAGTGAAGGACAGTGGATACTGTCGAAGGCTTTTTGAAAGTCGACAAAGTTGGTGATTAATTTCGACTGGAATTCTACTATGTCTTCAATGATTATTCTAAGAGCGAAAATGTGGTCTATACATGACCGTTTTGGTCTGAAGCCAGCTTGTTCTTCTCTGAGCCTTTCATCTATAGACATTTTAAATCTCTCAAGTAACATGCTACAAAAATGTTTTCCTGGTAGTGACAGTAGGGTGATACCACGCCAGTTATTACAATCAGACATATCACCTATTTTTTTGGCAGTTTAAAATTTACACCATCCTTCCACTATATATATATATATATATATATATATATATATATATATATATATATATATATATATATATATATATATATATATATATATAATAATGTTATACGTATCCGCTGTCAACATCAGCATCTTTCAACTAATTGTTGATTTATTGGCAAGAGTAGTTTGCCATTGCTTTCTGAGCGGCCGGCTCATTTATCCCGCAAGTCACCAGCGCGGGTAGAACCGCTTCCAATTCTCGCGCGCTGCGAGACCCTGCGTGGATAAACGGGATTACGGAGAAAGTCGTGTAACACCTCGGCCAGAGAGACCGGCATATATATATATATATATATATATATATATATATATATATATATATATATAAGTCGCTTAAAAGTCGACAGGGTCGACTTCATTGCACCGGGTTTTATCCCATATTGCTCGGTATCTTTCCGCAGCACGGAAAGCGTCGGACAAAGCACGAACTCTGTAGCTTTTAGCGACGACCCACAGGAGTCTCCGAAACATTTAACTCGTAAACCGAAGGGTGCGGCCCGGAATCGAACCCACAACCTTCGGAGCACGAGTCAAACGGCTTGACCACTTCGCCACAGAGACATATAGGGATTGGTAATCTCCTTGATGTATGTGGAGTAGGTTAAACTTGTTTTGTGTAAGTCTGTCCTAGGCTTCGGGACAAGTAATGTGTGTAGTCGTTTGTTGTGTATTATATTTATGCAATGATCAATGGACTACTTCGATGTAGGATTTTGTGAATTAGTTTGGCCGTTTTGAAAAGTTAGCATGTGCTGAGTGGTAGTAACTGAAGACGTTTATATAGGCTAATGTTGTCAGTTAAGTGTTTACGATAAATTAAGCTAACAGATCGTTTCTGGTGTGAGTAAAATCGTTCTGTCATTGACAGATAGACACAATCAAATTGATGGATACTGGATGGATGTATGGATGGAGGAAGAGAGAGAGATATGGATATATGGATTAGCAGACGACAAACAGATAGGTAGGTATGAAGGTAGGTAGGTAGGTAGATAAGTATGTAGGTAGGTAGGCAGGCAGTCAGGTAGGTAGGTAGGTAAGTAGGTAGGTAGGTAGGTAGGTAGGTAGGTAGGTAGGTAGGTAGGTAGGTAGGTAGGCAGGCAGGCAGGCAGGCGGGTAGGCAGGCAGATACACAGAAAGACAGACAGACAGACAGATAGTCGGTTACAAAGATGTGTAGACAGACTAATGCACGATAAACTTACACAGACAGACAAAGGTATGTATACCGTGTGTTCTCCGTCTCAGCGTTGTGTTTACAAGGTAAATGTAGTCTCATGACAGAAGCTGTTTTTGAAGTGTGAAGAGTTAGATCGTCACATATTCTAAACTATATCATAACGAGATAAAGTGACTATTTCCCTTCCTTGCCAGAAAATTCTGAAAATCGAGCGATCACAAGAATATTTCCCATAACAGTTCTTGTTATGTTTTCATTACACCTATCCACCCAATCCCACCGTGTCGTATTCGTTCATCATACAAGAATAAAACGAATGTGCTCAAGATAATACAAGCAGAAAAATATCACAGCTTAGTTCACATCCGTATTGCTTCTGGCTAACAATAATATTTTGTTCTTTGTTCTAAGCAACCATCACTATGACACAGGCGTTCTATGTGCAGCAATGTTCACTTAGCGGGAATCAATCTCTCTTACAACTCTCATTAGCTCAATTTTCTTGTTCGCTTATCGATTTTTTTGTACTTATTTGTGAAGGCAGGTTCTCACAATCAAGGGAAAACAAACCTTGTCCTTGTATATACACGCTTACCTCCCTTCCTTGCCTTTTCGGGGATGTTGCATTTTCACTCACATTGTTATGTTTATTATTTTCTGGTAGGCTACAACTTATTATTAGAGTGAGTATTGAAATAGTAAAACAAGTGGTCAGTATCTGCTATCTTGGACATGTATTAACAGGTCGTGGTAGAAGTCCAACAGGAATTACAAAAGACCTTGGCTATATATATGCAACATGGCTGCTGATGGTTTGGTTGCAGTCCTCTAGAAGACTGCATTTTAATTCCTAAGTCGACTTCCTTGGCAGTTTAACCCCTGAAAAGAACTTACATCTATCGGGGTGAGATTGGTTTAGAGTCCTTTTCCCTCTATCGGGTAACAAAGTATCATTCCGTGTGGGTTGTGTTGCAAATCTTTACATCCTTCTGAGGTACTTAGTATTTCATTGTCATTGGGGTCCAACCCAATGCTACGAGTGAGAGAGAGAGAGAGAGAGAGAGAGAGAGAGAGAGAGAGAGAGAGAGAGAGAGAGACAGAGACAGAGACAGAGAGACAGAGATAGAGACAGAGAGAGAAGGAGAGAATTAAACGACATAAATATATTAAAATATATTAATTCTCAGAGATGGATAACCAATAAATTAGAACAGGCAGTTCCTCTGTGTGCATGACATATGTTTGGGCGTGATTAGTTATTGTATGTGTGTGTGTGTGTGTGTGTGTGTGTGTGTGCGGGCGCGCGCGCGTGCGTGCGTACGTCACAGATACAATATAAGCCGGAAGATAACATCAAGAGTTGGATTCCACCAAAGAGAAACATAGAAAGTGCTGGAGATCCAAATAGCATTAATTCTAGAGACGGCATGGCGGTATTTAGGTAGTTAGGTGGGTAGATAAGTAGGTATAAGGTAAGTAAGTAAGTAGGTAGGTATGCATACAGGTAGGGAGAGAGGTAGGTTAGTAGGTTGTTAGATAGGCAGACAGGTAGGCAGGTAGGTTGGTAGGTAGGTACATAGGTAAGTTGGTAGGAACGTACGTAGATACTTTCATAGGTAGGAACATAGGTAAGTATGGAGACGGAGCAACATATATAGATATAGACATACAGACGGACGGACGGACATACATTCAGACGGGCAGGTGGGTAAATAAACAGACAATCAGGCAGGCAGACAGACAGACAAACAAACATTTAGACTAACAGGCATAGAGGCAGTAAGTCAGGCATGCCGCCACGCCTGCTGAAAGAAAAACGGAAGAGGACTAGATTGAAAGAAAAAAAAGAAGCAATGAAAACACTACAATATGACAATAAAACACACACTCGATCCTATTTATTAGGACGCACATACAACGACACGTGGAAGGCTACAAACAATGTGAGATCCGTGGGAACACGAAAGCCAGCAGTTAATTTATTGTGATATTTGTTATTCTAGCGAAACGACAGCGGAAATACAAGCATTCTCTGTTACTGGACACGGCTGCGAAACTGATCATATCTGCAACTGAGCAGTCCATTGGCATGAAATATTTATTACAGGGTGTAGTTCTGGTGTAGAGTCAACGTAACCGAAATGATAAGTGTGCTCGGCCTTAAACGTTTAGTGCGCTTAAGGCGAGGCAGGTGGTTCATTTCGTAGACCGGTATTAAGTTGAACTTAAACGTTAACGTCTCGTTCAGAAAGCAATGGCAAACTGTTGAACGTAAATTGCATAGAATATTAACATGGGGTTGATTGCAACGCCCCGCAAAGGGCATGTAGAAAAAAATTTGGGGGTATTGACGCATGCATGTCCATAGCAAGCTTATAGATACATTTCGTGAAAAAATAAGCAAGTCATATGTCTTATCATTCTTCCGTTGTCTGCTTGTCCATTAACATATCTGAACTCACCTCTACCTTGGCCATCTTTTACCTTCTTCGTACATTTTCAGATGTCGAGCTGGATGTGTTTAGAGAAATCGGCAGTCTACATAAGGTTGTTGACATATCCATAGAGTTTGTCCTCAAATGGAGCGGGTGGAGACCAAAACAATTGGACATTATTGCAACAACTATTTTGCTGTCATGTTACCAATCCTTCAGTTTCATTCATCAGTATCGTCTATCTTTAGTCAGATCCGATACTTAACTTATCAACAGCCAAACCAGTGTACAGTGTACACAGATTTCCAGCCTGTAGACATCTATCTTTGTAATTTTATTCTGGCTGTTTCTGTTCTAAAGTTAGTGGTTTGGTCCATCTGTACATTTTCCCACACACCTGCGTTTTTCTTTATGATAGTTAAAGCCTACCTGGTTATATATTTATGTTTACTTGTTGTCTGTATACTTGACTTTTTGCTTCTCTGACTACTTGTCTGTAACTGTACACCCATCTATTCATCTATCTGACTACTTTACCGCTCATCTGTCTGTCTACGTTTCCGTTAACCTGCATGTACCTAACTGTCTAGACGTCTGTTTTCCCTGTCCACTACGTGTCCCTCTATTCGCTACTTGTCCGTCTGTCCAGCTGTATACCTGTCTATGTACCTGTTTATGAATGTGTATGTCTACTTGGCTGCTCATTTATCACATTTGTGTAAAATTGAATTGACTATTAACAGTCTACGTAGCGATAATTACAAGGGAAAGTCAGTAAATATGTTACAAACGGATATTTATAAATAAAAATTGTTTGCATATCCTTTACAGGACATTGCTGTCAACATCAGCATCTTTCAGCTGATTATTGATTTCTTGGCAAGATTACGCTCAGTAGTTTGCCATTGCTTTCTGAGCGGCTTGCTCACATACCCCGTAAGTTACCGACGCGATTCGAACCACTGCTGATTCTCACCGTCGTCACGTCACTTACGAGAGTATACGAGATTACGGAAAAAAAAGTCGCTAACCTCTAGGATAGGAAACCGGCATTTATAAATAAACAACTTAATAAATATATAAATACACATTTAAATGCTGCATGACCTTTGCAGGACTTTGCAATCAATCCTAGTTTCATGTTCTAGGCAAATGTTTACGTTCAGTAATTTGCTATAGCTTTCTGAACAAGAAGTCAAGATTTGTTAGAATAAAACGGTGCACCATTCAATTCTGGCCTTTCATCTGGAAACAAATCAACACACTTGTTGAAAATGTATGAGTAAATCAATAAAACGGGAAGTGAAATTCGTCAGCGTTACCAGAAAACAATTACAAATGATATAATTGCCATTGCGGTAAGAAAGCCTTCCACAGAACACAAAGACAATAAGACACATATCAATTGCGTATGAAACAAACAAACAAAACTCCACTTAACTGAAGTCCTGGAAAATGCCACATCTTTGCAAGCAAAGTTTTCCCTGCTGATGTGAAAACCTTGCAATAATGGGTTGGCGTTGAAGGATTTCTTATTGCACCGAAGTACGTTTCAATTCAAGTTTGCATGACGAATCAAAGTTCTGTTGGACACGTTTTCTCCATCGTCTGCGTACCGATAGGGATGTTCCAAAGACGGACACATTCTGTTCACTTTTTGTTTCTTAATGTGTTGTCCGGACACCCACAGCAAATTCAGAGTCATGTGTCGTTGTGTAGGCTTTCATGCCGAGATGTCATGAGATCATTCCAGGGATGATACATATCAGCATACATATCAGCTCGAATCTGTTTCTTGACTCTAGATGTTTCTATCACTCTCAGCTAGATGACCAGGTGTCTTTTCTTGTGAACTACTCCTATTTAGCGTCCTTAAGAGAATATTTCGATATAGTTATGCATCTTTTGTGACGTAAACACCAACCTCACCCACCAAAAAATAACACAACAACCCGATGTTGATCCTTTATACAGCCACTATCAGTACGATTGCCAAGATATATCTCCAACAACATGCTATATAGGTATTATATAATGTTGACTACTGGAAATGTGTATGACAATAATTCCTATGTCATCGTCCACGGGTGTAATATAAAAAATTACAGTCCATTTTAGCGACAGTTTACAAAGTCAAGAGGAAAAGAACACGGGGAATGCAATGAGATAAATAGTAGGGAATGCAAGGAGATAAATATTTGGATGGTTTAGCCACATGGCATAATGGAAACAAGGATGCAGACTGATCCAGACTGTGGCTACCGTGTGAGCTGGAGAGCCATGACCGCCCACGCTTATCGTTATGGCACATAATAATGATTACAATCTCTTAATACAAATAACACATCACCATTAAAACGTATCATCAATGAATGCATGGTAGTTTCCAAGAAAGCACATTATATTTGCTTTCTCTCTCTCTCTCTCTCTCTCTCTCTCTCTCTCTCTCTCTCTCTCTCTCTCTCTCTCTCTCACACACATTCTCTCCTCCCTCTCTCTCTCTCTCTCTCTCTCTCTCTCTCTCTCACACACACACATTCTCTCCTCCCCCCCCCTCTCTCTCTCTCTCTCTCTCTCTCTCTCTCTCTCTCTCTCTCTCTCTCTCTCGCAATAGAATATAAGCTAAAATAAAAGCATAGGACATCTTGAAGTGTATTATGGTGTAGCCCCATATATTTATTAATCTATCGGTTCACCCACGGCCGCCTTTATTATGTAAAAATGTCCCGATACCAATTTTAGGCTATTTTGACTAAGGAGCCCAGGTCAGTGTAGAAAAATATTTGCATCAAAAGGGATTCAAACACACGACTACACGGCAGTCAGGCACATTTACTAGCCACTGTTTTACTGCTTCTCTAGCCAACTCGGAGATTTTACTTCTCTACATTTCCCATAGTCTACATAATTTTCAGATTACGTGTTGACATTTTATCAACCCATTATAAAAAGCTATCAAACATCTTCTCACGCTGTCTTCCTATATCTTATTACCATTAATATTTTCCGTTGCTACAATGTCTTAATTTATCTCTTCTCATAATGTGGCCAAAAATTATAACCATCTCTTTCTGATAATTCTGATACGTTGTTTCATGTCTTAGCCTCTTTCAATACATTTATGTTCCTCATTTTGGCCCTCAAATGTATGTGAATGTTCCTGTAAGACTAGCTTTCTTGACTTCCCCGTCATTTATTTTTGCTTGCTTGCTAATTGTTCAGGATTGAAAATCGTATACTTAACTGAAGCAATGCAATATGCAAGAATTATGTTTCTGACTCCCCACAACAGAATCGTATTGCGTAAGATATTTTTCATGTTATGAAAAGCAATTTTTTCCCCTGTTAATTCTTTCTGTCAGGGAAAATAAATGCAAATATCATTGACAAATTATTAAGACTATACTGGAAGAACAACTATCAGAAACTCAGATGGGCTTTAAACCAAACAGAAGCACACTGAGACAGAAAAAGCAGATTAACATGATAAAATCACTAATGTCGCATTTATAGACCAGGAAAAAGCTTTTAGCAGAGTTGACAGGGGTATGTTATAGGATTGCCTAAGAAAATACAGAATTAGCAAATCAATGTTTGCGAAAGCTTTATATACGTCAAGCTAAAGTTGCGTAAGAACAAAGGCATGTACTTCAAGACATTTGGAAGTAAATTCAGGTTACGACAAGGATGTGTGCTCTACCCCCTACTTTTTATAGTAAACAAACATTGACAATATAAGCCAAAAAGAAGAAACTATTTCAGAAATAGTATTTACTGACGACAACGTTTTAAAAGTAGAAGGTGAAGAGAACCTTTAGAACCATCTAAAGCAAGCCGATTTCAAGATGAGAAATATAACATGGAAATAAGCGTTGACTTGATAGAGACAATGGTGATAGGCAGACAGTCAGAAACTGTCAGTAAAATAAAAATAACTCTGAAATAGAACAAACTATCTAGTTTAAATATCTAGGGTTAATTGTCACTTCATATGGAAAGTGGATGGAGAAAACAACATACGTTTTGCAAAGGCAAATCAGGTACAGGACAACTAGCACCAGTTCTGTCGCATAGAAAGATACCTATAAGTACAACGCAGATCTCAGAAGAACTATTGTTTGGCCGACATTATGTAACCATTGTCAAACATGGACGTTGAATGCAACGCCATCCATCCATCATGTGCCTTGTACGTAAGCGTGGTCGGTCATGTTTTGCCATCTCATTTGATCACCAGAGTTGTGGATCAGCTAACGAGTGCAAAATCGTAACACCAGAGATGAGATGCAAAATCGTAACACCAGAGATGAGATGCAAAATCGTAACACCAGAGATGAGATGCCTTATAAGAGCTGTGGGGGTGGGTAACAGTCAGAGATAAAATTAGGAATGAGAAATTAGAGGAAGACTAGGTCTGAAACCAGTCATGTAGTTGATTAGAGAACCAGAAAACAAATGGTTTGGCCACCTCGCAAGAATGCCCGGGAAACATCTGCCACAAAGAGAAGAAGAAATATAATGGATATAGAGCAATTGGAAGACCATGCAAAAGATTGAGTGATGATATCAAGAACAACCTTAGATAAATGAATACCAACTTTCAAAGAGCATTATGAAGAGTGCATTAAAGATCTTTACACACACAACCTCCCCCCCCCCTCCCCGCCCCAAGTCTCCTTTACTTCCCGAGGCAAGTGGAGGAAGTTCAGAAGAAGATGACTAACAAGGGGACGAAGAATTATTTCTGTAATATATCGTCTATCTGAAAGTATGTAAGTACCAAAATAAGCGAATTGTCCATTCCTTGATACATCAAGCAAGGAGTCCGTCAGGGATGTGTGCTGCCACCCTATTTGTTTAACCTGTTCGCCGAAATTATAATGAGAAATGTCAGAGGTGATATAACCAGGGGGAAATATGATGCCCTAAATATCGGTGGTCATGAAATACCAGAGATTCGATATGCTCATGAAACAGTATTGCTATCCACATCACAGAATGGTATAGAAAACGTAATAACCCCACACAAAGAAATACTGAAAATCACAACTTATATCTTAACATAACAAAAACAAAGATAATGCATACAGATAAAACTAATATGGGGAAAGAAATATATGTTAATGTAGAAAGATTGGAGGTGGTGGACAATTTTGAATATCTTGGGTCATTGATTACCAACAACGGTGACACAATGAAAGAAATTAAACGACGACCATCAATTGCTCTTCAAAGACTAAAACAATTGAATAAATTATGGAGTGGGACAGACAGAACTACAAAAATTAGATTTTTAATAGCGTGCATCTTTCCCATTGCAGCATACGCCTATGAGACCTGGATACTTTCTAAACAAGCTGAACAGCGCATAAATGCCTTTGAATACACATGTTATAGACGGGTTCTAAGAATATCTTGGATAAAAAAAAGAACAAATGCATCCATACTTCGAGAGCTAAACATTGAAAAGGTTTGGCTATTAAAGACGATAAAACAAAGAAAGTTGAAATATTTTGGTCACTTGAAATGTCTTAAAAGTTTGGAGAGAACGATAATGGAGGGCATATGCTTGGGAAGAGAGGAAGAGGAAGACCAAAGATAAGATGGGTGCAGGATGTGGCGGATTATCTTTCATCTGTGGCAGATGAAAGGTGTATCGGCCGGGGTACATCTTGCTTGTGACTGACAAGTTTTCCGGAAGGTTGTTATGGGATCGAGGCTCTGCACAGGACATGCTACTGAATGCATGAATGAATGATACGTATTTGGTATATGGTGATAAATCTATATTGTTATAAACCAATTTACACTCAAGGATTGATTGAATTGGTCCATATCACACCGATCGCTTTCACTCCTTCAAACATTCCATGGTATCTGTCTTAGGCTGGGTCGACATGTGAACCCAGGTCAATTCTGAACATTTATGCCGATGGGGATTTAAAACCACGACCACATCACCGGCAGGCAAGCATCTAGCCACTACCTTACCGCAGCTCCCAATTTCATGACGTCCCACAAATTAATACCACTGACGTAAAGATTGACAAATGTAAAAAAGACACACAAGGTTAGCTGGTATGACATTTTGTTTTCCGAACATCTGATACAAACTCAGTGTGTGATTTATTGGGCGGCTCACACACTTCGTAATGGCCACACTGCACGTTACGTTGCCATATGACCCCATCAGAGCTGGAAATTCCGGACTTGGCCTAAATTAACGCCACGTTATCGGTTACTGGCCTGAAATACCGCCGGCTGACGTAACTCACGATCACACCCGACACGTGCTGCTGCATTTAACAGATTTAAACCCAGGCTGTGGGTGTACAAGATTGGGGAGTGGACGGTGATCATTGAAAGCTTCAAGTATGCAATAGCAGGCTTTCTGTCCCATCACTGCATGTCAGTGCTTGACCACGGGCAGTCAATAGCTGAACTTTCTGTGATTACATATTTCAGTGCACACGATGAGGCATCTATGTAGAAAATTTAATGAGAAATGTCAAACATTATAAAACCAGTGACAATTTTGATCATTTTATAATTACTGTTTCCGGATCCGGTCAGGGATATGCACTACTGACGAGCTCAAACGAGGGCGAAACTCGAGTATAGTGCTTCCATATTGATGTGGATAGGCCTTAGGTTCATACCAGAATGCGATCGGCGTTGCCAGTAGTGGGTTGTGCTCAATATTTAAATTTCAAATCCCGAAACAACCACATAATTCATTTTATAATTGGTAGAAAGCCAGTTTCAGAACTCGGATGTGCACAATGCACTGTCCTCATCTCAGATAGTGTTCATAAATTAGAAGCGTTAATCCTATCTTTCGAAGGACGCACCGAAGATAAATATCAGTACCAGAACGTGAAAGTGATAGTGCCCATAGACAGAAATACATGCCAACAAAACATCACAATCAGCACTGAAAATCCTATGGTACAACACCATCCATCCATCATGTGCCATGCCGGTAAGAGTGGGCGGTCGTGTTTTGCCATCTCACTCGATCACCAGAGTCGTGGATCAGCTCCGTGTTTCTGTCTCGACCATGCCACAAGGCCAAGCCACACAGGTACTTGCTTCTAGGTCTTCCCTTTGGTCTGTTCCCATCGATCTTAACATTTGTCACCAAGTTCTCCAAATAATTTCTTCTCATAACATGCCCCAAAAATTGTGACTGTCTACGTCTAATGTTTCTAATCAGTTTACGATCTTCATTTGTTTCTTCAAGGACTTGTTCATTGGTCTTTCTGGCCGTCCATGGTATTCTTTGCATTTTCCTCAGAAACCACATTTCTACAGCCATTAGATGTTTTTTGACTGCTCATTGTGCAAGCTTCACATCCATATAAAAGTACAGGTTCTATGTAGCATCTCAATACACTTTTTCTCGTTTCAATTGACATATTTTTATTGGTTAGTATGTTTAACCAATGACCAAGTACTACAGGAGACAAATGAACATCGTAAACTGATTAGAGAAATTAGACGTAGACAGTCAAATTTTTTTGGACATGTTATGAGAAGAAATGGATTGGAGAACTTAGTGACAACTGGCAAGATCGAGGGGAACAGACCAAGAGTAAGACCGAGAGGAAAATACATGGATGGCTTGGCCACATGGCATGGACGAGACAGGAACACTGAGCTGATCCACGACACTGGTGATCGAGTGAAATGGCGAGTCATGACCGCCCACGCTTTCCGGCATGGCACATGATTGATTGATTGATGTTTTTCATCTTGCTAAAGGCTAATTTTGCCATGGCGATTCTTGTTCTTATCTCTTCAAGGCATCTCCCATCAGATGTTATTACTGTTCCGAGATAATTGTTGCTATTCACTAGTTGAAGAATATTCCAATTTACTTGTATATTACATTGTGGTATTTCCTTCTTCCTAGTGACGACCATAATCTGTCTTTTTAAAATTTAATTCTAACCCTAGTTGTTCACTGTGTGTAACAACCGCATCTACTAAATTTTGCATGTCCTGTTAATTGTCTGCAATCCAGACTGTATCATCTGCATATCTAATGTTATTGATGCATCGTCCCCCAATGTTGATTCCTTCCATATCTTCAATATTTCTGAAAATACTTTCACTGTACAGGGAAAACAGATCTGAAGACATTACACATCCTTGTCTCACACCTCTCTTAATAGGCTGATATTGGCCTACTTCATTATCAATTCTTATGGCAGCTTGTTGTTTCCAATATATGTTTTTTACAAGTCTAAGGTCTTTTCCATCACAACACCAGCAATGAAATTAAAGTACATATTTGGAAAACATATATCTTTCCTGTGGCAACACACGAGTGTGATCCATGGACTATAACGCAATCACTAAGGAGAAAATGGGACATTTAAACTTAAATGTTACAGAAAAATCTTAGCCTACTGTGTATCAAGAAGATAAACAACACTGATATACTCCAAGATCTGAACAGCAAAGTAAACAAGCTCATAAAAGCATCGTGTCATGGATCGTGAAATACTTAGGCCACATGTGTTTAGAAAGAATGGCACTAAAAAACATGATTTTCAGAGGAAGAAGCTGAAGTCGACCAGCACAATGGTGGACACAGGGTATAAACAGACTCAACATCAAACAAAAAGTAGGTTTGGATCAAACAAAAATGGATGGCGGAAAATGGGAAGTAGCGATTTGTCACGGCTACGATTTGAATGTTGCTAATATGGTAGCAGACACGTTATATTATATATCACATTAAAGAAGGTTGCTTAGAGGAAACCTACTGGATATTTTAATTGAGAAAACAGTTCGCAATGAAAACATACGGGAAGTCACTTAAGTCGATTAATTACCCCATGGCAGTTAATAAGTTAAAGTCATGTTGGTCATGAAGAAGTATGGGGCTGGGGTACAATCCAAAGATCAAAGAGGTTTTCCTGGGACCATGAAGAGAACGACACTCAGCTGAGGGCGTGCTACGTGAGACACAGCCCTTTGTTTCTTTAGTTTTTAAATGTGGGGTGGCTTTTCTTCCCACGGTAGTCTATCATGCTTCATTATTATAGGATGTATTATGATAGGTAGGTAGGTGAATAGGTAGACATGTATTTTTGTATGTTTTTTTTTTCGTATGCATGTATGTATTTATCTTCTCTTACCTGGTCGGGAAGAAGCACTGCTATTATAACTCGCCAATCCCTTGAATTCATATACCTTGATGAAGTTTCTGTTACCTACTTGCTTGCTTGCTTGAGTTCGTTGGCTTGAGCTCCAACGCGAAGTCCTGTATGTTGGATGAAGGCATCCTGTTGTCCAACATCAGTGTGATGTAATACAGGACCTGAGGTTTGCGTGAATTTCCGTTGTCCCATGTCTGACTTATTGGTGTGCAGACTGCTGGTGGTTCCTCGCAGACACTCTCTGACTTCGGAGGAATCGGCGATCCTACTGACTTTGGCCAGGACCCCGAAGGGACCTGTTGCTCAGTACGCTCGACGAGGACTCGTCAATAGGTCTTGGCCAGTATATAACCCAGCCCTGGTGCCTTGGAAACACCTCTGCGTCCCTGTTACCTACTTCATTTTTACACTTATTATGATAGGTAGTAGGTAGGTAGGTAGGTAGGTAGGTAGGTGGTAAGGCTGGTTGGTTGGTAGGCACGAGGATAGTTGGGTTGGCAGATATATATTTTTATATGTTTGTTCGTATGTAAGTCTTTACTTTCACTTGCCTGGTCAGGAACAAGCATTACTATCATAAGTAGCCAATCTCTTGTCATCATATAGTTTGACGAAGTTTGTTTTGTGTTCTTCATTATTGTAGGTATAAAGATAGGTAGGTAGGATGATTGGTTGGTAGACAGGTGAATGTTGGTAGACAGGTATTTTTGTACGAGGGGGTTTCAAATGAAAACCTTAAAGTTTTTTTTAATGAATATATTCTGAAAAAGTAAACTCAAAAGGTATTATTTTTCAATGTAGTCACCACTTCGTTCAATGCAAGACCTCTAAGACCAGATAAAGTGCTTGGATTCCTGTAGAAATAAATTCTCTTGGTTGCGTGTGTAACCAACCATGCACTACCCGCTGTACTTCTTCATCGGACCGAAAAGTCTTATCTCCCAATGGCCATTTGAGTTGTCCAAACAGGTGGCAATCACTCGGGGCTAGGTCTGGCGAGTACATGGGATGTGGTATACACTGAAAGCGGGGGTATTCGATAGTTGCAACCGTTGCACGGGCAGTATGGGTTCGAGTATTATCATGCTGCAAAAAGATTCCTTTACTCAGTAGTTCACGTCGTTTGGATTTGATTGCGGGTCGGATATGATTCCGTAGAACAGTGGTTCTCAAACTTTGTTGGCCAATGCATCCTATAAATCCCCCCACCACCGCCCCTACATAGTATTCGTAAACATGGATGCTAAATTTAATAACTCATACTAGAGAAAGTCTAGACGTCTACATAAAACGTGATTTGCAGGTCTACTTATGTTATAAAACGAATTTCAGAAGGGCGAGAAGTACAGAACTCTATAGTATGGAGGGAAAAACAATATCAAGTAATCGGTTATTGTATTAACGCGGTCTTGAAATAATCTTAATTCCCCCCCCCCCCCACTTAACCCTAAAATTCCCCTCCCCATCCCCCACCCCACCCCCACGTCCCGCCCCCCGGGGGTATTGAGAACCACTCCCTTAGATAGAAGATCTGTATACGGTTCACTGGTGACAGTTTTCCCTCTTAGCGTGTAGTACTTTAAAATAACGCCCCGTTCATCCCAAAAGAGAGCCAGCATAACTTTCCTTGCTGAAGGCTGCGTGCGAAGCTTCACAGGTTTCGGTAAGGAGAAATGTCGCCTTTCCTTGCTCGCTCTCTTCGTTTCCAGCTCGGGATAGTGAACCCGGGATTTATATCCATTTACAATTCTTGATAGGAAACCGTCGCCTTCTGCTCCTAAGAACTGCAAACGTTATTGACAAGCATCAATGGATCGTTGTTTCAATTCTGGAGTACGCTGCCGTGGTACCCACCTTGCAGACACTTTGCGGTACTGTAGCACATCATGGATGGTGTTGTGTTCTGAACCTTGACTCATGTCAAGTTGTGCGGCAATGTTACTCACGGTCAATTGGCTATTTTCCTGTCCGAGACCTTCAACGGAGATCGACTCTGGGGTCACAATTCGGTGTGCATGACCCGGTCGTGAACAGTCTGTCACAGAAGTCACGCTGTTTTCAAACTTCATACTCCACTCATACACTTGCATGCATCACCTTTTTTTTTCTTCGCATATCCTTTATAGGACATCGCTGTCAACATCAGCATATTTCAGCTGATTGTTGATTTCTTGGCAAGATTACGCTCAGTAGTTTGCCATTGCTTTCTGAGCGACCGGTTCACATACCCCGTAAGTTACCGAAGCGGAGAGAAACCGCCACCGATTCTCACACACGCCACGTTACTCACGAGAGTATACGGGATTACGGATAAAGTCGCTAATACCTAGGCCAGGGAGACGGCATGCATCTCCATAGTGGACCTTAATTTGCCGATGAATTTCTATAGGTTTCACCCCTTTATTTATCCAAAAACGGATACCAGAAAGCTGCTCCACTTAGATGCAAAAAGCGGGGGTGGGGGGGGGGGGAAGAAGAAGAGATCTTTAAACTGTCCTTATTTAGTCACCGTGTTCATCTGCACCGACGTGTCACGTGCTTAACACTCTTGACATACGTAACAACAATATTGACGGGTTACAAGACAATGGCATGGTTATTGTAATTTCTATCACACGTTTAATGTTGTCATTTGAAGCCACCTGTTTGTTCGTACGAAAGTGTATTTGTATGTATGTCTTTATCTTCACTTGCCTGGTCAGGAACAAAACTGTCGATCATAACTCGACAATCCTCTCTGTCATCAGATAGCTTGATGACCTTTATCTTCACTTGCCTGGTCAGGAACAAAACTGTCGATCATAACTCGCCAATCCTCTCTGTCATCAGATAGCTTGATGACCTTTATCTTCACTTGTCTGGTCAGGAACAAAACTGTCGATCATAACTCGCCAATCCTCTCTGTCATCAGATAGCTTGATAACCATTATCTTCACTTGCCTGGTCAGGAACAAAACTGTCGATCATAACTCGACAATCCTCTCTGTCATCAGATAGCTTGATGACCTTTATCTTCACTTGCCTGGTCAGGAACAAAACTGTCGATCATAACTCGACAATCCTCTCTGTCATCAGATATCTTGATGACCTTTGTGTTGCTTACATTATTATTATTTGCTGCCAGCTGTTTCAGCTTTCTCATACATCTGTATCCGGCCTCCTGTCATCTCTTAGCAATTATGTTGCCTCATAAATCAAACTTATTCCACGGCCCTGACGACTACCTTTAAGCCAGCCTCCTCACGGCACGCCTTCACTTACAATGCAGGCTTACTAAACCGTTGTCGCTGTCAGCGAAAGTACATCGCTTCATAAATCACCATTAACTACGTTGTTCACTAGCATGGCTAAATTGTATGTCTCTAATATACATACATATTACTTTCATGTTTGGGCGGCACACTGCCTCACCTCTTCGGTTACCTCGATTACATTGTATATTTCTTTAAAATATGTTTTAAGAATCTTGTAACATCTGCGGATGTCAATACCTTAGTATCTGCATTCTTAAGATATATTTTCAATTTTTCACAAAAATCCGTTTACATTGCTTCCAGTTTTTTTCTGACCTATTTCCATACTCTCTGTCCAAGCATTGACATACATGTTGTCACGCAAACCTCAGGTCCTGTATGACATCACATTGATGTTGGACAACAGGATGTCTTCATCTGACATACAGGACCTTGCGCAGGAGTTCATAGCCAGCGAACACAAGCAAGCAAGCAAGCAACATACATGTTGTTTGTCCATCAAGAATGATGATGACCAAACATTTCATCAAGTGGGGTTTAAAGTATGGAGCTGTGAGTTCTAAGATGGCTGATAAGGCCTATTTTGGCTCGAAATGTTCTTTGACAATGTGGACAAAGAATGCTTGACGTTTCTGGAGGAGGATTTCCTGCAGTGGTTTTTCTGTCCCGCCTTTTCTTCACAGCTCTTGCAGTCCTGGTTGCCTCACGCGTGACTGGACCCTTGCGTAATGATGCACGCCACGAATTTCGGTCTCTGGCTGCAGTCTCCCAGGTGTCATGATGAATTCCAAAAGCATTCAGTGAGATTTTCAGAGTGTCTTTAAAGCGTTTCCTCTGGCCGCCTTGGCAGCGTTTACCACAACGCAACTCGCCGTAAAAAAATCGTTTAGGGAGCCTGTGATCTGGCATGTGAGTCAAGTGACCAGCCCAGCGAATCTGATTCTTCATTAGTAGAGTGTGGATACTGAGCATGGACGCTCTTTCTAGGACTTCAGTGTCTGGAATCTTGTCTTGCCATTTAATCTTCAGTAGCTTCCTAAGGCAAAATGTGGACGTCGTTTAATTTCCTAGCGTGTCGCTGATAAACAGTCCAGGTTTCACAAGCATATAGCAGTGTGGATAATACAACTGCTTTGTAGACTTTTAGCTTTGTTTGCAGGCTTATTCCAATTCTGTCCCATACATTCTTGTACAGTCTGCCAAAGGCCGAACTGGCCTTGGAGATTCATCAATTGTGGCAACTTGTGACACAGTGCTGCCAAGATAGGTGAATTTGTCCACAACACTTAGTCTATGACCATTCACTTTGATATTCGGCACAGTATGATTAATCCCTGGAGCTGGCTGGTACATAACTGCAGTCTTCTCCAAGTTGATATTGAGCCCAAAGTTGGCACAGGCATGTGAGAAAGCTGAAACAGTGTGTTGCATGTCTGCCTCTGAGTTGGCATATAGAGCGCAATTATCAGCAAACAGGAGCTCTCTGACAGTGTCGCTGGTAATTTTTGTTTTAGCTTTCAGACTTCTGAGATTGAATATTTTTCCATCCATGCGGTAGTTGATGTCTATTCCAATGTCGTTGTTCTCGAAGGCATTCGTCAGCACAGCTGAAAACATGAGGCTGAACAGTGTTGGTGCCAGGACACATCCTTGCTTCAGTCCATTGGTAAGGGCTCTGACAGTTCACCATTTTCCTGTACTCTTGCCTGCATACCATCATGAAATAGCCACACTATTTTGACAAACTTTCGTGGACAGCCATATTGTGCCATAATCTTCCACAATCCCTCTCTGCTGACTGTATCAAAATCCTTGGTAAGGTCAATGAAAGTGGAGAACATTTCGCAGTTCTTTTCCTGACATTTCTCTTGCAGCTGCCTTGCAGCGAAAATCATGTCAACAGATCCTCGTTCTTTTCTGAAGCCATGTTGACTCTCAGGAAGAAGACCTTGATCGAGATGGGCCGTGAGTCGATTGAGAAGAATTCTGGCGAGTATCTTCCCTGCAATTGAAAGCAAGGAGATGCCTCGGTGGTTGTCACAGGATTGGCGGTTTCCTTTACGTTTGTAAAGGTGGACTATTGACGTGTCCTTGAAATCTTTTGGCATGGTCTCGTTTACCCATATGTTTGTAAAGACTTCGCGAAGCTGCTCTGTTAGGACCAGCCCACCTGCCTTGTATATCTCTGCTGGGATGGAGTCAAGACCAGGTGCCTTGCCGCTGGAGAGTTGATGGGTGGCTTTGGTTACTTCCACTATGGTTGGCAGGTTATCAAGTGTATCATTGGTGGGAACTTGAGGAAGGCAGATGATGGTTTCATCATCGAAGAAGGAAGTTGCATTTAGATGTTGCTGAAATGCTCTGCCCAGCGTTGAAGGATTTATTTCTTATCGGTGACCAATGTTCCCCCATCTGCACTGAGGAGGGGAACTATGCCTGGTGATGTAGGACCATAGACCGCTTTCAGTGAGTCGTAGAAGTTTTTCATATCATGTCTGTCAGCAAAGCCTTGAATTTCATCAGCTTTGCTGCTCAGCCAGGAGTCCCGCATGTGCTGAAGTTTCTGCTGCACTACTCTCTGAATGTTCTTGAAGGCATCTTTTTTATGCTGACTTCGGGTCATTCAAATGTGCCTTGAGGAGAAGATGTTTCTCAGCCAGCAATTGGCTGATGTCTTCGGAATTTTCATCGAACGAGTCTTTATGCTTTCGGGGGGTTGGACCCAGGATTTCCATAGCTTTAGGGCTCTCCATTCTGTTTCTGTATCCTGTTTAGCTGCAGCATTGGGCTTGAGGCGGTCTTCCATATTTTCAAACGACAGCTGCATTTTCTTGCTGTTTAGGCGGGTGACATTTAGTCTTTTTTGCATTTTTACCCCTTGAGGACGACGTGGTGGTTTGATGAGTATGTTTATTTTCGAGACAATGAGACGATGGTCTGTCCAACATTCGGCACCACACATGGATTTTTTCACACGAACGTCTTGTCTGTCACTCCTCCTGACGATGACATAGTCAATGAGGTGCCAGTGTTTCGAACGAGGGTGCATCCACGATGTACTATTTCTCATGGGAAGACGGAACATTGTGTTCGTAATCAGGAGATCATGTTCGGCACATGTCTGAAGGAGGAGAAGTCCATTGCTGTTACAATTTCCGACTCCGTGCTTTCCAATAATGCCACTCCAAGAGGTGGTGTCCCTGCCTACTCTGGCATTGAAATCCCCAAGGAGTATAAGTTTGTCTCCTTTGGGAACAGATGTTAGTACATTGTGCAGGTCCTCATAGAACTTGTTCTTGGCATCATCTTCATTGGTCATAGTTGGTGTGTAGTGCGTAGACACTCACAATGGTTGCATGCTTCCTTCCATTCAGCAGGGGCAACTTAATGGTCATGAGCCTGTCGTTTATAGCCTTTGGAAATCCAGCTAATTTGCCGACCAGGGCCGACTTAATGGCAAATCCCACACCGGATTGGCGTCTTTCCTCGCTTTTCCTTCCACTCCAGAAAAATGTGTAGCCGGCACCTACTTCACAGGTTTGACCTTCTTCTGCAAGTCGTGTCTCGCTCAAGGCTGTAATGTCGATGTTGTACCTGCCCAGCTCTCTCCCAGTGCTGTTCGTCTCTCTGGACCCGACGCGCCGTCTCTGTCATGTAGGGTGCGTACATTCCAAGTTCCGATTGTTAAGGGAATATGGTTCGCTCTTTTAGCTTTACCTGTTTTTTCTTTGTTTGTATGCCGACCGCAGTTTAGGGTACCCACCAACCGCTGCTAGCTGGTTAGGTAGTGATGGAGCTGACAATGTTTAGGGCACTTTTTCTAGCCCTTTCCTCATGCTATGGAGGTGTGCAATGTGTTCCTATAGAGGGCTGCTCAGTCGCTCAGGGGGCTGCCGAATTCCACTGCTGCTCCGGTCAGTAGAAGACGACCATATGGCCTGAGCCGCCAGTGTGCAGGTCTGCGACAACGGCTGCCAGCGTACCCACGCCTGCCGCTGCCTGTCGCCCATCGCCACAGGGCTTGAAGGTGATATATGACGTTGGATGAAGAATGACTTGCGCGATGAATTGGATTAAAGTGAGGAAGAATTGCGCAATTCATCGACCTCACTCTCTCGCCTGAGTCCATATGAGTCCAGTGGCAAGACAAGTCAAGACGACTGGAGACTAATACAGGTGCAGTGGATGACCAGGGTGCTCTACGTGCCTTGCCGTGCTCATTATGTCCCACAACGCTTTGCAGGTAAACGCCGTCTTGACCGTTGAATCAGGACATACTTCTTTCGCGCAGTCTGCCGAATCCTGTCTTCACATGCTGGGTAGGCATACCGCTTGGTTTGACACCAAATCGGCTACCCACGCCTGGTTGAGACAGCCTCTCACAGCTGTTGCACGGGGGGGGTGGCCGCTGTCGCATGCTGACATCTACTAGGAGCCACAGTAGTGAGCTGGGTGTCAGGCTTGGACCAGTGGGGGATGGGTCCTGAAAAGGACATGAGAGTCATCTTTATCAAAGCTACTACCAATGCCTGACACCCCGTACCCCCCTTGCCATACATACTGATGATGCTACACACAACTGTTCTTTAAGAGCTGGTTTATGCTCGTGATACTTCTATGTTTCACTATACTGTTCATATTTGTAAATGAATCTTTCTACATGGTGAATCTTTTCTGTATCTCCGTATTAATCTGTCGTCATATTTCGTTGTGTTGCCGAGACAGTGATAACAACTGACCAATGTGATTTTTAGCACTTATAATATTTAAAACATATTGCAATTTGTGATTTCTTGTGTTAAAGAGAGAGAGAGAGAGAGAGAGAGAGAGAGAGAGAGAGAGAGAGAGAGAGAGAGAGAGAGAGAAGAAAAAGAATAAGAAGAAGAAGAAGAAGAAGAAGAAGAAGAAGAAGAAGAAGAAGAAGAAGAAGAAGAAGAAGAAGAAGAAGAAGAAGAAGAAGAAGAAGAAGAAGAAGAAGAAGAAGAAAGGGACGGAAAGTACTTCTATGCTGACTTCTGTAAAACCTTTTTTTTATTGTAGTCTCCGAAACAGTACCTATTATGCTATCTTCTAATCTTATAGTTATTAGATGCAGCGAATAATACACCTTATTTCACACGACTTTCTACATACAAAATATTAATTACAATACAAAGAACTGAAATCACTTCAAAGTATTTTTAGACCGGCACCGTTATGGCAAGCTGACTTCCTGTTGTTATAATCTGATTAACTAGAGCTGTATACCCGTGGACACACCTGGCCATAGCGCCCCGAGTCGTGCAATTCAGACTCTTGATTTATCTGGCTAGTTTCTATTTTAGGTATTATATCGAGGCTGGTGTTTCCTAATTCGTTCATCCCTGGGTTTACCAACAGTGGTCAGGCTATTCTGGGAGTGATGCCTCGTTTGGAATCCGATATCCTATTACACAAACACTGGGGCGTGTAGCTGATGCTGGGAAGATTATATAAGGAAAATATTTGCTACACTTTCAAATGTGACACCGGCAGTAGAAATTAATGCCAACTACAATTCGTAAAGGCGGGCGGTGTTATAGTCCGTTCACAAATGTTTGCCTTCATTCACGTTCAATGTTTTAAAAAGTATCTGTTGCATCGTTATGAAATTTTCCCTGCCGTCTTATATTTACTCCCATCCAAGAAATGTGTCTTTGATAGGTCCAAATTCAACTGAAATCATATAACTGAAATCCATCATGTCTTGTCTTTTTGGAGGAAAATGTATTGAATTCACCCTAAGAAACTTGTTTTACAGTAATGCAATTTATGTAACGACATCTGAACACTTCCATTCCTCTATGTGACGAGCTTCTCATAAAAAAATTCCCGTGCACCATGGAGAATTTTCATTATCGAACACTGTTGTTTCCACGTGAGTATGTAATACATTTTACAATGTGCACTTTATCCCTGACCAGTAAATTATATACCGCATATAAACACATATTGAGATCTGCTGTACAATCTCCAGAAAAAAAAATGTTTGTTGGGTTTACATAACGATACGCGTATATTCTAAATCTCATCATTTTCCCCCAATTGGTTCTATCACACCACAGACCAATGACAGGTTCTTACTTTGGAACATTTGTTTTCCAACACGTAGAGATCATCAATGAGTAAAGTCAGAACAGCTCTTTAGGCGTACTGAGCGATACCCAAGGTTTCCCCTCCCCCAGACAAATTAGCATTCCAGGGGTGATGTATTTAATGTCACGTAGCCGTCTTTACTTTCCAAGACATTTCCTGGTACTCAATTTATGCCGGGTGGACCTGGAAGCCCAGATGATTTAAAAAGAAAAACTGTCTACATGCAGATTCGAACCCATGAACCCCGGGAAGGTTAACCCGGTCAACAAATGCCCACAGAAGTCGGATGTGTCGGCCTGACGGCGCAAGACCGCAAGCGGATCGGGATTATGAGGTTTAGAACAAACAATAGGCACCTTCAGAAAGACTGTATAAATAGAAGTGAAACATACTTTTTGAATATATCGGTGAATTCACACCAAAGTGTGACCATAACTGTGGGTATTATTAAGTTTATTCTCAATCTTAATTTCTTTTCGGTGCCATATTGAGACCGCTCAATAACTATGAATATTTTTATCATCTTTTTGTTGTCCGCCTATTTCAATATACACATTTCTATGAATTACGAAGTATGTCTATATTTCATATTCGTCAGTTCTCAGGACTGATAAGCCTGGCTAGTGACACCTGGTTAAGGCGCTAGCTGGTCGAGTATGGAAGCACACTTGTTCATTCAGCAAGGTGATGGTGTCATTTGGAAGTAACCGATTCGAATAATAGCCTTCTCGGATAATGACAATAAACTAGGAGGATTTCGCATGCTTAAATCACTCGGAAGTAGACTGAGCAGACCGAGTATAAATTAGAAAACATACCCACAACAGAAGAAATATACACATCTATTGATCTTTGTCGGTGTTGCGGAGCTCGTGCACTGTACAGAGATTGTCCTTGTGTGATCCCTGGGAGAAAGCTGAAGCACTTATAACGTCATTCGAGTGTGACATTTAGGTGATACTTTACATAACTACCAAACAAACCATAACAATTGTACCTCGTAATTTCCTTAAGAAAATCGTAAAGACTTCTCTCACACGCATTGAGGCGTGTTGGGTACATGGTGCTAGTTACGAATGTGTATAGATCATTCACCAGTCAGGAGAGGATGTTACCCATATCGTGCCGGTCGCACTTATTCCCAAGACAGTTCCTGGTACCCTGTTTGGACAGCGTAGACCTGAGAGCCCATGTCAATTGTAAAAGATTCACATCGACAGCGATTCAAACCTATGTTTACATGGTCGGCAGATAAGTGGTACACAGAGATACACAGCCATTACACTAACAAAGTTTCCCTATAAGCGTAATGAAATATTCAGTTACTTATTTTTATATTGACAGCATTGTTCTACTTGATTAGTTACATCGTTTAGTGTTGTCAATTCCCTGAAAGTTTCTTTATCACTGATGCTGTTTTTTTGGTTTTGTTTTTTTTCATGTCATCATTGTTCATAATATTTTAATCACTATGCTTTTTGCATATTTTATCTTTGCTATGTTTTGATAATTATATTTTATATTCGTGGTTACATTTCCGTAGTTATTAAAATATCATCATTGTTCTATTTGCATCATCGATGACGTGATTTCTTTGTGTATTTTCTTTAGTGTTGTTTGTTGTTGTTGTTGCTTTTTTTTCTCTTTTGATCATTATCTTACTTTCTAAGTACTCGAAAAACCCTTATTTATATCTTTCTTTATTGTTGTTTTGCTTATTTATAAGTTAACTTCGTTTTTTTTTAAAAATCTATAGTAGTTCAAACTCACATTATCACAATCGTTGTGAACGTCTTGGTAGCAGATGAAATCAGTTGCAGGATATTGACAGCTGCATAATTTACTCCATCACTCATTAACACCATATGAAAATCGCAAATTGTGTAAGTTGTGGAAGTATACTGGCGAGTCGCCATTGTAAAAGTAGCCTGTTTAAGATGGACAGCATACGTACCAACAAAAGCTGCCAATTGCCGTCAGAAAAATAGAGTTAAAGTGATATATAGAACCTATATTTCCGTATGCATGTAAAACATGAACAGCAATCAGAAAGGTTTTTGATATATTTGTTCGTGCTCCCAGACTACAAAATAAAGTGTGCAACAGTTCAGTATTCTGCTTTTAACAGTTTCTGCTGGTATACCATCTTATATTTTTCTACAAATGTCCTTGTAGTGCTGTAAAGACCTCGTACATAAATAAACACACAAAGTATTGTTTGGCGCTCACGGTGAAGTTTTCCTTGGCTGCTACATTCTCTGCATCTCCTGCTAGGGCATCTAAATACTGAACTGTAACCGCCCTCATGCGCTTCTGAATTTATTTGTTAGCTTCTGTATATATTTTTTTTTGGTCTCTAGCGTTATCAGCTCTAGTGTTGCAATTAATTACGTCTGTCTTTTAATTTTATTTTTTGTTCTTCTATTTTCTTGAGGGTTTCCGGCTTTGTGTTTACTTTCGTTTCTATCAAGGACTTCCATACATTCCCCTCTCCAAATATTTTTAATCTGCTGTCAACTCTTCTCCATGTTCCCCTCGTCTGCTAAGTGTTGCCAGACTGTAACCATAAACTGTTCCTTAAATCTTGGTTTCTGAGATCCCGTAAACTATATTTAATTCCATGTTTATATGATGATATATATCTCTTGCAATTCTTGAGTGCTAAAGGATGTGTGCTCTCCCTCCTCCTCACCATTTTCCCATGTTATTTAATATCTACGAGGGGGTTTCAAAAGACAATCTAAAATGTATTTTTACGGGATGAATATTTTCTGAGAAAGTAAACAATAAATGTATCATGTTTCGATGTAGTTGCCACAGCATTTAACGCAAGTCCTTCAGCCCGATAAAGTGCTTGGGTTCCGTAGAAAAATCATCTCTTAGTCTCGTGTGTAACAACTCATGCACCACCTGCTGTGCTTCACCATCGAATTGAACAGTCTTTCCTCCCAATGTCTCTTTGAGTTATTCCAGACAGGTAAAAATCAATTGGGGGTAGGTCTGACGATCACGGGGGATATGGTACACACTGAAAGTGGAGGTCTTCGATGGCTTCAACCGCTGCACAGGCAGTAAGGAGTTGATCATTCATCTCTTCTCATCATCTCATCTCATGTTCCTCTTGTGCCTTGCCGTGTCGAGGTGAAGTATAACCATCGTGAGAGTGCCCGATTATGGGCTTCATGTATCGATATTCCCATGGACTCTGCTATTCCCTCCAGCCAACGTTTACGTGGTCGGCCTCTTCCTCTGTTTCCATCTGGTCTGTACATCATTGCTTGTTGTGGTATGCTGTTGACTGGTAACCTACTTGCATGGAGTTGATCATTGTCATATTGTAAAAGGACACTTTTACTCAGAAGCCCACGTCGTTTGAATTTGATTGCGGGTCGAAGATAATTCCTGAAACGATCTTTATACGCATCACTGGTGACGGATTTCCCTCTTGACAAGTAGTTCTCTAAAATAATGCCTCGTTTATCTCAAAAGAGAGTCAGCCGACAACCGTCAAGTTGAATCAGTGTATGGAAACCCGTTTTGGTCAATTTTCTATAGAAGTTGGACCAAAACTGCTTATTGTTTTGCGTCAAGCTTCAATTTAGGGAAAGTTGTGAGAGATTGCCGGGCAATTTTGTTACAGACATCTAAAATAATGCCTCGTTTATCCCAAAAGAGAGTCAGCATAACCTTCTCTGTAAATGGCTACGTGCGAAACTTCTCTGGTTTCGGTGACGAGATAGGGCACATTCCCCTCTTCGTTTCCGGCTCGTGGTAGTGAACCCAGGTTTCAACTTCATTAACAATTCTTGACAGGAAATCATCACCTTCTGCTTTAAAGCACTGCAAAATTTCTTAGCAATCATCAATGCGTCGTGTTTTTTTTTTTTTTTGTTTGGAGTAAGCCGATGTGGCATCCACATAGGAGACACTTTTTGGTCCTGTAGTACCAAATGGATGGAAGTTCTGAACCTTAACTGATGTCAATATGTCCGGCAATGTCACTCACAGTCAATCGGCGGTTTTTCTGTACGAGACTTTTAACGGCTGCAATCGACTCTGGGGTCACCACTCGGTGTGCCTGACCCGGTCGCGAACAATCTGTCACAAGAAGTCACGTCGTTGTGAAACTCTCTACTCCACTCATACACTTTCTGGACTGACAGGCCTGCATCACCATACTGGACCTTCATTCGCCGATGAATTTCTATAAGTTTTACCCCGTCACGTATTTTTTTTAAAAATGGATAACAGAATGCTGCTTCTCTTTGGTGCATGTCAGAAGTGGGGTGGTAATCTTTAAACTGTCATTTTTACGTCACCGTATTCATCTGCACCGTGATGTCACGTGCTAACCACTCCTGATAGGTTACAAGACAATGGCATGGGTATTGTAATGTCTACCACACTATTAAGGTTTTCATTTGAAGGCCCTCGTACATAGACCTAATATCCAAAGAAACAAGTCTGTACAGAACATATTCAGAAAATATTCCAACTCTTTACTTTAGATGAAACAACAGATCCACCCGCAATAAATGTTTTACAGCGACGAGAGTAAAATGCAAAATCATATTAATGAACTGAGTTTAACATGTAGTAGATACAATATGAACATACACACAGCCACTGTTGAAGTACTCCATGTTAGCAGATCTCCTGGTCCACTAAATATACTGAAAAATCTCTAAAACAAGATGAAGAATTTAAATATCTAGAAAGTATGCTCACAAAAGTATGCAGACTAGACAGAAATCGAAATCAGATTTCAAAAAGCAAATGCGCTTATAAACCATCTGGCATCTACATTGAAACATCGAAAATACCTATATCCACAACACGACATATAATAAAAAAGTTGATTATGTGGTTGTTTCGGGATTTGAAATTTAAATATTGAGCACAACCCACTACTGGCAACGCCGATCACATTCTGGTATGAACCTAAGGCCTATCCACGTCAATATGGAAGCACTATACTCGAGTTTCGCCCTCGTTTGAGCTCGTCAGTAGTGCATATCCCTGACCGGATCCGGAAACAGTCCCGGATCACGCGTGTGAAGCGGGTGTGTAACCACGCGGCACACACTGGACACACCAAATTATCACAACAGAACATCACAACGCTACCCATCGTAGGTAGTTCGTTCGTTCGGTCGTTCTTTGTGACAAGAATATTCACACAAAATCTATTCTCTCAATGTCAGTTTAGCCGGTCTCCCTGGAAAGGGGTTACACGACTTTCTCCGTAATCCCGTATACTCTCGTGAGTAACGTGATGTGCGCAAGTATCGGTAGCGGTTCTCTCCGCGTCGGTAACTTACGGGGTATGTGAGCCGGTCGCTCAGAAAGCAATGGAAAACTACTGAGCGTAATCTTGCCAAGAAATCAACAATCAGCTGAAAGATGTTGATGCTGACAGCGATGTCCTGTAAAGGATATGCGAACCAGAAAAAATAACTAAATAAATAAATAAAAAATTCAAACCACACTTCTAAGGTACTTGTGATTTACGTCGCCAATTTAGCGTCGAGACGTCAGCATTTAAGTCCAACTGACTGGCGTGTCGTACGAACCCACGGTGAGAAGAGAGAGCTTAAGCACGTTATACCTCTCAGCACACCGACCTCCGACACAGCAATTGATGTAGACTGGATTCAATATCCTGGGCTGATGTTGAATATTGTACATGTGCAATAATTTGCTATCGATTGGCTTCATGCTGTTTGGGGGTCGGTTTTACATGCTTTGGTTTGTTTAACAACCGCGCCAGTTAATGTCTAGTATTGATTGTGTTTATGTGTGAATTATGAGGCATGTTATTGCTTACATCTAGGCTGTGACGGGTTCACAACTGGATGTCTAATGTGGATTTCATGTGGTAACGCTAGCATCAGTTTCAAGTGTAATTACATGTATATAATTTCAAGTGTGAAGTGGGGCGTCGCTGAATCTCATATTACCAGCTAAATGTCACATATTTGATATTTATTGTCACCTGTTAGCATTTGATATTTCAGATCAGTTTCTGACACCAGCGTCTGTTTCCTTATAAAACAGAAATCTGTAATTTATGGTTGATTTTTCTAAAAATCCATGAGGGAATACTGGTATTATTTCTTGTACATTTATATTTGGTGTCGATTTGTGATGGTTATATTGTGAAATTATATCTTTAATAAAATCCGATCATCTTCTTCTTCTTCTTCTTCTTCTTCTTCTTCTTCTTCTTCTTCTTCTTCTTCTTCTTCTTCTTCTTCTTCTTCTTCTTCTTCTTCTTCTTCTTCTTCTTCTTCTTCTTCTTCTCCTTCTCCTTCTTCTTCTTCTTCTTCTTCTTCTTCTTCTTCTTCTTCTTCTTCTTCTTCTTCTTCTTCTTCTTCTTCTTCTTCTTCTTCTTCTTCTTCTTCTTCCTCTTCCCCTTCTTGTTTTTCTTCCTCTTCCTCTTCCCCTTCCCCTTCTTGTTTTCTTACTCCTCTTCTTTTCCCACTCCTCGTTTTTAATCTGCCTTCTTCATTTTCTCTTCTGTCTCCTCTTCTCCGCACCCCTCTTATTTATTCTGCTATTCTTCAGTATTTCTTCCTGGCTCTTTTTTTTAACCATTTATCTCTGAACGTTAGAATATAAAGAGATCTCTTGACAGAGAATTGATATATGGATTATGCAGTGTTGTACTGATTGCCTAAAATACAATGTGGACTCAGCTGTTGTTGGGTGCATTTTTTCTTTGGGTCCACAGTTGTACCATAACCATGTCGATTTATGTGAAACATTATTTGGAACATCCTATGTACACGGGCAGATAATTAATGTTCATTTTTTTTTGGGTCCGGAGTGTATTGTGATATTTAGCAAACCAATCTACTTGAAGCTGTTTATCTTTGTATGGAGACAGTTCTGATACTAGCCAGAACATTTTAGGTGCAGCTGTTTATCTTTGAGTGGAGTTAGTTGCGATACTTGGATAGCTAAATTTACTTTCTGTTGATTTTCGATGTCCAGGGTTAGTCGTGATAACTGACTTCACAATTGATTTCACTGGCTGTGGTTTTTTTTTTTTTTTTTTTTGAGCTAATTGAGAAACTTTACAGCACCGAAAGGAAAATAGCAGCACAATATAATCAAACAAGCGGATTGACCAAACATAGTACTCCGGGAATTTCTTACCAACATTGAAAATCAAATGAACAGATGAGCTGAATATTTTGAAGAACTTATTAATAAACCAGCCGGAAGATACCACCGCCCACTCCCATTGTCCCAGATAACCAGAAGTGGAGATGGATATTAACTACGTGAGACCAACTAACTTGTTGAAAAGTTGGCAAACTATCAAATTTATGAAGGATGGGAAAGCTGCTTGTTCATATGGTATCGAAGCAGACTCTATACCAGCCAATATAAACTCCATAGCTGAAATACAGTACTCATAGTTTAGCAGAATCCTTGAGACGGAAGAAATATCGCAGACTGGAGAAAAGGGGACTCGGGAGCTTCGAAAATTATAGATGAATAATGTAGTAATTTTCTGGGAAAATATTAAACAGGAATATTCTAGAGAGATTAAGAGAGGTGCGACTGACAACAACTAAAGGATGAATAGGCACGCTTAAGTCCAGACAGATCACGCACTTATCAGACAGCCACTTTACGCATACAAATAGAGCAGAACATTCAACGGAACTAGTCGCTGTGAAATGAATTTAGTGAACAATAAAATGACCTTTGACAGTTTTAATCTGATATACCTGTGAAAATTGACGAGTCACTAAGAAATCCCAGAGAATATCATTAACTAAACACAAGCAAGATACAGCACAATTTAAAAACAGTATTCTCCATGAGACAAAATTAACATGTATATTTTAAATAAAATCAGGCGTGCCTTGTATCATCTTATTAAACTGCATAATAAAGACAATGATAACTACCACCGCAAATGAATTGCAATTAATTCTGACAGTGCAGTCCACCAGAGAGACGAATGGAGACGGATTGTATTTGCAGCAAAGAACCTCAATGGCTCGGAACGCTGAAGAAGAAGAAGAAGAAGTGCAGTTTCATGATCTGATTTTACTGAGGCAATTGTCTGTATATCCAACACATGAAATCAGATGCAAGAAATCACACTTGAAAGAAGGTCACAACATTTATTTTTAAAAATTCACCATGAAGAAGACAAAAATAATGAGAATAAATCAAGCACATGATAAACTATTACACTATTACAATCACGTGTGTTTCTAGTCTTCTTCTATCTTCTTCTGCCCTTTTTATTTCTCATGCAGATCCTTCCACGTCTCCCCGATATAATTAATCTCAGAGAATTGTCTTCTCCGCGTGTATTTAGGTCTCCCACTATTTTGTTTTGCTGTATGGCTGTAAATCTTGGAATGTAAATGAATAAAATAGGAAGAGATTGGAAGCAATAGAGATGTGGTTCTTGGGACGAATGTTGCGAATTCCTTGGACTGCCAAAGTAACTAACAACGAATGCATGAAAGAGGCTAATGAAACTAGAACATTATATACAACAATATGTTGTTTGTCCATCAAGAATGATGATGACCATTCATTTCATCCAGTGATGTTGAAAGTATGGAGCCGTGAGTTCTAAGATGGCTGATAAGGCCTATTTTGGCTCGAAATGTTCTTTGACAATGTGGGCAAAGAATGCTTGACGTTCCAGGAGGATCTCCTGCGGTGGTTTTTCTGTCCAGCCTTTTCTTCACAGCTCTTGCAGTCCTGGTTGCTTCACAAGTGACTGCACCCTTATATAATGATGTACGCCACGAATTACGGTCTTTAGCAGCAGTCAACCAGGTGTCAAGACAAATTCCAAAAGCTTTCAGTGAGATTTTCAGAGTGTCTTTAAAGCGTTTCCTCTGGCCGCCTTGGGAGCGTTTACCACAATGCAGCTCGCCGTAAAAAAATTTGTTTAGGGAGCCTGTGATCTGGCATACGAGTTAAGTGACCAGAATCTGATTTTTCATTAGTAGAGTGTGGATACTGGGCATGGACGATCATTCTAGAATTTCAGTGTCTGGGATCTTGTCTTGCCATTTAATCTTCAATAGGTTCCTAAGGCAGACTGTGGAAGTGGTTTAATTTCTAGCATGTCGCTGATAAACAGTCCAGGTTTCACAAGCATATAGTAGTGTGGATAATACAAGTGCTTTATAGACTTTCAGCTTTGTTTGCAGGCTTATTCCAATTCTGTCCCACACATTCTTGTACAGTCTGCCAAAGGCCGTGCTGGCCTTGGAGATTCTTGCATTCACTTCGTCATCAATTGTGGCAGCTTGTGACACAGTGCTGCCAAGATAGGTGAATTTGTCCACAAATCTTAGTCTATGACCATTCACTTTGATATTCGGCACGGTGTGATTAATCCCTGGAGCTGGCTGGTACATAACTACAGTCTTCTCCAAGTTGATATTGAGCCCAAAGTTGGCACAGGCATATGAGAAAGCTGAAACATTGTGTTGCATGTCTGCCTCTGAGTTGGCATATAGAGTGCAATCATCAGCAAACAGGAGCTCTCTGACGGTGCCGCTGTTAGTTTTAGTTTTGGCTTTCAGTCTTCTGAAATTGAACAACTTTCCATCCATGCGGTAGTTGATGTCTATTCCAATGTCATTATTCTCGAAGGCATTCGTCAGCATAGCTGAAAACATGCAGCTGAACAGTGTTGGTGTCAGGACACATCCTTGCTTCACTCCATTGGTGACAGAAAATGGCACAGACAGTTCAGCATTTTTCTGTACTCTTGCCTGCATACCATCATGAAATAGCCGCACTATTTGGACAAACTTTTGTGGACAACCATATTTCGTTATAATCTTCCACAATCCCTCTCTGCTGACTGTATCAAAAGCCTCGGCAAGATCAATGAAAGTGGAGAACATTTCAGAGTTTTGTTCCTGACATTTCTCTTGCAGCTGCCTTGCAGCGAAAATCATGTCAACAGTTCTTCGTTCTTTTCTGAAGCCACATTGACTCTCAGGAAGAAGACCTTGATCGAGATGGGCCGTGAGGCGTTTGAGAAGAATTCTGGCGAGTATCTTCCCTGCGATTGAGAGCAAGGAGATGCCTCGGTGGTTGTCACAGGATTGGCATATACAACAATAAGAAAGAGGCAAACAGCTTTTTTTGGTCATGGGATGAGAAGAGAGGCATTGGAGAACATCGTGACAACTGGAAAGATCGAGGGGAAGAGACCAAGACCAACAGGGGCAGACCAAGAGAAATTATGCTGGATGGATTTCGACGGTGGCATGGAGGAATATCAACGGCAGAATATCCAAAAGACCAAAGACTGACTTCTGTGGAGAGTCATGAACGCCTACGCCAGTCAACATGGCACTTGATGATGATAACTATTTCGTTTGCCTATGGGTTCCAGACAAGAGTGTGTTTAGTTATTGTTCTCCAGGTTTTCTCAATGTGTGTCCTATCCAGCGAGCGCGTATTTTCCTCACCTCTTTGTTGATTGGAATTGGTTAGTTTTCTCCATGAGCACTTGATCATTCTTTTATACCTTTTCCCCCGACCATTCTATACAGGCACCATTTATTGATGGTTTGAAGTTTACATGAAGATATTGCATCAAGTGAACAGAAGAGGTTGGGATTATGAGACTATCCAGTGATCTCAACGGACACAAGATCAGCAATATCTAAGTGGCTGCTACAGAGCTAAAAATATGAATAAAATTTGGTGGAACTGCGGTAAAGCTGTAGAAATGTAAACAGTATAAAATAACGCAAAGTAATGCAGCTTTGCATAACAGAATTAAGACACATACAGGACGTTGCGCCGACTAGCCTTCATAAGCAAACATGCACGAAACACAACATAGTATAGGAGAAGATCCTCTCGTGACTACATTGAGGTATTAGGACGGGATGAGAAGAATAAAAAGATGAAGGAAAAAATGAGAGCAATGAAAAGAAAATGAAAAAAAAAATGAAAACATGTTTCTACTTAACTCAGAGTCCGAGGCTGTACTTTTACCACGAATATATTCTTCATCCTCTTTTATATCTAGCTGTGGGAGTCTATGGGTCATAGGGACCGAGGTAGGAGTTGATGTCACCGCAGGATCTTCTCCTGTACTATATGTTTTGTTTCGTGCATGTATTTGTTTGCTGATGAAGACTAGTCGCCCCATCGCCCTGTATGTGTCGTAATTCTGTTATGTACAGTTGCATTACTTTGTGTTACTTTATATTGTTTACTACAGAGCCATGACGTCTTAGCATGAACGACCACTCATGGGAGTGAACAGACTTGTCTAATTTCCATAGAGAGAAGCGAACTCTGTACCCCAACACCAGCAACAACAAAAATAAAACAATGAAATGTCTGGTAGCTCGAAGGAAAGGCATAAAATTGCTACTATAATTGACAACAGTTACTGACACCACAGTAACAGTTTGTTAGACATCAAGAGATAAACTGAAAGACGATAACAAAATCGCGAGATAAACGGTGTCGAACAAGACATTCGATGAGATGACACTCATTAGATCTTAAATCTGAGAATGCACTCCGAGCACTCAGAACCACTTACCTGCAATTTAACATTTATCAGCCTAAATTATTAATGAATGCACAGACTACGCAAATTAGATCTACGTATTAACTTACGAAGTTCATAACATTAATGAGATGCATTTTGGGCAGAATGGAAAAGCCAGCAAGGTTTCTATGCATGTGCAAGTTTGCCGTAAATCGAACACATTATGCCGACATTGTGATTACGTTGTGGCAAGTTCAGTAAATCAGCGTGTATGCGTCATTAAGTCGGATAATCTGTATTCATGCTGACAGCTGGATGTTACAGCAGAGGACAACATTTATAATTCATTGTTTAACGTGGCTGGGATGAACGTTAATATTTTACTCGTGCTGGATCTTGTACACAAGCAAACGGACAAATCTAGATGCATCTCTAGGTGCATCTCTTGGTGCATATATGGGTATGTATCTAGGTGCATCTCTAGGTGCTTTTATAGTTGCCTCTCTAGGCGTATTTTAAGTGCATTATAGTTGAGTCTCTAGGTGCATGTCTAGGTGCATCTCTAGGTGCGTCTCTAAGTTCATCTCTAGGTGCATCTCAATGTACATTTATAGGTTCATCTCTAGGTACGTCTCTGGGTGCATCTCTAGGTGCATCTCAATGTACATTTATAGGTTCATCTCTAGGTACGTCTCTGGGTGCATCTCTAGGTGCATGTCTATGTGCATCTCTAGGTGCATGTCTAGGTACGTCTCTAGGTGCATGTCTACGTACGTCTCTAGGTGCATGTCTAGGTGCATGTCTAGGTGCATGTCTAGGTGCATGTCTATGTACATCTCAAGGTCCATGTCTAGGTGCATGTCTAGATGCATGTCTAGGTGCATGTCTAGATGCATGTCTAGGTGCATGTCTAGGTACGTCTCTAGGTGCATGTCTAGATGCATGTCTAGGTGCATGTCTAGATGCATGTCTAGGTGCATGTCTAGGTACGTCTCTAAGTGCATGTCTAGGTACATCTCTAGGTACATCTCTAGGTGCATCTCAAGGTCCATGTCTAGGTACATCGCTAGGTGCATGTCTAGGTACGTCTCTAGGTGCATGTTTAGATACGTCTCTAGGTGCATGTCTAGGTGCATGTCTAGGTGCATGACTAGGTGCATGTCTAGGTGCATGTCTAAGTGCATGTCTAGGTGCATGTCTAGATGCATGTCTAGGTGCATGTCTAGGTGCATGTCTAGGTGCATGTCTAGGTGCATGTCTAGGTGCATGTCTAGGTGCATGTCTATGTGCATGTCTAGGTGCATGTCTAGGTGCACGTCTAAGTAAATCTCTAGGTCCATGTCTAGGTGCATGTCTAGGTGCATGTCTAGGTTCATGTCTAGGTGTGTGTCTAGGTGCATGTCTAGGTGCATGTCTAGGTGCATGTCTAGGTGCATGTCTAGGTGCATGTCTAGGTGCATGTCTATGTGCATGTCTAGATGCATGTCTAGATGCATGTCTAACTAAATCTCTAGGTGCATGTCTAGGTGCATGTCTAGGTGCATGTCTAGCTGCATGTCGAGGTGCATGTCTAAGTAAATATCTAGGTGCATGTCTAGGTGCATGTCTAAGTGCATGTCTAAGTGCATGTCTAGGTGCATCTCTAGGTGCATGTTTAAGTAAATCTCCAGGTGCATGTCTAGCTGCATGTCTAAGTACATGTCTAAGTGCATGTCTGGGTGCATGTCTTGGTGCATGTCTAAGTGCATATCTAGGTGCATGTCTAGGTGCGTCTCTAGGTGCATGACTAGGTGCATATCTAGATGCATGTCTATGTGAATCTCTAGGTGCATGTCTAGGTGCGTCTCTAGGAGGGTATCTGGTGCATCTCGTGGTGCATTTCATGATGCGTCTCTAAGTGCTTCTCACAGTGCATCTCAAGATGCGTCTCTAGGTGCGTCTCGTGGTGCATCTTTAGGTGCATCTCTATGTGCTTCTTTAGGTGCATCTCTAGTGAATCTCTAGGTGCGTCTCGAAGTGTTTCTCTTGGTGCATCTCTGGGTGCTTCTTTAGGTGCATCGCTAGGCGCATCTCTACGTGCGTCTCTAGGTGCATCGCTAGGTGCATGACTAGGTGCATCTCTAGGTGCATGTTTAGGTGCGTCTCTATGTGCATGTCTAGGTGCATTTCTAGGTGCGTCTCTATGTGCATGTCTAGGTGCATGTCTAAATAAAACTCCAAGTGCATGTTTAGGTGCATGTCTAGGTGCATGTCTAAGTAAATCTCTAGGTACATGTACGTCTCTATATACATCATTTCTAGGTGCATGTTTAGGTGCATCACTCGGTGCGTCTCTGTGTGCATGTCTAGGTGCGTCTCTAGGTGCATGTCTAGGTGCGTCTCTATTAAATAAAATCACTAGGTGGGACTACGGGTTCATGTCTACGTGTGTCTTTAGGCGGGTATCTGGTGCATCTTTTGGTGCATCTCATGATGTGTCTCTAAGTGCTTCTCTTGGTGCATCTCAAGGCGCGTCTCTAGGTGCGACTCTTGGTGCATCCATAGGTGCTTCTTTAGGTGCATCTCTAGTGCATCTCTAGGTGGGTCTCTAAGTGCGTCTCTTGGTGCATCCTTAGGTGCTTCTTCAGGTGCATCTCTAGTGCATCTCAAGGTGCGTCTCTAGGTGCATCTTTAGGTGCGTCTCTAAGTGTTTCTCTTGGTGCATCTCTAGGTGCATCTCTAGGTGCATCTCTAGGTGCATTTCTAGGTGCATCTCTAGGTGCATCACTAGGTGCATTTCTAAGTGCTTCTCATGTGCATCTCTACGTGCCTTTCTATGTGCATCTCTAGGTGCATCTCTAGGTGCATCTCTAGGTGTATCACTAGGTGCATTTCTAAGTGTATCACTAGGTGCATTTCTAAGTGCTTCTCATGTGCATCTCTAGGTGCCTTTCTATGTGCATCTCTAGGTGCATTTCTAGGTGCGTCTCTATAAAAAAAATCACTAGGTGCGACTTTAGATTCATGACTACGTGCGTCTTTAGTCGCGTATCTGGTGCATCTTTTGGTGCATCTCATGATGCGTCTCTAAGTGCTTCTCTTGGTGCATCTCAAGGCGCGTCTCTAGGTGCGTCTCTTGGTGCATCCATAGGTGCTTCTTTAGGTGCATCTCTAGTGCATCTCTAGGTGCGTCTCTAAGTGCGTCTCTTGGTGCATCCTTAGGTGCTTCTTCAGGTGCATCTCTAGTGCATCTCAAGGTGCGTCTCTAGGTGCATCTTTAGGTGCGTCTTTAAGTGTTTCTCTTGGGGCATCTCTAGGTGCATCTCTAGGTGCATCTCTAGGTGCATCACTAGGTGCATTTCTAAGTGCTTCTCATGTGCATCTTTAGGTGCATTTCTATGTGCATCTCTAGGTGCATCTCTAGTGCATCTCTAGGTGCATCTCTAGTGCATATCTAGGTGCATCACTAGGTGCGTCTATATGTGCATCTCTAGGTGCTTCTCTAGTTCATCTCTAGGTGCATCTCTAGATGCATCTCTAGGTGCATTTCTAGTACATCTCTATGTGCATCTCTATGTGCATCTCTAGTGCACCTCTTGTTGCATCTCTAGGTGCATCTCTAGGGACAGCTCTAGGTGCATCTCTAGGTGCATCTCTAGATGCATCTTTAGTGCATCTCTAGTTGCATCTCTAGGTGCATCTCTAGGTGCATCTCTAGTGCGACTCTAGTGAATCTCTAGGTGCATCTCTAGGTGCATCTCTAGGTGCATCTCTAGGTGCATCTCTAGGTGCACCTCTAGGTGCATCTATAGGTGCATCTATAGGTGCATCTCTAGGTGCATTTCTAAGTGTTTCTCGTGTGCATATCTAGGTGCATCTCAAGGTTTGTCTCTGGTGCGGAGAGAGTTGGAGGACACGGAGTGGACCTCCTTACGTTTATTGTATTTGCGTTTATGTGAATATATCAAAATCTGTCATTGCATAAACACACTGAGTGACATTAATACTTGTAGATATAAAGAGGCACGCTGTCGGATAGACGGAGAGATAATCATAGACAGAAGTTGAATCAGACAGAAAGACCGACCGACTAACAAATCGACAGGCAGGCAGACAAGAAGGCTGGCTGGCAGGGAGACAGACAGAAAACCAAACAGAAAGACCGAACAGCCGAAAAGACGGACAGACCAACTGACATGTAGACAGGCAGACAGACCGAACGACCAACCGACAAACATACAGACCAACCAACCGACAGAAAGACCAAACGACAGGTAGGCAGGCCGACAGATAGACAAACCAACTTACTATAGACAGGCAGACAGACATACAGACAAACCCGTCAACACACAGACACACGGAAAGGCTGTTTTACAGACGGATGTCTGCCTGTCTGTCTATGAATCGTCTGTTTTGCGTAAACGCATTTACAACTTACTGTCTTATTATCATTACCACGATGACTGCCTCCTTGTCTGCCAGTTTCCTTTGCTATTTCCTTTATTAAAAATTAATCGGATTCAGCCAACAATATTTTAAAAATTAGTTAAAAATTAAAAACAATACGGTAACCGTGGTAGTGTCAGCCAACTAGGTCCTTTTCTTTCTATTACTTTCTTTATGGGGGATGAGTTGTCTCGAGGTATGGTATCCGCTCGAGTGCTGGAGGTCCCGGGTTCAAGCCCCGGTGAGGACCGGGATTTTTTCAGGTGGACTTCTAGTAATAAAATTTCCCCTTGTCTCTGGGTAGTGAGATCGGACGCCCGTGTGTATTGTTGCGCACGTAAAAATTTCCTTGGCAGTTGGAAATCGGAAAGGATTAGCCTAACGGCGCTGCCCGGGCAGAATTTCGAGTTAAAAATCTACCCAAAATATTTCAGGATTCTCGCCGGTGCTACGGAGTTCGTGCACAGAGCTAAGTTTATCCAAACTCAGTGTTTGAGTTAGGAGGAGAACGGAGCACTTATGGGTTATACCCGTGTGCCGTGATGTTGATCCATCGACTAAACTAAACTAAACTACTTTATATTAAATTATGGATAACTTTATTGATAGACAGACTGATAGCTTGCTAGTTAGATAGCGAAAGTGAGTGAAGAGAGAGAGAGAGAGAGAGAGAGAGAGAGAGAGAGAAAGAGAGAGAGTGTGAGTGAGTGAGTGAGTGCGTGAGTGCGTGAGTGAGTGAGTGAGTGAGTGAGTGAGTGAGTGAGTGAGTGAGTGAGTGAGTGCGTGAGTGCGTGAGTGAGTGAGTGAGTGAGAGAGAAAGCGAGGGAGAGAGAGAGAGAGAGAGAGAGAGTGAGTGAGTGAGTGAGTGCGTGAGTGCGTGAGTGAGTGAGTGAGTGAGTGAGTGAGTGAGTGAGTGAGTGAGTGAGTGAGTGCGTGAGTGCGTGAGTGAGTGAGTGAGTGAGAGAGAGAGCGAGGGAGAGAGAGAGAGAGAGAGAGAGAGAGAGAGAGAGAGAGAGAGAGAGAGAGAGAGAGCTTGGAATTCTTCTACCACTAGGATTACTCAGCAATCAAGTTGTTTTGGTAGTTGGTCATTAAAACAGGCAATCAACAATTAAGTTTACAGAAAATTAATGCTAATAGTTGTTATTGGTGGAGGGGATGTGGGGAGAAATTTTCATAAATACTTACACACAAATAGACACACGCACACACGAACGCTCTTAATACAGACAGACAGACAGACAGACAGACAGACAGACAGACAGACAGACAGACAGACAGACGGGCGGGCGGGCGGGCGGGCGGGCGGGCGGGCGGGCACATACAAGCACTTACATCTATCAAAACCTATCATGAAGGAACATACAATCTTGTTATCCCTAACCATAAAAGATAAATGTTATTCAAGCGAAAAGCCAAGCCATATCAGCTGTTACACAAAGATGGATCTGAAATAAGGAGACGTGCATAAACAAAGTGATTCATGCAATAGTCGATATGCGAGGGATGAATATAAATCGATTAAAATACGAGGCAATCTACTTAATAGCACCGGGTTTTATCCCAGGTCGTTCGCTCGCTTTCCACAGCGCGGACTGCTGAAAGCTACGCACAGAGCACGACCTCGTCAGATCCAGCGACGTTTCTAATGAGCCTTAGAGAAAAATGTTCTTGGTGAACCGAATGACGAGGTCAGTAAACGAATCCACCTTACGAGCGCGAGACAAGCGGCTTATCCACTTGGTCCCTAGAAGACCACTTGGTCCCTAGAAGACCACAATGGAAAGTAACAGACGAAACGTTGTGTCATGGTCACAAGAGTTTGCCTTTTGACTTGAATAATTCCGCACGTTCTTGTTTGAAAAAACAAAAGTAAAAAGTTCTCCTCTTCACGCTATGAGGAGTATTGGGTATAATAAAGTATTTTGAGAACGATCGGCAACTCGATGGGTGTTGTCAATATCACACGGCCTTACATCCCAGAACATTTCACTGAACTAATTTCAGGCTGTGTCAATCTGGTAGTTGAGGTTAATGAAAGAAAAGCCTCTTGTCGATAGAAATTCGAATATAAGGTTACCGATCCGGCAGACAAGAGTACTGACCACTGTGCTACCGCGTATGCCATCACTTTAATGTGAATTCATTCAAATGTTGGCGCCGCGGAAGTGTAGTGGCTAGACGCTCGCTTGGTCATAGTTTGGTCCCATCGACGACCAATTCAAATGGTAAAAATTGGCTTTGTCTCCCAACTCGACCCAGCCTAAGATGGCTGGAAACCCTGACTTGGAAATTAAAGGCGGCCGGATACAGACCACACCACTCTCCGAGTGCCGATTGTTTTTATTATTATTATTATTATTTTTAAATATAGATCTAGGACCACATGCCCAGTGCGCTTTAAGGCGCGTAGAAGTGTCCTTTACTTTATATTCTCATGTTCTGTTTGTGAAAAGAACACTTGAAATGACACCCATGGATAAGTAATATCAGTATCCCACCCAGTGGACAGATTTAGACCAATTTTATTTAAGATTATATGCTTTCTATACATTTAGCCAGATGTCGCCAGTGAGTCATGCCCTATACAATCACGGTCAATAAACCAATATGCACATCTGCTGCCAGCTGGCAATGCTAATAAAGGCAAGAAAATTGATGAAATGCAAACAATACGTACGCTTGCATATTCCTTTATGACAGTTTTCTATGTTTTATTAAAGTATGCAAAAACCCCATTTTATCCTGGATTAAACAATAAATGGAAACAGTTGATCAAACTTGTGCAAAGATTGATTGCTTATAGATTGTAAATTATTCGTGTGTTACCGGAACACATATGCAATGCATGCAATAGTAGCACTGTAACCTACCATGCTTGTAAGAGGTGACTAAAGAGGGTTGGCGTGAGACTTACTCCCTCATCCCGGAGAAAACTTTAGCTGTACAATCCAAGCTTTCATGAATAGGTATACACATAGCTTAATATGGGTTGATTGAAGGCCTGTGAGCAACTGAGAGATGAACTGAAGAAGCAGAAGAGGAAGATTGTAAATGGTGGAAATATTAGAAGAGGTCACTGTGCCGTTACTAAGGTTGGTGGTACACTGTGTAGCAACTAACAGTGTCTCTTCCATGTCACATCTCTCTCTCTCTCTCTCTCTCTCTCTCTCTCTCTCTCTCTCTCTCTCTCTCTCTCGTACAAAATAATACAAAAACACACACACACATGTCTATGAGTACGTGTAGAGAGAGAGAGAGAGAGAGAGAGAGAGAGAGAGAGAGACAGAGAGACAGAGAGAGAGAGAGAGAGAGAGAGAGAGAGAGAGAGAGAGAGAGAGAGAGAGAGAGAGAAGCATATCAATAACTGACTTTCTCTAAATGATGACTCTGAATTTGAAGCTTTGACTCAACTTGAAATATTTCCCTGGCCTTTGCGCTCAAAACCAAGACATTGTAATCTGTTCCAAGTCTGACAAATTACTGTAAGTGACCTTTCACTTCACCAAGCATTTGTTCTATAAGTTTTGTTTCTGTGAGTGGCGAAGTGGTTAGCAACCTATCACCATGCGTTCGAATCCCATCCGAGACGGGGATGTATGTGATTCGAGGGCACAGTTCGACCTAGCCAAAAATGAGTAGCAATAAATTTCCTGAGAAGTAAAGGCGAACTGCGTGATATTTATCACATGACACTTCGTGTGCCGTTTGGTCTATCAATATGGGAATATCACCACATACCCAACACGCCTCAACGCATGGATAAGGGCTTTCACATACTTTACTTAATCGATCCCGGGATAGATACAATCAGAATAGTTTCTGCATAGTTTTCGAGGTCTGACTACACATCATTCGCCTACATGAACATCTTTTCTCTGACCACCCTGTGTGTTTACTGTTGGTATCACGGTGTCTAACATTCTGTTAATTTAATCGCTGAGTTATAATATCACGTTGTTTGACCGCGAGCGGTTGGCTGGGCTTTTATCTTCCACTTTATGCTCAACACAAAATGTACTTTTTAGTCTACACAGATTAATTTGCTTTAATAGCGGTCAGTTTGTGCTGTTTCAAGACAGCATTAAAAACAATACTGAACAGACAATTACGCGGACGATTTCGTGGCATCATCGAAGATTATACAACTAAGGATAGAAGATCCACTTCGAAAGTACGCTTCTTCTTCTTATACTCCATGCCGTGTGGCGTTGATGACTGCGTCTGTCCAAAGCTTTCTGTCACATGTGCTGCCAATCTGTTCAAATACTGATGTTCCTCTATGCCATTTAGTCCTACTGTTCAGCATATTCCCTCTTGGTTTCACCACCTCTCCCCCCCCCCCAATTCTCCCATTGTGATGACTCCAGCTTTACCCTTCTCATGACATGCCTAAATAATGTGGACTCCCCTTCTGATGACTGATTTAACTTAAAACCACATCTTCGCAGCCTTAATATAATTCCTTACTTGTCAACTAATCAACTAATTGTCTATGATTTACTTCCGTACATCAGGATTTGCTCTATATAGATGTTCATAACTCTTTTCCTCAGACTTTCTCGAGTACAATGTTCTCGGAGGCCTCTGGGGGTTGTCGCTGGAGCTACGGAATTCGTGCTTTGTGAGACGCTTTCGGCAGGCCGCCCTTTTGGACACAACCCGGTGTAATGAAGTTGACCCCCTTGCTTTGTTTTTCTTAACACATCTTCAATTAGCTGTTACAACATAATTAAATACGTTCATTTAGTTCAGATTATTTACATGCATTTTGGTATTTCACTTGGATGTATAGTTTTTCTTTGTAATAGCCATTACTGCTGTTTTTCTTTTAGACTCAGTCCTTTGTTTTGTTTTGACTTTCTATTGCAATTATATCTGTTATTTCTTGTAACTATGTTTCATTTTCAGTGACCAAAACGATGTCAACAGCTTAACGCATCTTCTTTACATTACGCCCGCCAACAAATATTCCTAGCATGTCCTGTATGGATCCTATTATTTTTTCACTGTACTGGTTGAACAGATCGGATGATTGTACGCATCCCTGTCTAACACCTTCTTTAATGTGTGGAAAAGTTACTAACTGGTTGTCATTTATTATGGCTGCTCTCAGTTGCCCTTGCATGCTCTTTATTATTCACAGATCTTCATCATCAATGTTTAACATCGCCAATATTGTCCCAACAAACAATTACGCGGATGATTTTGTGACATCACTGAAGATCACACATCTAAAGATTGGAGATTCACCTCAAAGATGCTCACATATACCCATTAATTACTACGAACAGTCTATGAATAATCACACGCACAAACTAATTTCTTTAAGAAAACTACTTCCTGGGCGGATTTGATTCATCATTTCCGAAGTATTGGTAGCGAACAGAACAAGTACTTTTCCTGCCACAGACGCTCCTTGCGACTGGAATTGGAAACCCAAGGGGGTATGTGGAGACTGTTTCCTTTTCATCACTTGAAAACCACTTGTGACCCGCGACTGAATACTTTGGTGGTACTTCAAAATACGTCCTGGGGTGACAGACAGGACTCAAATAGGTATGTCCAAGAAAAGTAGGCTAAGTCATGCCTATTACGTCACCAGTCTGAGTCCCCCGGCATGGTCTGGTAGGAGAAAACATGTCGTCTGGCTACTTTCTTGGTCACGAAAAATGTCAGCAGTTAAAATACCCCCACACTCGTTGAGGTATCCGCCTTTGGAGTGTACGTCGTACTGCAGCAGACTTGGCTATTGTGTGTATATTTTTTTTTAATCCTTCGTGGACCCCTGTTACGTCCAAGATTCAATATCGATCGGTGAGTGATATTTTTCTAGCGTGCACGCCGCGCACTCATCGCGTTAGGACTGTCTACACCTTCCCGTCCAAATGGCATACGTCCGCAGCCTGTATTGCCGTGAGAAACGTCCAACTTACAATGAGATAGTTGTCTTCGCAACAAGTCCATTATAATCTGTTTAAATGAACCAACTAGTGGCTTATTGCGTGTTTTCAATGCAGTGAATTATGCTTCAGTGTGTGCAAGTGAAAGTACTTGTGGTAGTAGTAGTTTAAGGAGTGATTATTCTATCTCGGAAACGTATAGTTGTTGTTTATTCTGGATATTTTCAATATAGTATGCGCTTTACGTCGGCGCCTGTGGCTTAGGTGTAGTTTTTCACTATCCCGACATACGGGGTTCGAAGTGAGCCGTAGTTGATTTGGGAGCAGGTCGTTTCGCGCTGATTTTCACATCAGAGCGTCGGTCGTTCATAAATAAATGGCAAACTGCTGAACGTAAAATTGCCTAGAAGATCAAAATTAGCCTTTAAATGCTGGGATTGATTGCGACGTCCTATAAATGACATGCAAATAACTGTAATGTACTTTAGTAGTGGCCACGAGAGCACAGTGGCTAGTATGCATGCAGGTCGGCCTGGTGGGCGCGTGGTCGAATCACCTCTCGTGGGGAAGGGGGGGGGGGGGTTATAACCAAATGTACCTGGTCTCCTTAGCCTAAAGTGTGTACCCGGCGATATTCTTGGAAGTAAAAGGGTACGGTGTGATACTGACCACTTCACTCATGGTGTGCCGATCGGCCTCTAGAAATATTGAGCAAGCATATTGTACTTAGTACTCACCAAGATGTGTAAAACGGCCCTATATTTTACTGTATATGTCTTAATGGTTGTTTTAATGCATTCAACCACACACAACAACTCATCATCATCATTTTCAACAACATGGTCAGCATATACCGTGCCGATAAACGTGGGCGTTCTTCGTTTCCCATCATATACGTTCACCGGCGTCTCGGACAACTCTGTGCTCTTGTCAAGGTTATCCCATGTGGTCAAGCCCTCCATTTTTTTAAATCTCTGTCTTCCCTTTCTTCTTTTTTACATCAAGTTTTCTAATATCACAATGTTTTCAAGTTTATAAATATCGTGTCTGCCTGCGTCTAATTTCTCTTATAGAGAAGATAATGTGCATGGATTGTTTAATAATAGTCGGTGGCGTTATTTGAATTAACAGATGTGATATTACTAAAGATTAGTTTTGTGTGCTTGCCTTCGCTCGCGTTGAATTCAAGGGTAGTTAATACGCGTGCTACTACTTCTGGCGAACAGTACAGATTTTTCCGTGTGAATTAGCTTTCCCTATTACTAGCGTCCCTCGCCAACAGGTGAACCCACTCCGACTTCATAGGTACTAGTAATTTACCCCCCCCCCCCCCCCCCAAGTAAAAGACGAGAAGTCAACATTTTAGTCCAACTGACCGGTGTAAGGGTTGAACCCGCCCACCTCGCCATCGGCACGCCGGATGTGTAAGAACGAGCACTCTTATCCATTTCGCAACGCTGACCTCCCATGATTGGTTATAATTAGTTACTGGTTTGTGTAACAAATCTCTTGTTTTTTGCGATCTTCCTTCAGGCACTACCCCCCCCCCCCCCAAAGATTAGTTCTAATTAGTTACTGGTGTGTATAACAAATGACATGTTTTATGCAATCTTCCTCCGGGCACTAACCTCCCGAGATTAGTTATAATTAGTTACTGGTGTGTGTAACAAATCACATGTTTTATGCAATCTTCCTCCGGGCACTAACCTCCCGAGATTAGTTATAATTAGTTACTGGTTTGTGTAACAAATCACATGTTTTATGCAATATTTCTCCGGGCACTAACCTCCCAAGATTAGTTATAATATGTTACTGGTTTGTGTAACAAATCACATGTTTTATGTAATCTTCTTCCGGACACTGATCTCCATAAATTCGTTATAATTGGTTACTGGTTTGTGCAATAAATTACATGTTTTATGAAACCTTCCTCCGGGCACTGACCTCCCAAGATTAATTATAATTAGCTACTGGTGTTTGTAACAAATCGTATGTTTTATGCCTTCTTCCTCGGGGTACTGATCTCCCAAGATTAGTTATATTTAGTTACTTTTTTGTGTAATAAATCACATGATTTATGCAGTCTTCCTCCGGGAACTGGCTTGGATCCTGCTTACAATGATATACCTACAGCCCGTGGAGGAAACACTGACAACCTAAAGCCCGTGAAGGAAACACTGGCAACCTAAAGCCTGCACAAGAAACACTGACAACCTAAAGCCCGCACAAGAAACACTGGCAACCTAAAGCCTGCACAAGAAACACTGACAACCTAAAGCCCGCACAAGAAACACTGACAACCTAAAGCCCGCACAAGAAACAGTGGCAACCTAAAGCCTGCACAAGAAACACTGACAACCTAAAGCCCGCACAAGAAACACTGACAACCTAAAGCCCGCACAAGAAACACTGACAACCTAAAGCCCGCACAAGAAACACTGACAACCTAAAGCCCGCACAAGAAACACTGACTACCTAAAGCCCGCACAAGAAACACTGACAACATAAAGCCCGCACAAGAAACACTGACAACCTAAAGCCCGTGAAGGAAACACTGGCAACCTAAAGCCCGCACAAGAAACACTGACAACCTAAAGCCCGCACAAGAAACACTGACAACCTAAAGCCCGCACAAGAAACACTACAACCTAAAGCCCGCACAAGAAACACTGACAACCTAAAGCCCGCACAAGAAACACTGACAACCTAAAGCCCGCACAAGAAACACTGACAACCTAAAGCCCGTGAAGAAAACACTGGCAACCTAAAGCCCGCACAAGAAACACTGACAACCTAACGCCCGCACAAGAAACACTGACAACCTAAAGCCCGCACAAGAAACACTGACAACCTAAAGCCCGCACAAGAAACACTGACAACGTAAAGCCCGCACAATAAACACTGACAACCTAAAGCCCGCACAAGAAACACTGACAACCTAAAGCCCGTGAAGGAAACACTGGCAACCTAAAGCCCGCACAAGAAACACTGACAACCTAAAGCCCGCACAAGAAACACTGACAACCTAAAGCCCGCACAAGAAACACTGACAACCTAAAGCCCGCACAAGAAACACTGACAGCCTAAAGCCCGCACAAGAAACACTGACAACCTAAAGCCCGTGAAGGAAACACTGGCAACCTAAAGCCCGCACAGGAAACGCTGAGAACATAAAGCCTGTGCAGGAAACACTGGCAACCTAAAGCCCGCACAGGAAGCGCTGAGAATATAAAGCCTGTGCAGGAAACAATGACAACCTAAAGCCCGCACAGGAAACGCTGAGAACATATAGCCCGTGCAGGAAACAATGACAACCTAAAGCCCACGCAGGAAACACTGACAACCTACAGCCCGTGCAGGAAACAATGACAACCTAAAGCCCACGCAGGAAACACTGACAACCTACAGCCCGTGCAGGAAACACTGACAGCCTAACCCAGCCATCTTGTGTGTACTGTTGAATGATGGTCTGGCTACATCCTGAAATGCTTCTCATATTATTTGATTTTCCAGTACAGGCCTTGCACAACTTGATTATTTCAAAGTTTGTGAGGCTAATGAGAGCTCTACAACACAGTTCCAGTGAAAATGATCGGGAGAACTGTCTCTCCATCTACCTCACTCCGATGGATACTAACTCTTTTTTGGGCCTGAGTCAACATGAATGACAATGCAAGAGACTAAGAATTTAAAATAATGTTTCTTGTAGGATTCACCAAGCAAGCAAACAACATGCAAGTAAACGGTGGTTTCCGGTGCAGCGAACAACATTATTTTATATCTAATGTAAGGTGTATTTTTAATGACTGTGCAGTGTTTGAAAATATTGGCGGTCCAGGTTTTGTATTTACCCTCTGTAAAGTTCATGCAACATAATAGGTAAATACAAAACTTGGACCGGCAATATTTTCAAACATTGCACTGTCATTAAAATACACCCATTAGAAGTTAAAGTATGCGTGTTAGTGTATTAGCCAGGACGCCACGCTGATAATCACATGAGCTCTGTCGGACGAGGATTCAACGCCTGCGTTCGTCGTCCGCTAAGAGAGGGAAAGACTGGTAATCTATTCCTCCGTGCATTCACGCCCACAACATATGATGGTTCTAACACATCTCAGAACCAAGCAGATTTCTGCTACGGGACATATACAAATAATATAAAGTTATTAGTGGTGATTGTATCGGAAGATGTGATAAAGGAGACCCATGAAGTAGTACAGGGCGTATTTTTAATGCAGTGTTTGAAAATATTTCTGGTCCAAGTTTTGTATTTATCTGTTATATTGCATGAACTCTACAGGGGGTAAATACAAAACTTGGACCGGCAATATTTTCAAACACTGCAGTCATTAAAAATTCACCCTATATTTACTGGTGGTGGTGGGAGCCGCCGCAGACTAGTGGCTAGACACTCGCAAACCGATCACTTCGTCTTGGGTTCGATTCTTATCGGGGCGGATTCGATTTTGTACAATTAACCTTGGCTAGCAGGTCGACCCAGACTAAAATGGTACAAGATGTGTGTTGGGAAGTAAAGGCGGTCGGCTTCACACTGATCACTTCACCCACCGAGTGCCTACTGGTCAATAACAATATGGGTCCAGCTTCATGTGCCTAATGCGCTCTAAGGCGTGTACAACGGTCTTTACTTTATTGCTTGTTGTTTATATGGTTGTATTCCAAGATGTGATATAACAGTCCCATTAAGTTGTAGTTACTACGGTGGTTACATGGTTGTATTACAAGAAGTAGTATAAATATGCCATTAAGTTGTAGTTACTGCTAATGGTTGTATGGTTGTATTACAAGAAGTAATATAATTATTCTATTATGTGAAAGTTACTATGGTGGTTATTTGGTTGTATTACAATATTACACTAATTAGTAGTTACTAGTAGCGGTTGTATTACACGATGTGCTATAGACGATACAATAAATAGTAGTTACTAGTAGCGGTCGTATTACACGATGCGATATAGACGACACAATAAATAGTAGTTACTAGTAGAGGTTGTATTACACGATGTGATATAAACGATTCAATAAATAGTAGTTACTAATAGTGTTTGTATTACACGGTGTGATATAAGCGATACAATAAATAGTATTTGCTAGTAATGGTTGTATTACACGATGTGCTATAGATGAATAAATAGTAGTTACTAGTAGTGGTTGTATTACACGATGTGATATAGACGATACAATAAATAGTAGTTACTAGTAGTGGTTGTATTACACGATGTGATATACACGATACAATAAATAGTAGTTACTAGTAGTGGTTATATTACACGTTGTGATATAGAAGATACAATAAATAGTAGTTACTAGTAGTGGTTGTATTACACGATGTGATATAGACGATACAATAAATAGTAGTTAATAGTAGTGGTTGTATTACACTATGTGATATACACGATACAATAAATAGTAGTTACTAGTAGTGGTTGTATTACACGATGTGATTTAACGAATAAATAGTAGTTACTAGTAGCGGTTGTAATACACGGTATGATATAGACGATACAATAAATAGTAGTTACTAGTAGTGGGTGTATTACACGATGTGAAATAGACGATACAATAAATAGTAGTTACTAGTAGTGGTTGTATTACACGATATGATATAGACGATACAATAAATAGTAGTTACTCTTAGTGGTTGTATTACACGACGTGATATAGACGATACAATAAATAGTAGTTACTAGTAGTGGTTGTATTACACGATGTGATATAGACGATGTGTGTCAGGTCTTAGTCAGATATGACTGAGCTACCGTATAACAGTAGACGGTACTACCTGGTTTCTGTTAGCGCCGAACGTTGGGCGGCGCTTACCAAACCCGACACCCCACATTGTGCCAACGGCTTCGGGCGGAAGAGCGCAATTGGGAGGGTACAAGCCTTACCCTGGTGCGAGGAAATGCAAGCTAAAGACAAAATTGTCATGGCAGGGCAGACCAGGCCCTAAGCCTTGGTTGGCGACTGGTCTAGGATCGAAGCTCCGACAGGCGGACAGTTAGAGCATTGCTTTGCTGATCCGGCAGCTTCTGCAGCTTGTCTTGTTCCAGATGTAGGGGTGTTACCTTTCCTCTGGAGTGAACTAGGCAGGCCGAGAGAGGGATCATGCTGCATGGGCAACACATGATCTCTATATTTTAGCCCAGGCTTTGTGCTATGGAGACGCAACCTCTTGTGGGTTTGCCACCATTATTACTGCATATGCACCGACACTCGATGCCTCTGATGATGTGAAGGATTTGTTCTATGAGGAGTTAGACTCCGTGATCAAGGCAGTTCCAAAATCTGACTACATTTATATGCTCGGTGATTTCAATGCTCGTGTGGGCAAGAAGGACTCGAGTTCATGGCCAGTGTCCCTTGGAAAATACAACATCGGTCGCATGAATGAAAATGGGCAAAGGCTGCTGGAGCATTGCACCAGTAATGACCTATGTATTACAAACTCTTTTTTTTAAACAAAAGAGATGCATAAGGTCACATGGAAACATCCAAGATCCGGCCATTGGCACCAGCTGGACTTCATCATCACACGGAGACAACATCTGAACCATATATCATTGACTCGTAGTTACCACAGTGCTGACTGTGATACAGATCATTCTTTGGTTGTTGCAAGAGTTAGACTGAGACCAAAGAGAATCTACACAGCTAAACACAAATCTAGCCCCAGGATTAATATTATTAACACTCATGATCCTGAAAAGTGCTTTCAGTTTCAACAGCAACTTGAAGACGCTTTCACTGATACACCAGAAAATTGTACAGTAAATGAAAAGTGGGGTCAAATTAAGTAAACTCTTTATAAAACTGCCGTAGGGAGTTACGGCACTGTGGATCATAAGAGGCAGGACTGGTTTGCGGCCAACAGCGAGACTCTGCAGCCCTTGATTGATAAGAAGAAGAAAGCTCTCTTAAGAAACAAGGAGAGACCAACGCGTAACACTCTGAGTGAGCTAAGGCAAGCTAGGAAGGATGTGCAAAAGGCTGCCAGGCAGTGTGCAAATGATTACTGGATCAAGTTATGTGAGTCCATTAAAATCGCAAGTGATAAGGGAGACATAAGAAGCATGTATGAAGGAATAAAGAAAGCCTGTGGTCCAGTGATCAAAAGAAGTGCACCATTGAAAACCTTGACTGGAGAAGTCATCACTGATAAGAAACAGCAGATGGACAGATGGGTAGAGCACTATTTGGAGCTTTACTCAAGTGAGACCAAACTAGCGGATGATGCCCTTAACGCCATAGAGGCTCTACCAACTCTTGACCACCTGGACACACTTCCCACCATAACAGAAGTTAAGTGTGCTATAAATGAACTTGCATCTGGCAAGGCTCCAGGTAAGGATGGGATTCCAATAGAGGTTATCAGGAGTGAGCAAGACACACTCACTATACAAATCCACCAGCTAATAGAGCTATGCTGGCATGAAGGACAAGTCCCACAGGATTTCAAAGATTCAAGCATCATAACACTGTACAAGAACAAGGGCGATCGGAGCGACTGCAACAACTATAGGGGTATCTCACTTCTGTGTATTGTTGGAAAAGTATTTGCCAGAATTGTTCTGCGCAGACTTCAAGTCCTAGGAGATCAAGTCTACCCCGAATCACAGTGTGGCTTTCGACAGAACCGGTCTACCACTGATATGATATTCTCATTGCGACAAATGCAAGAAAAATGCCGTGAACAGAATCAACCACTGTTTATTGCCTTCATCGACCTCACAAAGGCATTTGATTTGGTCAGTCGTGAGGGTCTGTTCAAGGCACTAAAGAAGATTGGCTGCCCACCAACTCTTCTGTCCATTGTGGAATCGTTCCACACAGGCATGAAGGGTATAATCAAGTTTGATGGTGCAACTTCTGAAGAATTTGAAATCAAGAGTGGAGTTAAGCAAGGTTGTGTACTAGCTCCCACCCTCTTTGGAATATACTTTTCACTTCTACTGAAATATGCATTTCGTGATCAGGATGGTGGTATATACATTCACTCACGCTCAGATGGCGGCCTCTACAATGCTCAGAGATTGAAGGCTAAGACCAAAATTAGGAGGGTACTGATCAGAGAGTTGCTTTTTGCAGATGATGCTGCAGTTACGACCCACTCCGAGGAAGAATTGCAATGTCTACTATCTGCATTCTCCAATGCTTGTTCTGAATTTGGTTTAACAATTAGCAAAAAGAAGACACAGATTATGTCACAAGGTGCACATGGGGTACCATCAATCTTTATTGACGACGCCGAACTAGAGATAGTAGACCATTTTACATATCTAGGATCAGTGGTAAATAGCAAATTATCCCTAGATCAGGAAATCAACATCCGGATTGGTAAGGCAGCAACAACAATGAACAGGTTAAGAAAAAGAGTCTGGGAGAACAGGAAGCTTACTGCCAAAACAAAAGTCCTTGTCTATCAAGCCTGTGTCCTTAGTACTCTTCTCTATGGCAGTGAAACCTGGACAACTTACTCACACCAAGAGAACAATTTAAACAGCTTTCATATGCGGTGTCTGCGAAGAATTCTTGGTATTAAGTGGCAAGACAAAATCACAAATACTGAAGTATTGGAAAGATCAGGTTGTGTGACAGTTTATTCCATGCTCAGTCTTCGTAGGCTTAGATGGATAGGACATCTTAGGAGGATGGATGATGGTAGAATACCAAAGGATATCTTTTTTGGTGAATTACAGATGGGTAAGAGATCTCAGGGTCGGCCTCTACTACGATACAAAGATGTGTGTAAGCGGGACATGATTGATACAGGCATTGATAATGCACATTGGGAGCAAGTCGCCGCTGAACGTGTTGCATGGAGGGCAAATATCAGAAATGGAATAAAGTCAAAGGAGAAAATTATTGCAGAAAAGTCACACACCAAGCGTTTGAGACGTAAGATGGTGCATGATGGTGGAAATGACCACGTGTTCACATGCACCCACTGTGAACGGACATTTACAGCGCAAATTGGCCTTATCAGTCACACTCGCTACCGCCATAGTTAAAAGTTATTATGCCTTTTTATAGCACAAACTATCGTCTGTCAAGACGGCAAGGTGCCAATGAATGAATGATATAGACGATACAATAAATAGTAGTTACTAGTAGTGGTTGTATTACACGATGTAATATAAACGATACAATAAATACTAGTTACTAATAGTGTTTGTATTACACGATGTGATATAGACGATACAATAAATAGTAGTTACTAGTAGTGGTTGTATTACACGATGTGATATAAACGATACAATAAATAGTAGTTACTAGTAGTGGTTGTATTAAACGATGTGATAAAGACGATACAATAAATAGTAGTTACTAGTAGTGCAATGGTTCTCAACCTATGGGGAATTTCCCCCCCCCCCCCCGGAGGGAATTTTAGGGTTTCCAGGGGGCGGGGGGAATGAAGATCATTTCAAGATCGCATTAATACAAGAACCGATTACTTTATTTTGCTTTTCCCTTCATACTTTACAGTTATGCACGTCTCATCCTTCTAAGATTCATTTTATAAAGTAAGTAGACCCACAAATCACGTTTTATGTGGATGTCTAGACCTGTTTTAACATATTTACCTTCCATTTTTACATATACTGTGTAGGGGTGGGAGGATTTTTAGGTAGGAAATATGAAAGGGGGGTAATGATGTTCTGAAAATATGGTGAAGGTGGGCATGGGCCAAATGTGTGATAGGAAGGGGGGGGGGATGACGTTCTTAAAATATGGTGAAGGGGGGCACGGGCCAAAAAAGGTTGAGAACCACTGTAGTAGTGGTTGTAATACACGATGTGATATATTCGATACAATAAATAGTAGTTACAAGTAGTGGTTGTATTACACGATGTGATTTAACGAATAAATAGTAGTTACTAGTAGTGGTTGTATTACACGATATGATATAGACGATACAATAAATAGTAGTTACTAGTAGTGGTTGTATTACACGATGTGATATAGACGATACAATAAATAGTAGTTACTAGTAGTGGTTGTATTACACTATGTGATATACACGATACAATAAATAGTAGTTACTAGTAGTGGTTGTATTACACGATGTGATTTAACGAATAAATAGTAGTTACTAGTAGTGGTTGTATTACACGATATGATATAGACGATACAATAAATAGTAGTTACCAGTAGTGGTTGTATTACAGGATGTGATATAGACGATACAATAAATAGTAGGTACTAGTAGTGGTTGTATTACACGATGTGATATACACGATACAATAAATAGTAGTTACTAGTAGTGGTTGTATTACACGATATGATATAGACGATACAATAAATAGTAGTCACTCTTAGTGGTTCTATTACACGATGTGATATGGACGATACAATGAATAGTAGTTACTAGTAGTGGTTGTATTACACGATGTGATATAGACGACACGATAAATAGTAGTTACTAGTAGTGGTTGTATTACACGATGTGATATAGACGATACAATAAATAGTAGTTACTAGTAGTGAATGTATTACACGATGTAATAAAAACGATACAATAAATACTAGTTACTAATAGTGTTTGTATTACACGATGTGATATAAGCGATACAATAAATAGTAGTTGTTAGTAGTAGTTGTATTACACGATGTGCTATAGATGAATAAATAGTAGTTACTAGTAGTGGTTGCATTACACGATGTGATATAGACGATACAATAAATAGTAGTTACTAGTAGTGGTTGTATTACACGATGTGACATACACGATACAATAAATAGTAGTTACTAGTAGTGGTTGTATTACACGATGTGATATACACGATACAATAAATAGTAGTTACTAGTTGTGGTTGCATTACACGATGTGATATACACGATACAATAAAAAGTAGTTACTAGTAGTGGTTGTATTACACGATGTGATATAGACGATACAATAAAAAGTAGTTACTAGTAGTGGTTGTATTACACGATGTGATATACACGATACAATAAATAGTAGTTACTAGTAGTGGTTGTATTACATGATGTGATATAGACGATACAATAAATAGTAGTTACTAGTAGTGGTTGTATTACACGATGTGATATAGACGATACAATAAATAGTAGTTACCAGTAGTGGTTGTATTACACGATGCGATATAGACGACACAATAAATAGTAGTTACTAGTAGTGGTTGTATTACACGATGCGATATAGACGACACAATAAATAGTAGTTACTAGTAGTGGTTGTATTACACGATGTGATATAGACGATACAATAAATAGTATTTACTAGTAGTGGTTGTATTACACTATGTGATATACACGATACAATAAATAGTACTTACTAGTAGTGGTTGTATTACACGGTGTGATTTAACGAATAAATAGTAGTTACTAGTAGTGGTTGTATTACACGATATGATATAGACGATACAATAAATAGTAGTTACTAGTAGTGGTTGTATTACACTGTGTGATATAGACGATACAATAAATAGTAGTTACTAGTAGTGGTTGTATTACACGATATGATATAGACGATACAATAAATAGTATTCACTCTTAGTGGTTCTATTACACGATGTGATATGGACGATACAATGAATAGTAGTTACTAGTAGTGGTTGTATTACACGATGTGATATAGACGACACAATAAATAGTAGTTACTAGTAGTGGTTGTATTACACGATGTGATATAGACGATACAATAAATAGTAGTTACTAGTAGTGAATGTATTACACGATGTAATATAAACGATACAATAAATACTAGTTACTAATAGTGTTTGTATTACACGATGTGATATAAGCGATACAATAAATAGTAGTTGTTAGTAGTAGTTGTATTACACGATATTATATAGACGATACAATAAATAGTAGTCACTCTTAGTGGTTCTATTACACGATGTGATATGGACGATACAATGAATAGTGTTACTAGTAGTGGTTGTATTACACGATGTGATATAGACGACACAATAAATAGTAGTTACTAGTAGTGGTTGTACTACACGATGTGAAATAGACGATACAATAAATAGTAATTACTAGTAGTGGTTGTATTACACTATGTGATATACACGATACAATAAATAGTAGTTACTAGTAGTGGTTGTATTACACGATGTGATTTAACGAATAAATAGTAGTTACTAGTAGTGGTTGTATTACACGATATGATATAGATGATACAATAAATAGTAGTTACCAGTAGTGGTTGTATTACAGGATGTGATATAGACGATACAATAAATAGTAGGTACTAGTAGTGGTTGTATTACACGATGTGATATACACGATACAATAAATAGTAGTTACTAGTAGTGGTTGTATTACACGATATTATATAGACGATACAATAAATAGTAGTCACTCTTAGTGGTTCTATTACACGATGTGATATGGACGATACAATGAATAGTGTTACTAGTAGTGGTTGTATTACACGATGTGATATAGACGACACAATAAATAGTAGTTACTAGTAGTGGTTGTACTACACGATGTGATATAGACGATACAATAAATAGTAGTTACTAGCAGTGAATCTATTACACGATGTAATAAAAACGATACAATAAATACTAGTTACTAATAGTGTTTGTATTACACGATGTGATATAAGCGATACAATAAATAATAGTTGTTAGTAGTAGTTGTATTACACGATGTGCTATAGATGAATAAATAGTAGTTACTAGTAGTGGTTGTATTACACGATGTGATATAGACGATACAATAAATAGTAGTTACTAATAGTGGTTGTATTACACGATGTGACATACACGATACAATAAATAGTAGTTACTAGTAGTGGTTGTATTACACGATGTGATATACACGATACAATAAATAGTAGTTACTAGTAGTGGTTGTATTACACGATGTGATATAGACGATACAATAAATAGTAGTTACTAGTTGTGGTTGCATTACACGATGTGATATACACGATACAATAAAAAGTAGTTACTAGTAGTGGTTGTATTACTTGATGTGATATAGACGATACAATAAAAAGTAGTTACTAGTAGTGGTTGTATTACACGATGTGATATACACGATACAATAAATAGTAGTTACTAGTAGTGGTTGTATTACATGATGTGATATAGACGATACAATAAATAGTAGTTACTAGTAGTGGTTGTATTACACGATGTGATATAGACGATACAATAAATAGTAGTTACCAGTAGTGGTTGTATTACACGATGCGATATAGACGACACAATAAATAGTAGTTACTAGTAGTGGTTGTATTACACGATGTGATATAGACGATACAATAAATAGTAGTTACTAGTAGTGGTTGTATTACACTATGTGATATACACGATACAATAAATAGTAGTTACTAGTAGTGGTTGTATTACACGATGTGATTTAACGAATAAATAGTAGTTACTAGTAGTGGTTGTATTACACGATATGATATAGACGATACAATAAATAGTAGTTACCAGTAGTGGTTGTATTACAGGATGTGATATAGACGATACAATAAATAGTAGGTACTAGTAGTGGTTGTATTACACGATGTGATATACACGATACAATAAATAGTAGTTACTAGTAGTGGTTGTATTACACGATATGATATAGACGATACAATAAATAGTAGTTACTCTTAGTGGTTGTATTACACTACGTGATATAGACGATACAATAAATAGTAGTTACTAGTAGTGGTTGTATTACACGATGTGATATAGACGATACAATAAAGAGTAGTTACTGGTAGTGGTTGTATTACACAATGTGATATAGACGATACAATAAATAGTAGTTACTAGTAGTGGTTGTATTACACGATGTGATATAGACGATACAATAAATAGTAGTTACTAGTAGTGGTTGTATTACACGATGAAATAAAAACGATACAATAAATAGTAGTTACTAATAGTGTTTGTATTACACGATGTGATATAAACGATACAATAAATAGTAGTTACTAGTAGTGGTTGTATTACACGATGTGATATAGATGAATAAATACTAGTTACTATTCATTCATTCATTCAGTAGCATGTCCTTTGCAGAACCTCGCTGCCATAACCACCTTCCGGAAAACCTCTCGATCATAAGCAAGATGTCCTGCGTCTGATACACCCATCTGGAGATCATCCGCCACATCCTGCACCCATCTTCTCTTTGGCCTTCCTTTTCCTCTCTTCCCAGGCATATATCCTTCCAATATTGTTCTCTCCAAACTTTCGTGACGTTTCGAGTGACCAAAATATTTCAATTTTCTTTGTTTTATCGTCTTTAATAGCCAACCTTCAGTATTCAATTCTTTAAGTATGGATGCATTTGTTCTTTTCTTTACCCAAGATATTCTTAGAATTCGTCTATAACATTTATATTCAAAGGCATTTATGCGCTGTTCAGCTTGTTTAGTAAGTGTCCATGTCTCACAGGGGTATGTTGCAATGGGAAAGATGCATGTTCTTAAAAATATAAATTTTGTAGTTCTGTCTGTCCCACTCCATAATTTATTCAGTTGTTTTAGTCTTTGAAGAGCAATTGATAGTCGCCGTTTAATTTTTGTCATCGTGTCAACGTTGTTGGTAATCAGTGACCCAAGATATTCAAAATGTTCCACCACCTCCAATTTTTCCCCATTAACGTATATTTCTTTCTCCATAGTAGTTTTGTCTGTATGCATTATTTTTGTTTTTGCTATGTTAAGATATAAGTTGTGATTTTCACTATTCAATTGGATTGAGGCTATTAGGTTTTCTATGCCATTCTGTGTTGGGGATAGTAATACTGTATCATCAGCATATCAAATCTCTGGTATGTCATGACCGCCGTTATTTAAGGCTTCATATAGCTCCCTGTTTATATCATCTCTTACATTTCTCATTATATTTTCGGCGTACAGGTTAAACAAATAGGGTGACAGCACGCAGCCCTGACGGACTCCTTGTTTGATGTCAAACCAATCTGATGTCTCGCCATCTATTCTAATTGCTGCTTGTTGGTCTAGATACAACATTTTTATGAGTTGTACTACATGTGATGGAAAGCCCATATTCCTCATGATTTCCCAAAGTTTCTGATGTTCTACACAGTCAAATACCTTTGAATAATCCACAAAACATTAGAATAGATTTACATTAAATTCTCTGCACTTCTCTATTATTAAACGCATGATGAGTATATGAAAGAAAATATGAAACAAGGATCACACATGCGAATTATATTTTCATGCGATTATCGTACACATCACCTTTTGATTTCCTAACAGAGTGAGGTGGTGGCGAAACATTTCATCTTAGCAAAATAATTCAAGAGGGATTAACAGTTTTTAAAGCTAATTCATGTATTTAAAGAAAGTAAAGGACTTATTTCTACGTCTTCATCCGTATTCGGTATATGGTGCTAGCTACATATTTGTATCGACTAATCGACGCTCGATGGGTCATGTTATCAGTAAGATGCCGGTCGTCGTTACCTTCCAAGTCATCTCTTGTATCATGTAAGACTGGGTCAACCTGCGAGCCCGTGACAATTAAAAATGATTCCCTTCCACTGTGGGCATTCGACAAAATAACCAAATGTGTGTACAGCAGCACGATAATCGACTACCATTATTACGAATGTCTACTACTACTACTACCACTGCTGCTGCTATTACTACTACTTCTACTACTACTACTACTACTACTACTACTACTACTACTACTACTACTACTACTACTACTACTACTACTACTACTACTACTACTACTACTACTACTACTACTGCTGCTGCTGCTGCTGCTGCTGCTGCTGCTACTGCTACTGCTACTGCTACTAATACTACTGCTTCTGCGGCTTCTCCTCCTCCTCCTCCTCCTCCTCCTACTACTACTACTACTACTACTACTACTACTACTACTACTACTACTACTACTACTACTACTACTACTACTACTACAGTTGCAGCTACCATTACTACTATTTGTAGTACTGCATCTTTCATATCCACCATCACAACTGTTCCTACTACTGCTTGCTGTTACTACGACTGTATTAGATCGTATACACGACAGAACGACCCAGTTCGTAAAGCATTATCCTTGTGTAGACGCGATGGCATCTGTGCCTTGTGCATTACTCCCAGCATTTACTTGCACTCACTGTATTCTCTCATTCTCACCATGAATAACAATGTATTAAATGTGTAGTTATTTACTGCAGGTGTATAAGAGGCAGTCTGACTTCTTCTGGGACAATAATGTAAACTAATTATCAATTATGTTGCCACTGAAATTCATATTCTTTTCACCAGGCACATCATTGGCACCTTTCCGTCTTGACAGACAATAGTTTGGTACATTGTGCTTCAAAAAGGCTTAATAACTACAACCCATGGCGGTGGCGAGTGTGGCTGGTAAGGCCAATTCGTGCTATAAATATTCGTCCACAGTGGATGCATGTGAACACATGGTCATTTCCACGATCATGCACCTTCTTACGTCCCTCACGCTCTGTGTGTGATTTATCTACAATCATTTGATTCACCAGGCACATACAGAAAGAAATGAAGATAACATTTCACGGTTCATGCTTATTTGTATAAATAACGCGATAGAAACAAATATGGTGTGATTTCAGTAGAAAGACTCACAATTGGAAATATAGTCTTATTGCTTCTGTGTGAATGTGTGTGTTTGTGTGTGTGTGTGTGTGAGAGAGAGAGAGAGAGAGAGTCTGTGTGTGAGAGAGTGTGTGAGAGAGTGTGTGAGAGAGTGTGTGAGAGAATAGAGACCGTGAGAGAGAGTGTGTGTGTATGAGAGCGAGAGAGAGAGAGAGAGAGAGAGAGAGAAGGGAGGGAGGGAAAAGTCGGTTAAAAGTTGACAGGGTCGACTTCATTGCACCGGGTTGTTATCCCATATGGCTCGGTCTCTTTCCGCAGCACGGAAAGCCTCGCACAAAGCACGAACTCCGTAGCTCCAGTGACGCCCATAGGAGCTTCCGAAATAAATGTACTCGTGCACTGGTGGACACGGCCCGGATTCGAACCCACAATCTTCGGATCCCGAGGCTGACGGCTTGACCACTTCGCCACGGAGACATCCAGAGAGATAGAGAGAGAGAGAGAGAGAGAGAGAGAGAGAGAGAGAGAGAGAGAGAGAGAGAGAGAGAGAGATGAAAGAAGAGAATCGTTAATTTGTACGAAACGTGGCTATCATTTAATGTATTTTAGTATGAATGAACGGAATAGAATGTTTCTCTCGTACACAAATCACCGAATAATCACAGAAATGTCGTAATTAACTAATTAACTCTATTTTATTTAGAAGACATACATTGAATCATATACTAGATGTGCCCCGTTGTTTGGCTGTGTGTAGGTAACTTTCTGTAGCCGCGATAGTGCACTCCCCCGCCGGGAGTTTATGTGTTCTAATTTCCACAGAGACGGGGACTTTTTACACTTGACCAGCGCTCCCATGTCGACCCAGTCTAACCCGGGTCCAAGGAAATGTTCTGGGAAGTAAAGGCGTGACATTGACACCATTACCTATCTAGAGCCGATTGGTCTATAAAACATGCCACTGGCACCCTTCCCTGACATTACTTATATAATCGGATCCCTGATTTTACTTATGTAAACGTATCTCTCCCTAACTTTACTTTTAAATAATCGGATCCCTGACTTCACTTATATAAACGTATCCCTCCCTGACTTTACTTATATAAACGTAACTCTCCCTGACTTTACTTATATAAACGTAACTCTCCCTGACTTTACGTATGTAAACGTATCTCTCCCTGACTTTACTTACATAAACGTATCCCTCCCTGACTTTACTTTTAAAAAATCGGATCCCTGACTTTACTTATATAAACGTATCCCTCCCCGACTTTACTTATATAAATATAACTCTCCCTGACTTTACTTATATAAACGTATCCCTCCTTGACTTTACTTATATAAATCTAACTCTCCCTGACTTTCAATCAATCAATCATGTGCCATGCCGGAAAGCGTGGGCGGTCATGACTCGCCATTTCACTCGATCACCAGTGTACGCCTCGATCACCACTCGATCACCACTCCCGGACTTTACTTATATAAATGTATCTCTCCCTGACATTACTTATATAATCGGACCCCAGACTTCACTTATATAATCGGACCCCAGACTTTACTAATATAATCGGACCCCAGACTTTACTTATATAATCGGATCCCAGACTTTACTTATATAATCGGATCCCAGACTTTACTTATAATATCGGACCCCTGACTTTACTTATGTAAACGTATCTCTCCCTAACTTCACTTATATTAACGGGTCCCTCCCTGACTTTACTTATACAACCGTATCCCTCCCTGACTTTACTTATATAAATGTATCTCTCCCTGACATTACTTATATAATCGGATCCCAGACTTTACTTATAATATCGGACCCCTGACTTTACTTATATAAATGTATCTCTCCCTAACTTTACTTATATAATCGGATCCCTGACTTTACTTATGTAAACGTATCTCTCTATGACTTTACTTATATAAACAAATCCCTTGGTTTACTTATATAAACGTGACCCTCCCTGACTGTATTTATATAAACGTATCCCCTACTTTACTTATTTGAACGGATCCCTGACTTTACTTTTATAAACAGATCCATTACTTATATAAAACGGATGTCTTACTTTACTTATATAAACGCATCACTCTTACTTTACTTACTTAAACGGATGCCTTACTTTACTTACTTAGCATCCTATTGCTTAATATCATCTCTACTATTAGTATTTGCAGTGGGACCTGATACAAACACCGCTGATCGATAAATTGATAGGCAGACTGGCAGTTGACAATTTACAGTTTGTTTACCCGTTTCCCTCAACCAGTCAAGGTCGAGATTGTCCTAAATGCAAGCAAATATCCACATGGGCTGGCTACTCTGCTGATGTGTTTATTACAATGACGATCGATGGACCCACCCAGGGGCGATCAGAGATCAAGCTGCATTACCAACACTCTCGTGCCCTTGTGTGTGTTGTGTCTGGTGTCTCGCCGAGACCTCAAAACATGCCGGGGCAATATTTTGACAGGTCTTCATGAAATAAACAAGCCCAAAGTAAGCTAGGGATCCGCTAAGTGTAGTGGCTAGCTCTCTAGCCTGTCGAGTCGTAGTCATATGTTCCAATCCCCACCGAGACGGATTTATAAAAAGCGATCTGAGTTCCCAAAAAGTAAAGGAGTCTAAACACAGAAGCCATACATAAAATATTGCACGATTTCTTGCCTGGAATATTACGTTGTATCTCGCCAGGTGTAATTTGCAGAGGTATACATCCGTTTATGTGAAAATTAAATGATAATTTGGCTGAAATATGACATTACGCGAATGTGTAGAACATTATATCCATGGAAGTCTAACGGAAGATACAGGTTGTATTTTTAATGACTGTGGGGTTTTTGAGAATATTGCCGTTCCAAGATTTGTATTTAACTTGTATGTTGCATGAACTCCACAGCGGGTAAAAACAAAACTTAGAAGGGCAATATTGTCAAACATCCCACAGTCATTAAAAGTACACCCTTTATATGCCTCTGCAGTATGCACCTGACGAGATGCGGTGAAAAATGGCAGGCTAGAAATCGTGGAATATTGTGTTTATGGCCTCTGTGTTGAAATGCATTACTGGAACACATTGTTTTGAAGTAAAGGAATCTTTGTACGATTTCTTGGTTGCTTGAAGAACTAGAGACTGGCGATTTCTTGGTTTCTTGAAGAACTAGAGACTGGCGATTTCTTGGTTGCTTGAAGAACTAGAGACTGGCGATTTCTTGGTTGCTTGAAGAACTAGAGACTGGCGATTTCTTGGTTGCTTGAAGAACTAGAGACTGGCGATTTCTTGGTTGCATGAAGAACTAGAGACTGAAGGTGTTTTGGATGCTTGAAGAACCTGTGCTGGTGATGTCTTGGTTGCTTTTTTTATCTCTTGTGTTGAACTCAAGCGTATTCAACACTGGACTGATTTGTGTGTGTGTGTGTGTGTGTGTGTGTGTGTGCGTGCGTGTGTGTGTGTGTGTGTTTGGGTGGGTGGGTGGGTCTGATTTCTCTATTATAGTGTCTTCCTACCAGCAAACGAACCCATTTCCACTTCTCAGGAACGTGTAATTTTCGTCCCTATGTCAAGGACGCGAAGTCAACCTTTAAGTCCAGCTGGCCGGTGTAGTTCGAGAGCCCCCGACCTCACCATCAACGCACCGAAAGTGTAATAGATATTGTTCTTAACGTTTAAACATTTCGACTGCTGTGTCGTGGTTGCTTGTGGTATCTTGATTGCTTGAAGAACTGAATACTGGTGCTGTCTTGGTTCTCCTTCTGTAGGCAAAACACCCACTATTCTGAGCCTGCTTGTGAGCTCTCCTTGCGATGAGAGCAAGAATGCAGTGTTGATTGTCTGTGATCAATTTTAGTACTCTCATAAGTTCCATAGCATGCAACGATTGCATTCCTAAACAATTTCACCACAGGGAGACCATTCGATCCTCCATTTGCTAGCTAAACTAGCTTCTGCCTCAATGAAAACCCTGGGGAGGTGAAGCCCGATTCTAGGACATCCTTTAGCTTCTTTGCATCCCCTGGAATTAGTCAGATTGGATTATTGTCAATGTGCTTATTTATGGACTTGTTTTGATTAGCATTCTAATGGTGATGTTTGTATTAGACTGTTTTAGTTTTCCATCATAACAGACGACTACTTCGACGGCTCGCGGCAGTGCGGTGGCTAGTTCGCTTACCCGCCGGTCCAGTGGTGATGTGTTGGAATTCCCACAGAGAACGGGATTGTTTTCATTGACCTGGGCTCCTAGGTCCACGCAGCCTAAATTGGGTAACAGAAAATGTCCTGGGAAGTAGAGGCGGGCGGCGTGATCCTGGACAAATCGCCCATCAAGTGCGACTGGACTATATATATATTGGATTAGCACATTGTACCCAATAGCTTTGGTGCGAAAAGGGACCTTTCACTTTCGTTTTACTGATAAATTTCGGATTATCTTCTGTAAGCCTGATTCTGTGTGGTCTAAATTGTTCTAGGTGTATTATGCACACATGTGCATGTTTTAAAGAGCAGAAGATTGTTATAAGAATTACTTTAGTAGCAGTGGTAATGCCGGCTGGGAGTAAGTACAAACCTTCTTTCGCACTTTATCCCTCAGTGGGGCTTAGGCCACCAGCCAACTTGCTCCAAGCCCTCCTATCCTTAGCAACCCCATGCAGCTTCACCGTTGTCCTCCCCATATTATTCATTTCTGTATCTACTTCTCTTCTTCATGTGTATTTGATTTTGCTGTGTGTTTTTGATTACTTGTACACGGTGATTTCCAGATAAATACCTTTCTAGTTAAAATACCGTCAGGTTTTCTCATTGTGTGTCCTATCTTCGGCCAGCATCGTTTCTTCACCTACGAATTAGAGGGGGGGGGGGGGAGGGGAATGTGTGGTCTCGAGGTATGATGTCCGCTTCGAGTGCTGGAGGTCACGGGTTCAAGCCTCGGTGAGGACCGCGATATTTTCACTTGGACTTCTAGTAACAGAATTTACCCTGGTCTCTGGGTAGTGAGATCGGACGCTCATGTGTATTGTTGAGCAAGTAAAATTTCCCTTGGCAGTTGGAAATCGAAAAAGAGTAGCCTAAAGGCGCTGCCCGGGAAAAATTTCGAGTTAAAAACCGATCCAAAGTTTTTTCAGGATCCTCGCCGGTGCTATGGAGTTCGTGCACTTACCTGAGATTCTCCGCACTAAGACTTGAGTTAGGAGTAGAACGGAGCATTTATGGGTTACACCAGTGTGTCATGATGTTGATCCATCGACTAAACTAAACTAGTATATGTCCTATCGAGGGACAGTATCTTTTCTCCACCTACAAATTCGCGCGTATTTGTCGGTACGCGGTACATTGGTGGTTATGTCATACCATTATATTCCTTCTATATTGCGTTCGTACAGTTACTGAATTTTTGACGTTTATTTGTAATTGTATTCGTTGTTCTCCATGTAAGTCATTCGCTGATTGTTTAAGCATGAATTATGCAGACAGACAAATTAACTAACAAATGATAATATCACTGCGTGGATTTCAATAAGGCCAACAATGATTCATGGTAGTTTGTGGATACAAGTGAAAATATGATAAGTGGCAGGAAGAAAATCGATGAAACGGTCAAAAGGGAAGCTTTGGCAATTGATAACTGACAACCGAAACACATTATCTGAACGTGGAAAGGGCAGAGGTTAATAAACAAAGACGTGTGTATATCAGAAAATACACAATGGAATTCTCGCGTGTTCCTGCCTGAAGATCACTGGAATAACATGAGGTTGTTTATAGAATAAATGTCTCAGAAGTTCAATATCAATTATCTGTTTCTCCTTCACCTCCTTTTCTCACGTTTAAACCACCATCAACTCCTCCTCCTCCTTCACCTACTACTACTACTACTACTACTACTACTACTACTACTACTACTACTACTACTACTACTACTACTACTACTACTATTATTACAACTACTAATACTACTACTACTACTACTACTACTACTACTACTACTACTACTACTACTACTACTACTACTACTACTACTATTATTACAACTACTACTACTACTACTACTGCTGCTGCTGCTGCTACTACTACTACCACCACTACTTCTACCTCTACTACTATTACTATAACTACTACTACTACCACCACCACCATCATCATCACCACCACCACCACCATCACCACCACCACCACCACCACTACTACTACTACTACTACTACTACTACTACTACTACTACTACTACTACTAATGCCACTACTTCTACCACTACTACTATTACTATTACTACTACTACCACCACCACAACAACAACAACAACAACTACTACTACTGCTACTACTACTACTACTACTACTACTACTACTACTACTACTACTACTACTACTACTACTACTGCCACTACTTCTACCACTACTACTATTACTATTACTACTACTACCACCACCACAACAACAACTACTACTACTACTTCTACTACTACTACTACTACTACTACTACTACTACTACTACTACTACTACTACTACTAATACTACTACTACTACTACTACTACTACTACTACTACTACTGCTGCTGCTGTTGCTGCTGCCACTATTATTACCACTACTACTTCTAATACTATTACTACTGCTACTACTACTACTTCTCCTATGACAACAACTAGAAATTTGGTAAAAGAAAACTATTCAGGATATGAATTTCCATCTTTTATTTTAGAGTACTCCAGTTTCTCCATTATCAAGCTGCTACTTTACGTTGTGTTTGTTTATAAAAGACACTTTCTTGGCCTGTCAGAAAGACTTACAATCTTCAGATAACATGAGTCACAGATATTGATTGGCATGTATAGATAATGTTGTCTAGAAAGTAGATGTCCGTGACAACACCAGCCACATTTGACTGCCCCGGGGGTTACCAAATACTCCTCAGTTTAACCATTGCCATCTTGTTCCGTTAGTGTCGATCCAACTGACGTGGTAGATAATGTCTCGTCATGGGTGTCTCAGTCCCCAGTGCTATTTATCAATTCACCTATTAACGTCTTTTTACACCACGATGTAAGACTGACTAGAATACTTTGTTTCTGACTTCCAATGTGTCTTGGCCCACAGATCTATTTCTCTCTGCCTGTCTTATATCCAAGATGAATGTCTGGTGCAGTGGTTCTCAACCGGTGGGGAATCTCCCCCCCCCCCCGGGGGGGGGGGGGAATTTTAGGGTTTCCAGGGGGGGGGGATGAAGACCATTTCAAGATCGCGCTAATACAAGAACCGATTACTTGATATTGTTTTTCCCTTCATACTTTACGGTTAAGTACGTCTCATCCTTCTAAAATTCATTTTATAAAGTAAGTAGACCCACAAATCATGTTTTATGTGGATGTCTAGACTTGTTTTAGTATGTGCTATTAAATTTACCTTACATTTTTACGTATACTGTGTAGGGGTGGGGGATTTTTAGATAGGAAATATGAAAGGGTGGGGGGATGACGTTCTGAAAATACAGTGAAGGGGGGAGAACGGGCCAAATTTTTGATAGGAGGGGGGGGGGGTGGCGTTCTGAAAATATGGTGAAGGGGGGCACGGGCCAAAAAAGGTTGAGAAATATTGGTCTAGTGTATCTTAGACTCAAGAAGAATAACGTAATCAGCCATGGAGAGTCGAGGTTGCGTAATGTCTAGAATGCTTGCTTGTCGGTCCTGTAGTTATTCGGTCGAATCCCCATTGAAACGCTGTTTTTAATTGATTCAGTGCCGAAGGATAATGTGTCGTGAAATATCACCTTCCATTTAGTCAGAAGGAAGATATATCGCATAAACAAATCATCGTGTTATTTGTTTCGTTTGGTGGTATCTTCCGCAATTCCAATGTTAAGTGAAAGGAAATTGACATTACAATACTTGTTGTTGTGATTGTGTTGCATGTTTGGTCCATACCAACTTTATGTTTGGCACTGAATCAATTAAATTTGCCATGGACTCCCAGCTCGGTCCAGTCTAAAAGTGATATTTGGAAATGTTCTGGAAAGTAAAGGCGGCACACTGACCACATCGCCCATCGGGTAGTATACAATATTTTGTTTTCTCTCTACATGTATACTATTTTTTACACATCCTGCGTACGTGCACATAATTGTTCATCGATCTTGATGCTACCATAACCATCCAAGACTGGTACAAACTCAGACACTGATACCCTTCCTCTCTAGTTCATCCTCGGCCCATCATCCGCTGTGGCCATATGATCCGGTGCCTCTTCATTGCCTGCCCATTTCTGCCTCTTTCACACGTACTTCCGTGCACCCCTCCGCCTTTTCCCAAATGCATATACATTACATGTTCTCTGGACCGCTCCCACCCGCCTCCTTACATGACGGCACATCCCCGTATTGCAGGCTATAATATAATCGTATTCTTATCAGCATTCAGTTTCATATTCGGAGCCTAAGAAATAAGTAATACAAGTTTCTTTTATGTTTCTTTTATACTGCGTATTATAGCTCAGTATTGTCACTGTGCCGTCTCCCTGGCCTTGGTGTTTAACGTCTTTCTCCGTAATTCCTATACTCTCGTGAGTAACGTGACGTGCGCGAAAATCCGTGGCGTTTCTAGCCGCGTCGGTACCTTACGAGGTATGTGAGCCGGTCGCTCAGAAAGCAATGGCAAACTACTGAGCTTGCCAAGAAATCAACAATCAGCTGAAAGATGCTTGCTTGCTTGCTTGCTTGTGTTCATTGGCTTGAGCTCCAACGCAAAGTCCTGTATGTCGGATGAAGGCATCCTGTTGTCCAACATCAGTATGATGTCATACAGGACCTGAGGTTTGCGTGAGTATCCGTTGTCCCATGTCTGGCTTATTGGTGTGCAGACTGGTGGTTCCTCGCCATACAGGCAGACACTCTCCGACTTCGGAGGAATCGGCGATCCTATTGACTTCAGCCAGGACCCCGAAGGGACCTGTTGCCCAGGACGCTCGGCGAGGACGCGTCAATAGGTCTTGGCCAGTATATAACCCGGCCCTGGTGCCTTGGAAACACCTCTGCGTCCCAGCTGAAAGATGCTGATGTTGACAGCGATGTCCTGTAAAGGATGTGCGAACAAAACAAAACAAATAAATTGTCACTGTAGGCGTAACACAGAAAAGTGTTATGCTTCACGGTGAAAGCAGTAGGACAAAAGGAGAAGTAGATAACCACTGCAGTGTCATCTCCGTGGTTTATATGCTGTTTGTTTCTTTGTTTTTGTTTGCTGATGAAGGCTTGTCACCGCAACGACCTCTGTTTTCAGTAATTGTATTGTGTAAAGCTACCCTAGACTGTGTTGTTATATCGATGGGTCTATAGAAACGTGGGGCTAAAAGCTTAACGCGTCGCAAGGATTCTTTGCTGTTACTGTCTTTACTTATTTATCTTCTCCGTGGCGAAGTAGTCAAGCCGTCTGACTCGGGCTTCTAAGGTTGTGGGTTCGATTCCGCGCCGCATCCTTTGGTTCGCGAGTGCATTTTCTTTGGAGACTCCTGGGGTTGTCGCTGGAGCTAAGGAGTTCGTTCTTTGTGCGACGCTTTCGGCAGCCCGCGCTGCGGAAAGAGACCGAGCCATATGGGATAAAAACCCGTTGCAAAGAAGTCGACCCTGTCGACTATTAAGCGACTTTTTTATGAATCTCAACTGTCCATTGTAATAATTAGCATCCTACTGTGTGATTTCAATATATGTTGTAGCTGATTTAATAATTCAGTATAGTGTGAATAGCCAAGTGGAGCTGGCAACATATCTCTCTACATACCTCAGTCTTTAGCGTTCTAGATCAATTCTCTTGATGATATTCCTCCATGCCATAACTTTACACCATCAAACATTACTTCCTTCGGTCAGACTTTGCTTCTTCTACCGCTTAAATGTCCAGTCGTGACGATGTTCCTTCTTCGCCTTATGTGTCCACAATCTGATCTTTCAATGATAGATGTTTACTACATTTTCATCACCATCAAGTGCCATGCCGACTGGCGTAGACGTTCGTGACTCTCCACAGATGTCGGGTTTTGGTTTTCTGGATCAACTCTGCCGTTGAAATTCCTCCATGCCACCATCAAGCATCATTTCTCGTGGTCTGTCTCTGCTTCTCTTCCCCTCGATCTTTCCAATTATTACTATGTTCTCTAATGCCTCTCTTCTCATCACATGATCCAAACAAAAAAAGCGGTTTGTCTCATTCTTATTGTTGTATATAATGTTCTAGTTCATTAGATTCTTACAGGCATTCGTTATTAGTTACTCCGGCAGCCCAAGGAATTCGCAACATTCGTCTAAGGAACCACATCTCAATTGCTTCTAATCGCTTCCTAATTTGTTCATTTACTTTCCAAGATTCACAGCCATACAGAAAAACAGGTTCTATATAGCACTTCAGCACTTTCTTTCTTACATTCAATGATAGTGAATTATTGCATAAGATATTCTTCATTTTTTTTTTTTATGCAGCCTTTGCTTGGCCTGTTCTGCTCGTAATCTCTGTTGTACACCTCCCATCTGATGTTATATATGTCCCTAGATATTCAAACCATTCACTTGGTGAAGAATTTTCCCTTCTATCTCTATTTCGCATTTGGGTGTCACCTATTTCTTTGATATCACCATTGTTGCTGTTTTCTTGATATTCAAGGGTAGTCCTTTCTTTGCAACTCTCTGTGACTACAATGTCCAACAATTGTTGTAGGTCTGTTGCATTATCCGCTATCAATACTGTGTCATCTGCATGGCGTATATTATTTATATTATAACCTCCTATATCGTTGTCATTTTGTAAATGTCCATGTTTGCTCTCGTTTTTCTGTGGCTGTACACCCTTCTAAATTGGACAATCTAATCAACACACAGAATCAGTAGCACTGACTTCCACTGAAGGGTCGTGGATGATATTTTGTTTATTCACATTACTACTTCTTCGGTTGTCTTCCAACCCAAAGCAAGGCTTCTATTTGTACTTTCTGCAACATCTGCATCAACAAGGTTATGTAGTCTATTAGGAACCGTTTGCTGTCAATACAGTTTCCCACCCAACGCATTTTTTATTGTCGTTAAACTCAGGAAATGAAATCTCAGGGATATTTCTATATCCCTCATTATATGCTTATTGAGTAGTGAAAGAAAAGCGTAAGATATTGTTCATCGGTGTCTGAAACCCTACATATTGAAATGTTCCTACATTACTGCTAAAGCTTATGACTGTTGTTTGTTCCACAATATGTCATGTAATATTCTCAGATCTTTGTTAGAAATGTTTCATTGCTCAGCCAATCAATGGTGAACAATGTCTGGTATTTCTTGGCTACAAATGTGTTCCATATTTTCAGATAGTATTTAGTTATTCACCTTTCTCACAGCTGCTACTACTACTAATATTACTGCTACAACTACTACACATCCTACTACTACTACTTGTTACTTTAATGCTCTGTGCGTTTACGTGTGTCCACTCTTTCTGAGGAGTAAATTTAATATCGTGTCATCTAATGTTTATTCTATCTCACCGTTATAACTTAAATTGGGGTAAATATTTTAGGTCTAGCATCAGGTCGAGAATATAAATGTGTAAGTACAAACTAGTATAAGCAATGGAAAGTTCCAGTAGTTGGTGGGAGTGTGATCATCGGTTGTAAGCAGCAATAACCGAAATACCTAAAGGGGGCGGCATAGGCAGCAAATTCAAAGTAGAATTTGAGGGGCGGCATTTCGAAGACTTGAATTTAAGGGGCGGCATTTCGAAGACTTGCATCATATTGAGAAAATCTACCATATGGCTCCGCATATTTTATACTCAGCGCAGGAGCACAAACAAAACACAGTAAAACTTGTATCTAAATATTAGTGAAAGACGATAAAATCACAGAAAGCCCACCAAGCGGCTAGACATTGAACACTACTGACGAACACTCTGGTCAGCCACGAGGAAAGCTCACTACCGAATCGGGGAAGAATTCAGGCACGTGGCAGCTTAGAGCCACATTATACATTAGACACAAATAGGACGAACATCACATAACAGAAGATCAGCGATTCTTGTACAAATCGCACATTATTCGAACTCGACACTATCAACCAATGTCCTTCATCATCAGGCGATTTGTAAGGGACATTCTGTTAATATTCCTAGAATGTAAATGTGTAAGTACAAACTAGTATGAGCAATGGAAAGTTCCAGTAGTTGGTGGGAGTGTGATCATCGGTTGTAAGCAGCAATAACTAAAGAATGAGTTCTAGTTCATTATGCTCTCCGTGGCATACACAAGCAATGGCACTAAGTACCATATAAACAGTCTTCCTTTTGTGTTGTTTACCTTGTTCAGGTGAAGTGGACAATGCCAACGACACTGCTAGTTCCATTAGCTAGCCAATCCATTATTATTTTGTGGCTGAAATAAGCTCATTCTAAATTATCACACGGTAAAATAAGTGTTAAGAACGCATTAAAACTGCCTTCTCTAGTTCCCTTTCAACTCCTTGCCCTGTAATCACTGCTGGCCTGGGCGGAAAGACTGCATGTGCTGATAACATTAACGCCAGCATGGTTTGAGTTTCAATTATATGCTTTGAGGGATTCCAAGAAGGGGAAAAAAAAACTATGTAATAGCATTATTAATGTCTAAAAGTGACAGATCTCCCATTGTACGTCTTTTAATCGAGAAAATTAGAGCATTATACCACACAAGCCGGTATTATGTGCCACCATGGCGTATACAATTTTTTACTGTATGTTTGCACTATTAGCTCATTAAATGCCAAGCATGTAACTATACGACTAGTGGGGACTCATTTCATGGTATGCTTTCTTTGACTTCTTACATTAGTCTATTAATCCACTTTATCTTAACTATTACATCCATTAATCCGCCTTTTCTCAGATATTACATCCATTAATCCGCTCTATCTCAGCTCGGTCGCTGTCCCCAGAGCAGCTAACCGCCGTCTGAAAGCGTCGCATAGACAGACTCCGTAGCTATGGCGACAACCCCCAGGAGTCTCCACAAAATACTGCCATCGCGAACCGAATGATATAGTCCAAATGCGGATACATTGACACTTGGCTGTCATCTATGATCACCGTTTGTCAAGATGTAATGGTGATGTCTAGGGCATATACCGATGGCTGTCTACACACTAAATGGTATGGATTGGTAAACCTCCAAGGTATGTGACACTAACGGGTGTACTTTCAATCCGACTGACACAATGACAAGCAACTTACCTCTTTTAGCCCAAAGTGAAGCATGAGTTGTGATGGGTCTTTCGTGTGAATGTCAGCCACGGCGTAATGTGTTGTCTTGATTTGTACATTCGGTTTCCTCCGAAGTCGGAGAGTGTCTGCCTGTATGGCGAGGAACCACCAGTCTGCACACCAATAAGCCAGACATGGGACAACGGATACTCACTCAAACCTCAGGTCCTGTATGACATCACACTGATGTTGGACAACAGGATGCCTTCATCCGACATACAGGACTTTGCGTTGGAGCTCAAGCCAATGAACACAAGCAAGCAAGCAAGTACATTCGGTCAGGGCATATTAAAGAAACCTGGCTGCTCCAGTTAACCTCCCATTGTGTATTTAAACATAAATTTATATTTATATAATTGTGTATGTTTTTATGTTGTTTGTGTGCTCACGAAGGCTCAAACCACGACGTCCATTCTGTCAGTTGTGTTTGTGTTCTTGTAAAGCTGACCACTTCCATTTTTTTTTTTTTTCTTGATTTATTAATTATGTTTTCACAACTTTACTGCAGTTCCGCCAGTTTCATTCCCTATCGTGTATTTAGGCTAACTGAAAGTAATGTATCTATGATGTTTCAAATTGATTTTGATCATCTGCTGCAAAACGTTCTGGGACTAACAGAGTTGATATATGCCTATAGTAAACATCAATACAAAGGATATTATTGATATAGCACAACCAGGTGCCATGGAAACAGCGTTTATGTATATATATAACTGTGTGATATCTGAGGAAATGCACAGAATTTTATCGACGGACAGAAAACCAATGAGATAGTCCTTCAAGAAACAAATGAAAACCCTGAATTGATTATAGAAATTCGACGTAGTAAATATTATTTGAACATGTTATGAGTAGAATTCATCATCATCCAGTGCATTGCCTGCTGGCGTGGGCGATAACGCCTCTCCAAGAATTGTGATCTTCGACGTCATGTGTGTTGACTCCCTTCCGTGCCATGACACAAGACTGTTAAGAATCTTTTCACGCTGTCTTCCTCTATCTCTCTTTCTGCAAATCTTTTAGGTCGTCACTACATGTTCTAGTTTTTGTCTTCTCATAATGTGGCCACAAAAAAAACGATGACTGCCTCTGTCTGATGTTTGTGATAAGTTGTCTTTGCGATTCAGCTTCCTTTAAAACATTATGGTTGCTCTATTTGACTGTCCAAGAAATTTTCATCATTCTTCTATAAAACCACATCTCCAAATCATCCAGGAGTTTTCCAGTGATAAATAAGCGAAAACTGTTTGGTTACATGACATAACCGGGACAAACAAACAGACCTAACCCAAAACTGGTGATACTGTGATTAGCAAACCACGACCGCCCGCGCTTAACGGCATAATACATGATGATGATGATGATGATGATGATGATGATGATTGTGATATTATACCTAAATAAAATCTTCGGAAACGGTGCGGTGTGTCGCAGTTGTGCGTTTACTCGGCTGATTTATTGTTCTTGTTTCTGATTTATGTGATCCACGGGAACGGAATATTGCATCCTTACTTTGTACATCCGACTAGTCGCACTATATGGTTCTGTGAAAAGGATAACAGCGAAGAAAGACGTAGAAGGGCATTTCAGGTGAATAATTACTAACATTTAATATGAATTAACTGGCTTGAGATACTGTGAAATTATTAAGTTTTGTTAACTTCTCGTCCTTGGCATGGGGACGTTCATTGCACGTACCTTAGAAAATGGTGTGGGTTCGCCTCTGGTAATAGGGAAAGCTATTCCACGTGTAAAACATCACTCCAGTCCACTAGAAGTCATAGCATGCATATGGACAACGCTTGAATTCAAAGCCAGCCAATGTTTTAAACACAACAAATAAAGTTTTGAAAAGTATAATCAACATCGAAGGCGTCGTAAAGTAATGAAAATGCGAAGGCCCTAATGGCTTGGTCAATTTCTAAGACTTGAAAATACACCAAAGCGAGCACTAGAAGCTCATAATACTGGGAAATAGACTAATAACTACAGCGAGAAAAACATGCATAAAAACACACACCCACAAAGCTATCAATGCTATCAAACAGGGGACTACGGAGAGCAGCACAAGATAGATAACGATACAGCCACGCCACAACCCCAATAGGAGAAATAGTGTATGCTGATTCTGACAATGTCTTGCTTCTTATCATTTGTACAGTTACTAGTGTTGCGTGCATAATTTTTATAAAACTGGGGTTTAAAGTGGTAGACCAAGAGAAACATTCATAAACAAGGCATTCATAGATCCATCAATGCAGAGATGCACAGAATTAAAGAGAGCATGACAAGACAGTCTGCTCTGTGGCGAAAGAGTTACGAATGCAATTCTTAATCCCGCATACCGCTTTCCAAACACAGCTGTGGACGATTTGGAAGCAGACTTCCTTGCGTTGGTCTTCCAGGTCGACCCAGCCTGAACTGGCTACCAAAAATATCTGCGGAAGTAAAGGCGACCTGCGTAATCCTGATCACATGACCCACAGAGAGTCGTTTGGTCTATAAATACAATGAGTATAGCACCATATACTCAATGCGCATTAGGCGTGTAAAAGATTCTTTTTTTTGCGTCCGCTTGCTTTGAACTCAAGCTTAGTGCATAAACGTGCTACTAAAGGGTGTTCTGTATTGTTAATGAATCTGCAGTGTTTGAAAATATTGCCTGTCCAAGTTTTGTAGTCACTCTCTGTAAAGTTCATGCAACATATTAGGTAAATACAAAACTTGGACCGGCACTATTTTCAAACACTGCACAGTCATTAAAAATACACCCTGTACTTCTATTACATTGGACACATTTTTGCGTGTGGATTAGCTTTCCTTATTACCAGTGTCCATCGTCATCAGGCGAGCCCATTCCCACTTCAGAGGTACGTGTAATTTAACGTCCACAAGTCAAGGACGAGAAGTCAACATTTTAGTCCAACACTCTTTTATTAACTTACAGATAAAATTCCTTTTCATTGTCAATGATTAAATCTCGTGTTTCTGATAGACATGCATCTTTGCCCTTTGACTGCTCGATCCGTCAAATCGTACCAGAAATATTTCTACTAAAGCTTCTGACCGAAATTTATAAGGATGCATTGGAAAACATACTGACCAATAAAAAGATGTCCTTTACAAGAAATGTAGAACCTATACCTTTGTATGGATGTGAAGCGTGGACAATGAGCAGACAAGCTGATAAACATCTCGTGGCTGTGGAAATTTGATTTCTGAGGAAAATGCAGAAATACCATGGACAGACAGAAAAACGAATGATCAAGTCGTATAAGAAACAAATGAAAACCGTAAACTGATTAGAGAAATTAGACGCAGACAGTCACAATTGTTTATGAGAAGAAATACATTGCAGAACTTGGTGACAACTGGCAAGATCGAGGAGAAGAGAACAAGAGGAAGACAGCGAAGTAAATACCTGGGTGGCTTGGCCACGTGGTTTGGTCGAGACAAGAACACAGAGCTGATCCACGATTCTGGTGATCGCGTGAGATGACGAAACATGACCGCCAACGCTTATCGGCATGGCACATGATGATTAATATTGGAATTACCTTGAATTCAGTGAAAGGAGATTACCCCGAGGACATACAAAGGGGAAAAAAACAACCTAATTTACAGCCTGGATATTAAGTTGCAGACGTTCAACTTATACAGCGGATCAGTCCAGAGTCAGATACAACATAAGCAGGCTATAAAACTGTAAGCAATTATTTTTCAAGGCATTTTTGTCAACATAATGAGTATTGTGAAAGTAGTGGGCGACGGTATAAAGATTTGAGATTCACTTATCCTATGTAATGAGTCTAGTATTTCGAGAAAATGCAAATTGTTGCATTAAAAACTCTATCTTTCAAAACAGTTTATGTTTAAACGATTTAAGTTACAGAAGTGTAAATTCGTGTCTTACTTAAAATCGAATTTAATCAGCTTTGGTAAGGATTTAATAACAGTCATTCAAAGTGTCGATAGGATTGAGAAAATTGTAAGCAATTTATCAATACAGGGGACATAATCTCTAAATGTCGGCGACTGTGACCTAAGGGCAGTGTACGCAGTTTCACAATCACGATATACCGGGTTCGAGGTCTGCCGCAAGTGATTTAGGATAAGACCCGAGTTGTTTTTCACAATATGTGCTTCGGTCGTTCAGACAACAATGGCAAACTACCGAACGTAAAACTGCTTGGAAAATCACAAACAGCCACAACATGCTGAGGCTGATTGCGACGCCATTCAAAGGACATACAATTAATTTTTCATCTCTAAATTTAAAAAAGAAAAAACAAACCCGAAAGGTTCAGTGTTTACAAAAAGAGACGTAGCGGGTATGTATGTGCTGTAAGTAGTAGGCATATAAGTATATATTCTACCTACGAGCTGCAGCAAACAACAAGAACCTCAAGCAACCTCTAACGAAGCTGCTACGAGGAAGGACGACGACAAGCCACCACAAACAAGAGACAAACCTACTGAAAAGCAGAGAGAGGAAAAAGACACCAGAGTAGGAAACACCGACTCACCGACAAGCAAGAGGATTTTCAAGCGAATCCAAGCGGAGCTGACAGATGAACAAATCCTGAAGCAGCTACAAGAAGATAATCTCCACATCCGATTCTTGAAGGCGCAGCGACTCCTCACCTACTCCAAGATACCTACAACCTTGGCGGTCGAGACGACAGAGGACAGCGAGATGCCGACCACAGTATCAATCAACAAGAAAATGCAACAGCCAGAGAGATTCATCCCAAGAGTCGCTCAATGTTCAAGATGCCAAACGGCCGGCCACAGCAGAGCAGCATGTCGCAGTAAGACGGAAATCTGCCGATACTGCGCTGATCACCACGCCTTCAAGGAGTGTCCGCTGGCCAAGCTGGACACGGACTTCCGAGCACCCAACAACAAAAGAAAGTGCGCCATTTGCCTGGGCATGGAACAAGATACTTGGGCTGTCTATACCTCCAAAGACACAAAGATGTCTTAAAGTTCGCCATCACCACAAAGACTCCACATAAGGACGCAATGCGGAGGTGCGAGACAGCCACGTGCCTCTCACAGGCGGAAAAAGCTCAACTGCAAGACCAGATAGATGAGATAAAGAAGCAAATCAAGGCTGCTTCAAACACCGGCACCGACCAGCGGCAATGAAAAGCTGCTTGCCGAAATAAAAGAGATCCAGCGAAACATCAAGCAAGAAGTGGAAAATGTGGCCGAGATGAAGAAGGAAAACGAAGAAATGCTACACACCATTAAAGCGGAGAGATTGATTGATTGATTTAGGAGCGGCTAAAGACTGAAATGAAATCAATTCAAAACCAACCAACAGAAGTCATGCCAGAGATCAAAGTGAAGCCGCAAGATGAAACCCAACAAAAATAACGAGCCGGAACCGCAAGATAAAACCAGCAGCCGAACCACGACGCCCAAGACATTCAAGGGGCACCAACATCCCGCCAGACAGCCGAAGAAAGCCAAGATGAGTACCCTGACGACGGCATGGAGTGACCCGAGAGTGGACCTACCTTGGAGGGGTACATAGAAGCTGCGAAGAGAGAGGTAATTAAAGAGGGACTCAGGCGCGAAGAATTCAGAAGGCAATGGGAAGAGAACGAAAAGAAGAAGCCAAAGAAACTCAGGGGGCAACCGATAGAATAGCCTGAGATACTATATGACAATGATACCGACCTAGAGAACTATATAGATAACGGAGAGATCATGGCTGACCACAGAGGAAGCAACTGAAAGACAGCAAGAACTCAAACGCGAAAGTTAAAAAATGCGCAAGGAGGTAAATCACATCGAAAAGCTTCTACAGGCAATACACAAGAACGTAAGCAAAAATACCAAATAAAAAGTCCTTACAAGGACTGCAGCCAGTCAAGCCAGACATGTCAGGAGCCTTCACTGACAAAAGAAACCACCAGAGGAATCGGGCACAAAAGACAGCCGATGACCAACCCCGCAGCTGAAGTCACAGACACAAAAGCCGGTAATCAGTCCGGGTCAGGACCAACTCGTAAGAGCGCACAAGACAAGAATCAGGGTGAATAAACCCACCAAAACCACAGACCTCAACAATAACCACAGCTGAAAAAAAGCAGATTGAACGAGGCCGAATTTGGAATTTTTATTTTTAAAGCAAGCAAGCAAGTTATATATGTGCTCTAGGTAAGTCAAGTAAAGGGCCTGTGTACACCACGTGGGGGGATATCGGGTACACGGTGTTAATGCATGTGTAGAGTGGCACTAGATGGATGGAGTTGTCGTTTATACTTCCCAAAACATATCGTTGGACAACTTTAAGCATGGCCGACCTGGGAGCAAAGGTCAGTTCTAAATTAACCACCTCGACAGGGATACGAACCGATGACCACCGGGCCGATTTTTAAGACATCTCTTTGTCTTCAGCATGGCAGCCACTGGACCACATTGGCTCCCCGTGATTATGTTCTCAAAGTTTTCTTTTTTAATGTTGCATATCCCTTGCAGGACGTTGCAGCCAACACCAGCATTTTTCAGCTGCTGTTGATGTACTAGGCAAGTTTTTACGTTCAGTAGTTTGCCATTGCCTTCTGAACGACCGGCTCCCATACCAACACGTTATAACGCAACGCGACACGGTCTGCTGTACAAATCGGTCGCGGCTGCGTTTAACACGCCTAGTAAGCGGCTCACGAACCGCGTTCGCAAGCCTTAAAGTATATTGTTTAATTTTAATCTTCTTAAGTGTGAAACTTTTTATTCATATTTCGTTTGAAAGTTCATTGAATTATTCTCTCCTCTAATGGCTAGTGCGCGTATTACTTTCCAATTCCTTACAGTAACTGTACATTGACGCTGTGGCTTAAGGGCAGTGAACGTGCTTCACAGTTCCACAACATAGCGAGTCGAGGGTTTGAAATCAGCAACGGACGATTTGACCGCCAACCGTTCATTTCTATGGTATGAGCGTTGGTCGTTCAGAAAGCCGTGGAAAACTTACAATTTTATTGCATATCCTTTTTAAGACGTTGCAGTTATCCCTAGCATTTTTATGGTTGTTCATGATTTCTTGGCAAGTTTACGCTCAGTAGTTTGCCATTGCTTTCTAAACAACCGGCACTCATACCTTTGTATGGGAAATCAACGCAAGGTTGTCTGTGTCAAACGAGTGAACGTAAATATTGCCTAGTAAATTACAAACAACCCAAAAATTATGGGAATGAATGCGACGTAATGTTTAAGACATGCAACTAATTTTGAACTCTGCTTATGTCAACAGTAAATTGTCATTGATAAATTAATTGTTTGCTCCAGCAAGTCTCATATTCCTCAATAATTGAACTATTCATAGTGAATTCTACTCTTCGAGGAACACTGCTCATCACGTATTAGTATTAGTCGTCGCTCAACTAACGTTTCAAATGTACTTTTGAGCGACTTTGGAATGCCATTGTGTGGTTACTCAAATTCATGAATAAAACACAGACCGTGGATTTATACTTCCTACTGAGCGACCTATGACATAAATCACATCATGAACTTGTGCCTGTTGTTCTGCTGGATGGTGGTCAACGTTTGTATGTTTCCAAGATGCCCGAGAGTCGTGAATGACTGGTCACTTTATAGTTCTACCAGAGTAAAGTAGAAGGATTTCCGTGTATAGTTGCCGGAACAGGCAGACACGGCGCCCTCTCCGGGTCATAGTATGTACAAGCTTACAGACCCATGGATTCTCATTGTTAAAGGTAAGTTATGTATAAGCCGTTGATGTAGATTAGGAACAGTGTGGGGGACGGGACATCAACTTGGGGAAAGCCCGCCATGACTATGTTGAACTGTCTTGTTCTATAGTCCGTCGGTGTGTGCTCGGGCTCTTCTATTGTGCAAGTGTGCACTTGTTAAGTTTTCCGGTTGTAAATTCTTCACAACTCTTATTTATTGGGGTCAAGTTTCACATCACTTCTGCTGGTAAAATGTAATTAGATTCCCCTCGCATTTCTTGTATATGATTTGTTATAAAGTTTTATAATTTAGTTAGAGTTTCAAAGTATTTCCTGTAATTGGTTTGTTAGATGGTTATATAAGGTTCGTTCATTTGAAACCCGTTCTGATGACTTTATTACAAAAGCATGAAAGAAACATTAACAGGTGTGGTAGAATTAAACAAAGCATTCATTTTAAATGAATTATGCACCATGGTTTCGCCAGAAGAAATCGTCGTAGGCATTCAGACAAGCATCCCATTGCTTAGGTAGGCGGCGAATGCCGTCCGCAAAAAAGGGTTGTGTTTGCTCACTGAACCAAGTGTTTACCGCGTTCATTACGTCTGCATTTGTGTGAAATCGTTGCCCCATTGAGAGCTTCTTTTAGAGGTCCGAACAAATGAAAATCACATGGTGACAAATCAGGACTATAGGCTGGATGTTGCAGAATTTCCCACTTCTTCCTTTGCTAATGTTTCCTGCACAATCTTTGTGACATACGGACGAGCATTATGGTGCAACAAAATCACACCGCGAGAAAGCATGCCGGGTGGTTTATTCTTGATGCCTTTTTGCAACTTGTCTAGTGTTTGCAAGTAGTGGGTAGAGTTGATGTTGACAACAGGTTCTTTGAAATCAGCCAACAATAGCTCTTAATAGTAAAAAAAAAATATGCACTCAGCATAACCTCACAAGCGGAAACCTGTAACTTGAATTTTTTGGCTTTTGGTGATCAAGCTGCTCGGCTCAAAGTGGTGACACCATGATTCATCGCCTGCCACTATGTGGAAGAGAAATGCATCACCCTCCACTCTGTAACGCATCAAGTGGTTCAAACACCATCCCATGCGTTCCTCTTTTTGGTGGTCAGTCAACATCCGTGGTACCCACTGTGAACACACCTTCCGATACTGCAGTTTCTTACGAACGACCTTTTGAATTGTCCCAATTGACACATCGAACTCTGTAGCTAGCGAACGTATGCTTCAACAACTGTTTATCTGTACTGCTGCATCAATTTTGGCGATGGCTTTTTCTGTTGCAATAATATGCGCTTGACCCGGCCGTCGAAGATCTGTCGTGAACTGACGTCCTTTCCGAAACATTCGCGCCGAGTCTGTCACTATTGTCTTCGACACACATGTGTTACCGTACGCTGCCTGCATTCTTCGATGAATGTCCACTGGTCGACATCCTTTAAATGAAAGAAACTGAATCACCACTCTTTGAGCTTCTTTGGACGGATTTTTGATCAACCCGGCCAATTTCTCAACGGTCAGAAACAGAACCTATGCATCATTGGACGATAAGCACGTATTCTTGTATTTATTGGTCAGTACTTATCACATGACTATGACATGATCATGTTCAACGTACGCAATTACACGCGGTGCGGCACGAACGGATTTCAAATGAACATACCTAATATAATTTAGGTAGATATTTCGGGTATTCCTATATATGTTTTGTTACATGGTTTTATAATTTAGTTAGGTTTTTGTAAATTCCCTGTATATGGTTTGTTATACAGCTGTATCATGCAGTTAGATGTTCTGGGTATTTCATGTATATTGTTTGTTATATAGTTGTATAATTTATTTACGCTTTCTGGGTATTTCTTGTATGTGGTTTGTTATATAGTTGTATAATGTTGTAAGATTTTCTGGGTATTTCCTGTATATAGTTTGTTATATAGTTATATAATTTATTTAGATTTTCTGGCTGCTTCATGTATATTGTTTGTTATTTATTTGTAAAATTTACGTAGGTTTTCTGAGTATTTCCTGTTTGTGGTTTGTTATATAGTTGTATATGGTTTTTCATATAGTTGTATAATTTATTTACGTTTTCAGGGTATTTCCTTATGTGGTTTGTTATATAGTTATATAATGTTGTAAGATTTTCCGGGTATTTTCTGTATATAGTTTATTACATGGTCTGTAAGGTGTGGAATGCGCCTGGCCCTGCAGCCAGCAGGGTTAGGATCTGTATATGCGCCTGGCCCTGCAGCCAGCAGGGTTAGGATCGGCTAGCCTCTCCCAGGAGGGGTGAAGAGCGAAAATTAGTAGCCTGCCGATGACCCGCAGACTACACAAGTCAACCCCCACCTCCACGTGGTGCAGACCGGGCAACCATGACCGCGAGGTCATGGGCTAACGGGGCTATGGCTCGCCATAGGGGATGGACTCCCTGTGGTCAGATTAGTGTCCTAAACCTGCGACTGGCCTAGCAAGCCGGCAGGGGATCTTCATACTGCTCGTAGAAAAACTAAGAAGTATAAACGGACTGACCCAAACGGCTATCGACCCGGCAATGTTAACGGACTACGAGATAGATCAGCGATTCAAAAAATAGGCACAATGAACGTCTGTGGTTTCAATAGTAAAGAAGAAGAGCTTATAGAAACAATGGAGAAGAGGAATATTGGTCTGATGGGAATAGCGGACACCAGAACAAAAGGGAAAGGATGCAAGGAGCTCCACCGCAGTTACACGTTTGTTTACTCTGGAGTAGAACAGCAAGAAAGGGCAAGACACGGTGTGGGAATGGTCATCGAACCACAGCTAGCAAGAGCAATACTAGAAATAAAATATATATCAGAAAGAATCATAACAGTGAGAATAAAAGAACAAACAATCACAACATATGTACAGATATACGCACCATGTAATGCAAACAATAATGAGCAAGAATGTGAGGACTTCTACGAAGACATACATGATGTGCTAAATAAAATAGATAAGCAGGACAACATCATAGTTATGGGAGACTTCAATGCAAGACTAGGACATAACAGAGGGGGCATAGAAAAACACCTGGGAGCATTTGGAGATCAGCAAAATGAAAGGAATGATAACGGAAGTAGACTGATAGAGCTTTGCAGCCAACACGATCTCTATATAACAAACACATTCTATAAACATAAAGATTCGCAAGTATACACCTGGTATAAATGGAACAATCTAGATACTAAAAGCCAAATTGATTTTATATTAACAAGAAATAACAGAAAGAGAAATATATTAGATGCAAGAGCAGTGCCCAATTTCAGTATAAACACAGATCATAAAGCAGTCGTTGCCACAATAAGAACCATTAGAAGAAGAAAACAAAAAGCAGGAAAATACATGCCATGCGAATCAGTAAACTTAAAAAACCTTAAAGACGAGGCAGTAAGGGAAAATTATGAGAAAGAACTAACTGAACTCTTTGTAAAATTACCTACGGAAAGAAAAACAGTGGAAGAAGAATGGGAGACGTTCAAATCAAGCGTTTTAAATACTGCAAAAATAACATGCGGAACCACGAAAAAATGCAAAACACGGATAAAGAAAATAACAAGTTGGTGGAACGCAGAAGTAAAGAAAGCGGTAAAAGAAAAAAAGGAAAAATATAAAAAGTGGTTGAAGAGCAAACAGGAATGTGATCTCATAGAATACAGAATATCGAGAAGACATGTGAGTAGAATAGTAAAGAGGGAAAAACAGAAAGACTGGGAAGAGTATGGAGAAACCCTAAATAAAAACTACAAGGAGGCAACCAGAAACTTCTACAAAAAGATAAGTGCAATGCGAACCAGAGGAGTACCCTTTGACCCAACTGAAATAATTAACAGCGAAAATGGAGAACCAATAAGTGAACAAAAACACATCCTAATAAGATGGAAGCAGTATTTCGAACAACTTCTCAACATCCCATCAGATGTCACAGGAATTCAAGAGACCTACACAGATGTCACCGAGGAACTAGAACCAGACATACTAAAAGAAGAAATTATAGAAGCCATCAGATTAGCCCCATTGAACAAATCACCAGGACAGGATGAAATACCAAATGAACTAATTAAAGCAGCAAGGGAAGTAGGAACAGCTTGGCTACATAGACTATTCAACCATGTTTGGGTAGAACAACAGACACCACGAGACTGGGGAAACGCCATAATTATCCCAATTTGGAAAAACAAAGGCAGCAAAAGAGATTGCACACAATACAGAGGCATTTCACTGTTGAGTCATACTGGGAAAATATTTTGCAAAATTCTTGAAAAAAGATTACGAACTACTTTAGAACCCCAGCTAAGCGAAACGCAGCTTGGATTTAGGAAAAACAAAGGATGCACAGACGCCATTTTTGCTCTTAGACAACTTATAGAAAAATCAATTGAATTCAATGAAACACTCTACTTAGCCTTTGTTGACCAAGAAAAGGCATTTGATAGGGTAGATAGAAACAAGCTGTGGGAAATCCTTAAACAATATGGAGTGAGTACACATCTAACAAACCTATGTAGAAGTTTATACGACAACAGTGAATGCATAGTGAGAGCAACTGGAGGACACTCAGATCCCTTCACCATAAGATCTGGAGTACGACAAGGTTGTGTCCTGTCCCCTCTCTTGTTCATAACATATATAGACAACATATGTAAAGAAACCAGCCAAGCAGAGACAGCAAGAATACCGCATGACGAGAACACAGAAGAAGAACCATCTGCAAATCTAACCATTAGAGAACTCCTGTTTGCGGACGACCAAGCACTAATAGCAAAATCAGAAGCTGAATTACAAGACCACATGAATAGTCTAAACGAAATGTGTAGGGAACATAACATGAAAATTAGCACAAGCAAAACAGAGGTAATGACTATAACTAAAGAAGAACAAACAGCAACAATTCACCTAAACGAACATCCCTTGAAACAAGTAAAGAGCTTCAAGTACCTAGGAAGTATAATATCATCAAATGGCAGATCAGAAGACGAGATCGAAAATAGGTGCAATAAGGCAAATCAACTCATTGGACAAATGGCACCAATACTAAAGAACAAACATGTATCAATAACTACTAAGAAAGCACTTTACAACACAATCTTCCTACCAACTCTGTGCTACCAATGCCAAACCTGGACAATGACAGAAAAAGAGAAAAGAAAAATCACAACAACAGAAATGAGGTTCCTGAGAAGAATACTCAACGTATCAAGAAGAGATAAGATCAGAAATGAAGAAATCAGGACTAAAGTGGGGGTTAAAGCTGCTCTAGATTTTATTAGAAAGCAGCAAGTCAAATGGTTTGGCCATGCAAGTAGGCTACCAGTCAACAGCATGCCACAACAGGCAATGACGTACAGACCAGATGGAAACAGAGGAAGAGGCCGACCACGTAAACGCTGGACGGAGGGAATAACAGAATCCATGGGAATGTCGATATACGAAGCCCATAACCGGGCACTCTCACGAAGTTTATACTTCACCTCGACACCGCAAGGTACAAGAGGAACATGATGAGATGAGATGAGATGAGATGAGAGTTTATTACATAGTTATATAATTTATTTAGATTTTCTTGCTGCTTCGTGTATATTGTTTGTTGTTTATTTGTATAATTTACTTAGGTTTTCTGAGTATTTCCTGTGTGTGGTTTGTTATATAGTTGTATAATTTATTTACATTTTCTAGGTATTTCATGTATATGGTTTGTTATATAACTATAATTTAGTTAGGTTTTCTGAGTTTTGCCGGCTTCCTGGCCTAGAGGTTAGCGACTTTTCTCCGTAATCTCGTATACTCTCGTAAGTAACGTGACGACGGTGAGAATCAGCAATGGTTCGAATCGCGTCGGTAACTTACGGGGTATGTGAGCCGGCCGCTCAGAAAGCAATGGCAAACTACTGAGCGTAATCTTGCCAAGAAATCAACAATCAGCTGAAAAATGCTGATGTTGACAGCGATGTCCTGTAAAGGATATGCAAACATTTTTGTTCTGAGTTTTACCTGTAAATGTTTGTTTCATGGCTGTGTATCCTCTGGAAGACCGATGTTTAACCCCAAGTCACATGACTGACGTTTAAGTGGTCTGAAGACTGAAAAGGGCGTGCGTCTGTCTGAGTGAGGCTGGCGTAAATACTTCTCATCCGACTACATGCCAAAGTACATCTCCAGGGGGAATTACGTGGCAGAGCTCTCCTTTCCCGCTCTAAGCTCAGAAACCAGAGGGGTATGAAAGACTGGTAGTAGAGCTTCACTTGGTAATACCATGTAATAAATAATACGTGATAATTTATAATGTTACAGATCCGACGTGGTATTGTCCAATGTAACTATTGAGATTTGGTAATATCATAAGTAAGAAATGGTATGTGATGTTTAAACGAAATTAACATGCAAAATGATCGACTTCATCACACCAAGTTATACCCCATAGGGCTCGGTCTATCTCAGCAGAACGTCATGCAGAAAACGTCACAGAAAGTACGAACTCCGTAGCTCTAGCGACGAGCTCTAGGAGTCTACGAGAACACTACACTCGTGAACTAAACGACGTGGCCATTCGAACCTACAACCTTCCGAGCACTAGGCGGGTGGTGTAACCACTTCGCCAAGGAGACTTCCTGTGATGTGATGTTTGTAATGTGACCTTTCAGAGGCACAACGAATACTCGCGCTTGATATTTCACATATGATAACAACATGGAGAATGGATATTGTAATCGTTCTGTCTTTGTGATAACCCAGTCTTACCAGTTCTTAGATTTTAATTATTAAAAATAGGAAACATGTTTTTATATCGTAAATGTAGATGTTCTCTGCGCGTTTAATAAAAATAGGAACCACACGTTGTAGCTGCATTCTATGTGTATATTAAAATTAGGGAACATGCCTTTTCATAAATGTAGCCATGTTCCAAGTGTACATAAAAAAATACAAAACATCCTTTAAACAAATGTAGCTGATCAGATCAGTTGTGCTGTATGGCTCTGAAACCTGAGTACAACGAAAGGAGACGAAGCCTTGCTACAAACCTTTGAGAACAAAGTTTTAAGACGCATCTTTGGACCCTTAGGGATACCCAAAGTGGAGATAGGAAAAGAAGAAGTAACAAAGTTATTTATGATCTGTTTAAGTCCCCGCTAATCACTGGTATCATGAAGGCTAATAGACTACAATGGCTGGGGCATATAGAAAGAATGGAAGATAATAGGGAAACAGAACTCGCTTACACTCAGGAAATAAATGACCGTAGACCCCGAGGTAGACCAATAAGACGGTGGAGAGATAATATATATACATACACAAACTTACAAGCACTTGGAATCAACGACTGGCAAGAGAAGGTCCATCAGAGAGACGAATGGAGACGGATTGTATCTGCAGCAAAGAACCTCAATGGCTCGGAATGCTGAAGAAGAGGAAGAAACATGCCTTTACACAAATGTAACCATGTTCCATGTATATATAAATATATACCTGTGTTTAAACAAATATAGCTATACTCTGTGTGTACATTAAAATTAGGAAACGTGCCTATACACAAAATGTTGCTGTGGCCTATGTGTATTATAAAAATATAAACGTGCCTTTACTCATCACGGCCCGCAGAAAAGTGTCTCGGTCTCTTGGAAATTCTCCTTCCTGATGGCAACCTTATGTCCAAAGTTTCTGCAATGTCTGTCCTTTGTGCTGGTCGAACCCCGCACCTTCTTCAAGGAACTATGCCGTTCGTGGCTGTTATTTCCAAACCATTATGGGGTTAAAACTGGCCAGGGTATTTTACTTTCAGAGACATGGTACTGTTTACGAGCCAGTGTTCCTCCATGTTATGATCTTGTAAAGTTGTTTTCTTTTTCCTTGATCCGTGATATTCTAAGAACGTTTCTATGGTATTAGGGCTCAAAAGCCTCAATCTTATTCTGTAATGATTGTGAAATGGTCCATGATTTAGATCAATATGTTGCCACAGGACAAATCCATGTGTTCAAAAATGTTACTGTAACTTGTTTGCTGGTGTAATAGCATAGGTTCTTCTACTGTTTAATCTATGCATTGCTATGGGCAGTCTGCGCCTCATTTCGTGTAAATAGTCCCAATTATAATTGATTATGACTTTTAGTATTCTTCATTGCTGATTGTGATCTTTGGTTGGTATGTAAGTATTGTTCTTGGAGATTATTTAGCGTTACTTTCGTCCAGAAAACGAGTTTCATATTTATTGTCTCGTGAGAGACATACACGTAGTATACAGGTTAGGATTTATTTTTTAAACCCCCGTTCCTTACCGAAGATCGAACATACGTCGCATGATATGTGAAGCACACATTCTGGCCCGACTCCTCAATCCGACAGTTATCCATAAACTGTAATGACTGCTCCCAGACAGACGTTTATTCTCCGCTGTTCGCCGTGAGGCAGACGCCGACCAAATCATTATAATCTGGAAACATCAAAAGCATAGGCTTTCTTAAACTGTTGACAGAACGACTATCTTGTTTTGATAGCTGTCAAACGATCTAGGGATACTAACAGATTATATACGAGGGGGGCTTCAAATTAACACTTTCAATATAGTTTTTGGGGGTAAATATATTTTGTAAAACTAAAGAACAATGCATCATTTTTCGATGTAATCACTTCTGGGTTCAATGCAAGTCAAGTCCTCACGTGTCGATAACGTGCTTGGATTCCTGTAAAAACATCGACTCTGGGATTACTACTCGGTGTGCCTGACCACGTCGTGAGCAGTCTGTCACAGAAGTTATACCTTTTTGAAACTTCCTATTCCACTAAAACACTTGTTGGATTGACAGGCATGCATCGCTATACTGGACCTTCATTCGCCGATGGATTTCTATTGGTTTCACCCCTTCGCTTATTTTTTAAAAACAAAGGATAATAAAACGCTGCTCCTCTTTGATGCATGTAAAAAGTGGGACAGCCATCTTTAAACTGCCATATGACGTCACCATGTTCATTTGAACCTTGATGTTACGTTCTTAACACTCTTGACATTCTTAACAATTTTGACAGATTACGAGACAGTGGCGTGGTTATTGTAATGTCTATCACATTTTTAAGGTTTTCATGTGAAGCCCATTCGTAGTAGGATGAGACTTGTGAACCACGGTAGAGTGGCTTGTGTACTCATCCACTGGCTTGGTCGTCGCAGGACCAAATATTCATAGAGCATGGGTTTTAGCGATATGATCGCCCACTCAAATAAAATGTACCCCAGAAAACGTTATTGAAGGTACGGCCACTATTACTACACCACCCATATGTGTCGCTTGGTCAAGACAATATGAGGACAACGATGCACTTCGAGTAAGCAACAACGACATGGGGAGGGGAGGGGGGTGTTATGTACCTACTGCAAACATAAATTTACAATTCATTTTTACACTAGTATGATCATATAAAAACATTGAAATGTTTTCTAAAGAAAGATAACATGTTGCATGTCTAAGGACAAGCCTATATATAGTATCATGTACCTAGCTTATTTTCTTTATAATATTCCCTAACAGTCTTAACCGTCGAGAGGATCGACTTCATTGCACCGGGTTTTATACCATATGGTTCGATCTCTTTCCGCAGAGTGGCCTGCAGAAAGCGTCGAACAAAGCAATGCCTTTTTTTGTTGTCTAGTGTGTCCTCTTACCCCTTCTTCTATGATCGGCGGTCGAACTGTATGTACAGTTTGTTCTCGTGAACGGTTTCACTGTTTAACGACACACCGAGTCGAAGGTTCTAAATCAGCCCAAGCCCAATTCGAAGCAGACCGCCATGAGTTGATGTTTGTATGAGCGTCATTCGTTCAGAAAGCAATGACAAACTCATTCATTCATTCAGTAGCATGTCCTTTAGAGAACCTCGCTCCCATAACAACCTTCCGGAAAACCTCGCGTAAACCATCTCATAAGCAAGATGTCCAGCGTCTGATACACCCATCTGGAGATCATCCGCCACATCCTGCACCCATCTTCTCTTTTGCCTTCCTCTTCCTCTCTTCCCAGGAATATACCCTTCCATTATTGTTCTCTCCAAACTTTTGTGACGTTTCAAGTGACCGAAATATTTCAATTTTCTTTGTTTTATCGACTTTAATAGCCAACCTTCTTCAATATTCAACTCTTGAAGTATGGATGCATTTGTTCTTTTCTTTACCCAAGAATCAAGATATTCTTAGAACTCGTCTATAACATTTATATTCAAAGGCGTTTATGCGCTGTTCAGCTTGTTTAGTAAGTGTCCATGTCTCACAGGCGAATGTTGCAATGGGAAAGATGCATGCTCTTAAAAATCTAATTTTTGTAGTTTTGTCTGTCCCACTCCATAATTTATTCAGCTGTTTTAGTCTTTGAAGAGCAATTGATAGTCGCCGTTTAATTTCTTTCATTGTGTCGCCGTTGTTGGTAATCAATGTCCCAAGATATTCAAAATGTTCCACCACCTCCAATTTTTCCCCATTAATGCATATTTCTTTCTCCATAGTAGTTTTATCTGTATGCATTATCTTTGTTTTGGCTATGTTAAGATATAAGTTTTGATTTTCACTATTCAATTGGGTTGAGGCTATTAGATTTTCTATGCCATCCTGTGTTGTGGAGAGTAATACTGTATCATCAGCATATCGAATCTCTGGTATGTCATGGTCGCCAATATTTAGGGCATCATATCATCTCTTACATTTCTCATTATATTTTCGGCGTACAGGTTAAACAAATAGGGTGACAGCACGCAGCCCTGACGGACTCCTTGCTTGATGTCAAACCAATCTGATGCCTCGCCATCTATTCTAACTGCTGCTTGTTGGTCTAGATAGAGCATTTTTATGAGTTGTACTACATGTGAAGGAAAGCCCATATTCCTCATGAAGTTTCTGATGTTGTACACAGTCAAATGCCTTTGAATAATCCACAAAACATGAGAATAGGATTACATTAAATTCTCTGCACTTCTCTATTATTAAACGCATGTTGAATATGTGATCTCTTGTCCTCTTACTTGTCTAAATCCAGCTTGAACTACGTTGATTGATTGATTGATTGATTTAGGAATCGACATCACAGCATTCGGGGCATTCCCATAAGTGCTCTGTCCCCATCCTCAGCAGCCAGCGAAGAGTTCCAACACTAATAGTACCAGTAGCAATCTGATTATAAGTCCGTCTCGCCTTTCCTTTGAGCGTTGAGCGTCGACCAGATCCCTTCGTCACTTCTCGTTGTCTCATTCTTGCCAGACCATGGTAATCCATTTGCTCCTCCGAGGTGTGCACGTGCTCCCACAAGGCCGCAACCACGTCTGCCTTGTCATGTACCAATACTCCACCAAGTTCTGCAGAGCCAGCCAATCTGTCTGCCTGTTCATTTCCCAGCACACCGGCATGCCCCGGAGAAAATATCCAGGTGATGCTTGTCACCCGTGACCTCCGAAGCGAAGCAAGCCACTCCGCACGAAGTCTGCCCGTCCCCACCCTCGTCAGCATGCTTTCTGAGTCAGTTACAATCACGATGTGTGTGTGTGTGTGTCGTATTCTCCATCCAGCGGAGAGCCGCAGTGACTGCCTCCACTTCCATTCTTAAGCTGGATGTTGTGGTATCATATGCCAGGCTCTCCTGCCCCAAACATCGACCATTAGCTTTGGCTATGAAACCCCAGCCACGTCTCTCACCTCTTGACACCGAACCATCTGTGTAGATAATCACATCACTCGAGTGAGCATTGTCCTGAATTAGTTGCTGGATTTCCACTTCCGTGGCCCCTGCTGGCCACTCCCTGCACTCCCGGCTTAACGTGATTATAATTATAACTCTGCACAAGTCTGACTGCTCCGCTGGCACTTTGACCCACTCCTCTCCACGCCTAATGTTCTCCAGGGGGCACACCTGTCTGATCGTACCCTCCGCTTGAGCCATCCATGATTTCCCTCTTATCAGTCGCTGACCCTTAACTGCGTCCAGCGCCTCATGCAGTGGGTGGTCTGTGTCTGCAGATACTCTGAGGTATGCCTTCGCCTGCATCACCTTGAGCCTACCAGCAACAGTCGGCAGACCAAGGATGTAACGCATACACACTACTGGGGTGTCTCTAGTGCATCCCAGAATGACCCGCATAGCTTTGTTCTGTATGCGCTCTAACTTCACCAGCTGACTCTCTGAGACAGTGAGCAGACCTAATCCATAATCAATTACTGAGAGGGTCAAGTGCTGGTATAGTGTGAAAAGCATTCTCTGCTCTATGTCCATTGCAGCCATGTTTTAAGTGCATTGAGTCCCTTTTGAGTTCTTGTCATGGTCCTTGAATGATAGGCTCCTGTCAAATGTGATCCCCAGATACTTCAGTTTGTTCTCTCTGCTGACATTTCTACCATCTATCGCGAGGCTTGGGACATCAGCTCTTACAATCCTGTTGTCCAGAGAGCACCACAAAACAGCCGCCTTTTCCGGGTGGATGACAGCACTCATTTCTGTGCACCACTCAATCACTTCATCTACTGTCGCCTGTAACTCCTGGGCTGTTTGCTCCCTATCTCTCCCCTGCCTATATGCAAGAATATTATCTGCAAATGTTAGTATTCTTCCAACCCCTGGTGCTTCTAGGTTTGCAATCTTGCTCGTATACACATTAAAGAGCACAGGTGAGACTGCAGATCCCTGTGGCAGTCCCGGGGTTAACATATGTGGCTCTGAGGTCCATGCGCCCAGACGGAGAGCAACCCGACGAGAGTGCAGGACGGCTGCTATCCAGTTTACCAACCAGAGATTGACCCCATTCTCCATCAGTGCGGTCATCAAAATATCATATCGAACTCTATTGTACGCATCCTCGAGATCAAGCGCTAACGCCATTGTTTCCTGTCTACTCTGGAACCCCTCATAAACATCAAAGGCAAAAGTGGCTGCATTAGACCAGGTATCTTTTCCTGTCCTGTAGCTCCCCAGGCCTCTTGGAAGAAGCTTCCCCCTTTCCAAAGAATCCTGCGGCTTAACAGCGACTATCTTCTCTAAACCCTTCCTAAATGTATTTTGAAGGGTGATGATCCTAAAGCCGCTAAGCTTTGACTGATCCTTGAATGGTTTTGGGAGAGGGATGAGATAGCTGTGCACCCAATCCTGCGGTACTGATGCTGTCCTAATGCTCTGGTTAAAGCAGTCGGTCATCTCCTCCAGGTCTGCTTCTCTCAAACCCTTCATGTGGCCATACCTGACCCCATCTGGCCCTGGTGCCGTGTCTTTTGCCTTTTTCAAAATGTGTTTAACATCTTCCACCCGTATGATGTCTTCATACTGCATATTCTTCGTGGTGCCAGATAGTTCCTCTCTAACTGCATCCCTGGTGTCCGCATCATTATGATAGGTCTGCTCTAAAAATCTCTGGAGAAACGCCTCCCCTTTCTTTTTGTCTGTTGTCACGCGCACACCATCATCTCTATACATTGTCCCCACTGTCAAAGGCCGATCTTTTCTATGCATTTGCCTGTGCAGTGTCCAGAATTTTCGCAGTGTTTTATCACCTCCAATCTATGTCATGAAACATTCCCATTTTGCCTTTTTGGCCTCTGCAGCACAGCGCTTGAAAACCTCCACCTTATCTTTCTTGACATTTTCCGCTGTGTCCACTTCCTCTCGTGAGCTTCGAAGTGCCTGCCGCACTTTCTTTAGCTGCTTCACTTTAACTACGTTAATTTCTTCTTCCATTTTCTTACGAAGTCTTCCCATTATGACTTTTAGTAGAATTTTACTTGCATGACTGATCAGGGCAACAGTTCTATAGTTGGTGCATAATTTCAGGTTGCCCTTTTTTGGTATTGGAATGAAGATAGTTCTCTTCCAATCTTTTGGCCAAATACCATATTTCCAAATCTTTGTACATAATGCATGATACATGTGTATGCTTTCTTCTCCTCCCGCTTTAATTAGTTCAGCTGGTATCTCATCACATCCAGGTGATTTACCATTCTTCAGGTTCTTTATAGCCCGAGCAATTTCATCTAATGAGGGTTCAGGTTCTGTCTCTGCTGTCATTGGCTCATGTATCTCATTCATATCCTCACTGTCACTCATATCATACATTCCACTGCAGTACTCCTGCCATCTTTCTAGAATTTGTCTAGATTCTGTTAAGGTATTTCCCATCTTGTCACAGATGACATTCAATTGAGGTTGAACATTTCTTGTCAATAACTTCATTTCTTTGAACATTTCATAATTGCTTCCAGTCTTATGATATTGCTCTATTCTAGTACAGCAATCTTGTATATATTGATTTTTGTCCTTTCTTGTGCTATTTCTTATTTCTCGAGTTAAAGATTTATACTTCATCCTGCTGTTATCAGATTCATCTCCTTTCTGTTTCAGCTCCCTTCGTTGTTTTATTAATTCTAACGTGTCTGATGTAATCCATGGCTTAAGTTGCTTTTTCTTGGTGGGAATTAAATCTTTGGCTGCAGTTATCAAAATATCCCTAGCCTGTACTGCCAGTTCATCAGGTGTCATTTCTTCTTGTACAGACATCAAGACCTCAAAGCGATTCCTAACTTCTACAGTGTATGCATCCGGTATTTTTGTGAGATCAAAACGAAGTGGCCTTGGTCCTCGGATAAGCTTTTTGAGTTTTAATTTCAGATCTGCTTCTAATAACTGATGATCTGTATCACAGTCTGCACTACGTAGGGTTTTTGCAGATGTTATGCTTGATGTCCATCTTCTTTGTATTAAAATATAATCTATCTGATTTTTGGTAATACTGTCAGGAGACTTCCATGTGAAGAGTCTTCTTGGATGTTGTTTAAAAAGCGTGTTGGCTATCGTAAACTCATTTTCTGTGCAAAATTCAATGACAAACTACTGAATGTAAAAAAAAAAAATGTCTAGGAGACCATAAATCGCTACAAACAAATACCGCTGGGTTTGATTGTGACATGCCGTAAAGGACGCAAACTGACCTTTCATGTATCATAAACGCCTCAGAGGGTCAGAATGGACGACTGGACAAGAACGCTAGCTCTTAAACTTCCGGTGTGCTGATGCCGAGGTAGCTGGTTCTACCCCTACACCGGTTAGTTGTATTAAAATGTTGACTTATCGTCATTGACTTGAGACGTAAATTGCAAGCACCTCAGAAGTCGGAGTGGGTTCGCCTGATGGCGGGGGACACTGGTAACAGAGAAAGCTAATCGACACGCAGAAATCAGTTCAGTGTGTACTAGAAGTACTAGTACGTGTGTGGACTACAGTTGAGCTAAAAGTGAGCGGACCGCAAACAGTAAAAACAAGCAAGCACACACACACACACACACACACACACACACACACACACACACACACACACACACACACACACACACACACACACACACACACACACACACACACACACACACACACACACACACACACACACACACACACACACACACACACACACACACACACACACACACACACACACACACACACACACACACACACACACACACACACACACACACACACACACACACACACACACACACACACACACACACACACACACACACACACACACACACACACACACACACACACACACACACACACACACACACACACACACACACACACACACACACACACACACACACACACACACACACACACACACACACACACACACACACACACACACACACACACACACACACACACACACACACACACACACACACACACACACACACACACACACACACACACACACACACACACACACACACACACACACACACACACACACACACACACACACACACACACACACACACACACACACACACACACACACACACACACACACACACACACACACACACACACACACACACACACACACACACACACACACACACACACACACACACACACACACACACACACACACACACACACACACACACACACACACACCCCCCCCCCTACCTCTCAAGGTCATCTTAATCATGTGCCTTACAGCGCCGAGCCGACCATTAATATCCTGCACAAATATCTGTCCTCTATGTTTTCGATACGTTCGACACTTCCTAGTCTTCCGCTCCATTCTGCCAACCATTTCCAGCATTTTTTCCCACTGTCGACCTCTGTCTCTAACACTATCGATCTTCCTGGTTGTCACAACGTTCTCCGGACACACTCTTCTCATAGCTTGAGAAAAACATTGTGATTGTCAGTAATCAACTATCTATGTTTGTAGCGTGCCTCAAAGTTACACTAAAGAAACACGGATACGATTCTTCAAGGCAACACATCTGTCCTTGGAATGGAAGCTTAAGCTTCCCACTCTGCCCCGACATTTGACGGCAAGTGTAGAATAGGAACTGAGACATCATACATATGGGGCAAGTCAACAGACATTCAGTCATCGTATACCACGTCGACAAGCGTGGGCGGTCATGGTCCGCAGACTCACAAGATCACCAGAGTCGTGGGTCAGGTTTATATGTTTGCCCCGATAATACCATGTGACCATGCCATCCAACTTTTTATCACTCTGCCTTCCTCTTGCTCTGTACCCATCAGTGTTTCCAGTTGTCACTAAGTGTTCTAGTTTATCCCTGCACACAACATGCCGCAAATCTACAGACATATTTAGTTAGTTCGTCTACAGATCATCTTCATTGCACATCGAACCATTCAGTCCATAAGTGCTCGGATCCCCTCCTCAGCAAATCCCGCAGCGTGTAGCGGCCAACGACACCAGTTCTATTTTGGTTTATCAATCTTCTTTGGCTTCCTGCGTAGTGTTCTTGTTTCGCCACAACCCTTTTAAATCAACAGACATTAGACTCTCATATACTACACAGCAACAAATACTTCAAACGGTCCAGCCATGTACATATACCTCACAATTAGCCAAATTATCAGCAATCACCAAGCAATGAAACTGAGAATGTATCCTTCAATACAGTTATAAATACAAAACGGAACCGTACACTTTCAGATGCATCATGCATACTCTGGACAAGATAAATCAGTTTTTCTCGTGATTGCCTCGGGAAGGGTGAAATTTAAAATAATGACAGAAAATTGTCCATTTATCGTTAGAAACCTAGAGGAAACGGGTCTCTGGAAAGACAACTCTCTCTTGATACGATGTAAACAGAAAACTAAAGGACCCTTTTGTTCGGCTTGGGGAGTATTGGTTAAATGGTGCGAGCCCTATATTTTATAGACCAGTCGAGACTCGTTGGATGAGTAAATATCACTCCGGCTGCCTTTACTTCCTAGAACATTTCTGGTACCTATTTTATGCTGCGTCGACCCGGCGACCCAGGTCCATTGTAAAACATCGCCATGTCAAGAGGGATTCCAAATCATGACAACTGGGTCGGCAAGCAAACGTACTATAAAAAATAATAGTAGTCGCTGTGCTATCGCGGGTACTCTTGGCACGCAGACGTGATGTAGTATACATGTTAGGTCCTTTACAGGACACAGCACGCATACCCAGCATTTAATGGCTGTTTGAGATTGTCTAAGATATGTTAGTTCAGTGGTTTGTCAATATTTTCTGAACGACAAATGCTACACACCATCGAAATCAACGCAAGGCGGTCTGCTTCCAAATCGCTAGGGGCTGATTTCGAAACCTCGACTTGGTATGACGGTAAATTGTGTGTGTTTTTTTTTTCCAAATGGCTTGGTTGATCATGCTTCGCCATTCTCTAGCAGTATTTTGTTTAAATGTTGCATATCCCTTACAGGACGTTACAGTCAACACCATCATTTTTCAGCTGTTGTTGATGTTCTAGGCAAGATTTTACGTTCAGTAGTTTGCCATTGCTTTCTGAACGATCGACTCACATACCCCCGTAAGTTACTAATGCGGCTTGAACCGCTGCCGATTCTCACAGCTGCTGTTTTCCCCACGTGAATATACGGGGTTACGAACAATGTCTTTAACACCTTGGCCAGGGGGCCATCAACCCCATTTCTTGATATCTGTCCATGTCTCGATCCACAGTCTCCCATTGTATCTTTTGTTTTTCAGTTAATTTTACCAGTCATTACAATATGTTGTAGTTGGCCTCTTCTCTTAGATTGGTTACAAATGTTGTCAGTTTTGGTTACAAATGTTGTCAGTTTACTTCTGATGTTTGTGATATGTTGCCTTTTTCAAAACAATAAAGATTATTGATTTTGGATGCCATTTTAATTGTATTATTATTATTATTATTATTATTATTATTATTATTATTATTACTTGTTATTGTTTGAATTCAATCAATATGGCTGCAGAAACAACTATTCCAAAATTAAAGAAGGTGGGTCGTAAGAAATGGATGACTGAGGAAATTTTACACTTAATGGAAACAAGAAGACTCAACAAAAATAATCCTGCCAAATATGAAGAAATTCACAGACAAGTCAGAATATTATGTAGGAAGGCAAAAGAATCATGGCTTGAGGAAAAGTGCTTAGAAATTGAAAAACAACACAACAGTCAAAATACCAAATTAGTGCACAAAAGGATTCAGGAACTTACTAATAAAAGAACAAGTACATCAACAGGCTGTCTAAGAACTAAAGATGGCAAAATCATAATAGAAAAAGATCAGATTCTACATGTATGGACAGATTATGTGAAAGACCTGTATAATGATAACAGAGAGGAACAGTATGCTATTAGATTTAATAATGAAGGACCAGCAATTTTAAAGATGGAGGTTCAAAATGTTCTTAAGCATATGAAAGCTGGCAAGGCCCCCGGTGCAGATAACATCACAACAGAAATGATTAAAGCTTTAGAAGAATTTGGACTAGAGCAAGTCACTAGACTGCTGAACACATTATATGATACTGGAGATATACCTTCTGAATTATGTAATTCTGTATTTATTGCAATCCCAAAGAAATCAGGAACCTTAGAATGTGATCAACATAGAACAATTAGTATAATGAGTCACATCACAAAGATTTTGTTACGAATTATCATGCAAAGAGTGAGGAAGAAAATACAACCTGAAATAGGGGAAGAACAATGTGGTTTTGTAGAAGGAAAGGGTACAGTAAATGCTGTGTATATGCTGCGAACAGTTATTGAACGTGCTTTAGAAGTAAACAAGGATATACATCTTTGCTTTATTGACTACACAAAGGCTTTTGATAGAGTAAGACATGTCAACATTGTGGATATGCTTGCAGATCTACAAATTGATGGGAAAGACATTAGACTTATAAAAAACATATATTGGAAACAACAAGCTGCCATAAGAATTGATAATGAAGTAGGACAATACCAACCTATTAAGAGAGGTGTTAGGCAGGGATGTGTAATGTCTCCAGATCTTTTTTCCTTATACAGTGAAAATATTTTCAGAAATGTAGAAGACCTAAATGGAATCAGCATTGGAGGACGAAACATAAATAACATTAGATATGCAGATGATACAGTATTGATTGCAGACAATGCACAGGATCTGCAACAATTAGTAGACGCTGTGGTTGTACACAGTGAGCAGCTGGGGTTGGAATTAAATTGTAGGAAGACACAGGTTATGGTCGTCACTAGGAAGAACGAAGTACCACAATGTAATATACAAGTAAATGGGAATATTCTTCAACAAGTGAATCGGTTCAATTATCTCGGAACAGTCATAACATCTGATGGCAGATGCCTTGAAGAGATTAGAACAAGAATCGCCATTGCGAAAGTAGCCTTTAGCAAGATGAAAAACATTCTGACCAATAAATTGATGTCAATTGAAACGAGAAAAAGAGTGTTGAGGGGATACATAGAGCCTGTTCTTTTGTATGGATGTGAAACTTGGACAATGTGCAGTCAAGCTGAAAAACATCTGATGGCTGCAGAAATGTGGTTTCTGAGGAAAATGCAAAGAATACCATGGAAAGATAGAAAAACCAATGACCAAGTACTACAAGAGACAAATGAAAATCGTGGATTGATTGGAGAAATTAGACGTAGACAGTCAAAATTTTTTGGACATGTTATGAGAAGAAATGGACTGGAGAACTTGGTGACAGCTGGCAAGATCGAGGGGAACAGACCAAGAGGAAGACCGAGAGGAAAATACCTGGATGGCTTGGCCACATGGCATGGACGAGACAGGAACACTGAGCTGATCCACGACTCTGGTGATCGAGTGAAATGGCGAATCATGACCGCCCACGCTTTCCGGCATGGCACATGATTGATTGATTGTTTATTAAAAGAACTGAATGGAACAGATGAGAAAGAAAAAAAAACAAGTTAAAGAACGAATGACGGAATGAGCAGTAGAAATCGTAATTTAACAGAGTTTCAGATTGTCTAATGTGAGCGTATCAGACAATCAACTTGTGTCTCAGTAAGGAGGCAGACCTGTGTGTTTCGTGTCTGGTGTTATGTATTGTCAGTATGTTCCCTGAGTTAACATGATCTCCTTTGCACCAAGAAACGTCAGTTTACAAAAGTCAGGCATTCTTTTTGTAAAGTAACAGTCTGAAAATCCAGACTCCTTGGGGATTTGGTCGACCCGGTTTCCATTTTTCCAGATTCTCGGCAAAATTTAAAACCTGAAGGGAAAATAAAGAAACGACTAACAGACAGATGTTGCTGGTTTATTAACTATTACATGGGAAAAGTTGCATTGTTCAAAATAAGTATGTATGTTTGTTTTGAGAATTATGTGATCATACATGCGAGGCAGCAGAAATGTGGTGTCCGGGGATACAAGGGATCACGTGTACAGATATAATTTAAACAAACAAATGACTGTCCTGAAAGAAATAGATGGGAAAAAGCTAGTTACATGCCATACGGCGGCACGGCCCAGCACGAAAAGTATAAATTGGAAAATGGGAATTCCCCACTCGGACACGAAAGTGGACGTCAACAAAGGAATCCAAGGAGAATGTGGACAAGGTCAGTAGATAGCAACAGAGGCTGTGATTGTGATTTCGAACAAGGACGTGTTTTCAAAGGATCTGTGTGAGGTGACCTCTGGACGCGATGATATGAGCGTGAGACAGCTCTGAGTCAGGAGAGGGATCTGTTGATGATGATACCGCAGTGAAGTAACCGGGCGGAAAAACCTAGAGGGGAATTACAGCTTAAATGGAATCAGTGGATCAGGGCGTCAAGCAGAGCGCAGTAGACTGGACACTCATCGGTGGATTAGGAAAGTAGGTGCCGACCCCGTCTATAGGGGTCAACCTACAGGTCTGCGTGAGTTTAATGTTCACATGTCTGCTACGGAATAAACTTCTGGTAGCGCTTTGATATCTTGATTTTTGCCGTTGATTGTCATTGTATTCAAGGTAAGGACGCAAGTTTAATTCCTCGTCCTTCGTTGCTGTTTTGCATTATTACGAGTTGATACCTCGACGGTTGCCGGTGTAGGCACATCGAGGCATTACATATCTTTTACAGGACGTCGCAGTCAATCCCAGCATATTTTAGTTGTTTGTGATTTCTTGGCAAGTTTACGCTGAGTAGTTTGCCATTGCTTTGTGAACGGTCGGCTTTCAGACCATTGTGTGAAAACCAACGCAAGGCTGCCAAATCGCCAGCAGTTGTTTCGAATGCGGTATGCGAGATAACACATTGTCCCCGTAATCCCTTTGCCACATACCGGGCTTAGAGCCGAAGATGAAAACCTGAAGTTAATTAGTGCAATCAGAAATGGACAGTGAAAACATTTTGAAGATTTTCTGAGAAGTAAATGTGAAGACTTGGTGATAACTGGCAAACTTGGTGGCAACTGACAAACTTGGTGACAAGGGGCAAACTTGATGGGAGCAGAGCCAGAAGACACAATGATAGGTACTTGTCGCGGCCACGCGGCGTAATGGGAACAACAACACAAGGTTGAGCCAAGACAGGTGAATGTGTGGAATGGGGAAACATGGTGGAACCCGTGTGTCGGTGTGGCACACGATGATGATGATGATTTATTGGTTTGGTGATTTCTGTTTCTTGACTTCCCCCTCCAGTCGGTGAGTTTTTCCTACTTATTTAGGCTCCCAGACTGACCCAGCCTAACATTTCATGGGAACAAAAAGCGGCCGGAGTGATTTGGACACCATCATCCATTGACTGCTGATTGATCTACAACAAATATGGGCTAGCGCCGTATACAACATGTACAACAATGCTTCTTAAAGGCTCCTGTTGTTGTTGTTGTTGTTGTTGTTGTTGTTGTTGTTGTTGTTGTTGTTGTTGTTGTTGTTGTTGTTGTTGTTGTTGTTGTTGTTGTTGTTGTTGTTGTTGTTGTTGTTGATGATGATGTTGATGTTGTTGATGTTGGTGGTGTTTTAAATGTTTGTCTTTTTTTTTAAAATTAACCTTTAACACAATATGCCCCGTGGCGTGAAAAGGGTTTTTATTTTGCTTTATTTGACATATAACTGTCCGCAGTAGTCGAACATATCTTTTCACACGTTATTATACAAAATATCACTATCAATACCTCCCTCGTTGCCAAGCCTTCCAACAAGGTCCCAATTTCAAACCACTACATATAAATAGCTCAAATCTTCCATTCAAAACATTGTATTCCCTTAGTGAATTAAAACTCGGGAGCTACAGACATTTGGGTATAAAGTTAATAAAGACAAATCGTTTCGCATGCTATACTCTATGAACAGTAAACGGTTGCCTAAATATAGTGAGGCGATAGCAGTTAGACGTTTAAACGGGTTTGATGCAAACAGAAAGAGTTCGTGTTAAATTTGAAATTACCGTGCGGATAACCAATGCTTCACTTTCGAATAATACCTATGAGTGTTTTAGACAAAGTGTTATTCATTTATTCATGGCATATGACATATAGCTCTGCAGTATGCACCTGAGGTGAAAATCGAGCGACATATTGTTTTGGCTTCTGTTTTTAAAATCAGTCTTTCATGCTATCACAGTGCTATCTTTCTTCTGCGCCTCAGAACAGGACACAATAGATTACGCAACCACATGTATACAAAATTCAAGATTGGTGACTCAGCCATGTGCACATGTGGTTTGGCGTCGCAGACAGCAGAGCACATACTCCAGGATTGCCCAAACTACAACATATCCAGGCGAACCTTCTGGCCTAGAGAGACAACAGTGGAAGATAAACTCTATGGACCGCTGAATGAACTAAAAAAGACTGTTAGATTCATACAAGAGACAACATTGCAGTTATAAACATATTTTAGGCGAACGAAAGAAGAAGAAGACAGTCTTATTCTAACCCGTTTCTTCTATTAGACAGGGAATTTAAAGTATTTGCGTGTTTATTTGGCCTATGCCATTAATATACATGTATGTGACCTGCGGTACTGTTTATATGGGAGTGCATGAATTTGTTACTATATTCCATAGCTGTGGATTCCGGTTGATGGTAAACCTAGCTAATGAAGGCACCTGTTAAGTGGTATCTATAAGGGGCGTTCATTTGAAATCCGTTCGTGCCGCACCGCGCGTAATTGCGTACGTTGAACATGATCATGTCATACTCATGTGATAAGTACTGACCAATTAATAAAAGAGCAAGTGCTTATCGTCCCATGATGCATAGTTTCAGTTTCTGGCCGTTGAGAAAATGGCCGGGTTGATCCAAAATCCGTCTAAAGAAGCTCAAAGAGCGGTGATTCAGTTTCTTTCATTTGAAGGATGACGACGAGTAGACATTCATCGAAGAATGCAGGCAGCGTACGGTAACAAATGTGTGTCGAAGACAACAGTGACGGACTGGGCATGAATATTTCGGAAAGGACGTCAGTTCGGGACTGATCTATGATGGCCGGGTCAAGCGCATAATGTTGCAATAGAAAAAAAAAACCATCGCCAAAATTGATGTAGCGGTACAGATGAACCTATGTAGAAGCATACATTCCCTAGCGAAAGAAATTGATGTGTCATTTGGGACATTTCAAAAGGTCATTCGTAAGAAACTGCAATATCGAAAGGTGTGTTCACAGTGGGTACCGCTGATGTTGCCCGACCACCAAAAAGAGGAACGCATGGGATAGTGTTTGAACCACTTGCTGCGTTACAGAGTGGAGGGTGATGCATTTCTCTTCCGCACAGTGGAAGGCGATGAATCATGGTGTCACCACTTTGAGCCGAGCAGCAAAAGAGAGAGCATGCAATCGAAGCATGCAAAACTTGCAAACACTAGACAAGCTGCAAAAAGCCATTAAGAATAAAACGACCCGGCATGCTTTCTCGCGGTGTGATTTTGTTGCACGATAATGCTCGTCCGTATGTCGCAAAGATTGTGCAGGAAGCATTAGCAAGAAAGAAGTGGAAAATTCTGCAACATCAAGCTTATAGTCCTGATTTGTCACCATGTGATTTTCATTTGTTCGGACCTCTAAAACACTCTCAAGGGGCAACTATTCCACACAGATGCAGACGTAATGAACGCGGTAAACACTTGGTTCAGTGAGCAACCACAATCCTTTTTTTGCGGACGGCATTCGTCGCCTACCTAAGCAATGGGATGCTTGCCTTAATGCCTACGGCAATTACTTCTGACCAACCCATGTAGCATAATTCATTCAAAATGAATGCTTTGTTTAATTCTACACACCTGTTAATGTTTCTTTCATGCTTTTGTAATAAAGCCATTGGAATTGGTTTCAAATGGACGCCCCTAATAGTTGGTTTACTTCGAAGTACACAAGATAGCTTCACTGGGGGGCATATTATATAATTCCATTGTGGTCACATTCTAGTTTTTAATATGTGTGCTGTCTACTATATCTTCTGATCTCTTCGTCTTTCCTTCTTTTCTACTAGTGCAGATCTTCTTCTTATTCTTCTTCTTATTCTTCTTCTTCTACTTCTTCCTTCTTTTTCTTCTTCTATTTCTTCTTCTTCTTCTTTCTTCTTCTTCTTCTTCTTCTTCTTCTTCTTCTTCTTCTTCTTCTTCTTCTTCTTCTTCTTCTTCTTCTTCTTCTTCTTCTTCTTCTTCTTCTTCTTCTTCTTCTTCTTCTTCTTCTTCTTCTTCTTCTTCATCTCCTCCTTCTTCTCCTTCTCCTCCTTCTTCTCCTCCTCCTCCTCCTCCTTCTTCTTCTTCTTCTTCTTCTTCTTCTTCTTCTTCTTCTTCTTCTTCTTCTTCTTCTTCTTCTTCTTCTTCTTCTTCTTCTTCTTCTTCTTCTTCTTCTTCTTCTTCTTCTTCTTCTGTTGATGCCCCTGCTTTGTCTTTTCGCATTCTTCTCCTCCTATCTATCCTCCTTCTTCTATTCCTCCTCTTGCTTCTTCTTACACCTACAGGCATATTATAGGAAAAGGGTTTAGTGATACCTTAGGCAGGCGTAAGAAGTGCCGCGTCGTTCTGCCTCCAAGAACAGGCTTACCTTTCTGCATCTCTTTATTCCACCGGGGCAGTAAGCGAAAGGTTGTTATCAATGAAATACGTAAACCTTGAGGGGATGGGGGTTGGAGGGGGAGACTTTACCAGCCTAAGTCTAGTCATAGCCAGTCTGTATGTATGAATCAAGACCAGGTTACATTCTATTAAGCCACTTCCAGCAAAATGCAAGCCCATTTCTGTGCTCAAACGACCTGGGCGCCAAGGCACCGGACTTCAGAATTAAAACCCAGTCTTCCAGTGATTTCACCAATCAACCAATCTGCTAACCTTCTCATTATAAAAGAGTATTTATAGTCCATTTACTTTTGTCTGCCCCAATATAAAATTCCATATCTCAGTAATCAGCTGAGAGAAAATGATGAGATTTAGCATATAACCTTATCATGATGTCCACCCAACAAAACAAAATTGTGTTCTGGCTTCACGTTTAGAAAGTACAAGGGAGATAGAAATATCATTTGCGAGCAACCGCATTTAGGAGCCATGAGAATCAGACACCTACGTGAAATAAGGCAAATGGGCAAATAAAATTATGACATAGTGTATTTGGATGAAACCTGGATCAATGCGCAGCACACAAGATAAAAGGAATGGCAATCAGTGGACGGAAAGATAACGCAATATGTGCCCAGTAGTAAAGGACAGCTTTTCGTCATAGCCCATGCTGGTAGTACTCAAAAATGGTTTACTACAGAATGCTGGACTTGTGTTCGTATCAAAGCATACAGACAATAGGGATTATCATAATGAGATGAATGGCAATGTATTTAGCGATTGGCTCGAGAATACAGTGCTTCTATCCCTAGATAGACCGTCTTGTCTAATTATGGACAATGTATCATATCACAATGTAGTTGCCCAAGAAGACAAAATACCTACGGCATTGATGCATGACAAGGCAGACGTGGTTGCGGTCTCGTGGGAGCACGTGTACATTTCGGAGAAGCAAATGGATCACCATAGTCTGGCAAGAATGAGACAGCGAGGAGAGACGAGGAAATCTGGCCGAGGCTCGACGTTCAGAGGAAAGGCGAGACGGACATATAATCAGGTTGCTACTGGAATTATTGGTATTGGAACTCTTCGCTGGCTGCTGAGGATGGGGACGGAGCGCTTATGGGAATGGCCCGAATGCTGTGATGTCGGTTTCTAAATCAATCAATCAATCAATCTATTCAAATTGTCTGACGTCAAGATACTAACTCAGACCGCGCTATTAAAAATTGATAAAAGTTGCTGGAAAAAATGTGAGGACCATGTGTTGAAAGAGGAAGATGACTATTGGAGAAAGGATGGATTGAATTTTATGCAACCGATAGCAGTCATCAACCTACTGGAATCGTCCGACACCGATTAAGGTCTGGGCAGATCGCAGACATTAAACCACATGCACACTAACTGGGATATTTTGCTCCACATATTCAGAAGAATTGCAGGCCCTAAACATTACAGCATCGGCATAAACAATGAAACTTGTTAATGGCAACAGTTTATATTCCAAAGTGATGAATTTTCAGTTCCGTAAGCCCTCAACGGTGACAACCAACTGACATTGAAAAATCAAAAAGCTCTAAACGCACTGAATACCAACCGAAGAGTAATATTGCGGTGGGAACTGACATATTGTGGCATAACAAGAAACGTGAGAAGAAACACGTTGTCAAATGAAGGGACAACATATGAATCATTCTATAAACTTCAATGAAAAGAGGACCAACATCTTGACCGTTAAGAAGGAAACCCACTACAGAGACATTCACAGCTATATTCGACGTGCAAAACATGTAATCATGTTCCGTCTCAGCAGAGCAGACAATGCACCCACTCCCATACGAATCTGGATGCGCCTTGTGTATGTCATCCGAACTGGCGGGGGCATTGACATTACTGTAAAACAAGTTTGTTAGCGAGAAATCACTTGTTTTTCACCAGTACATCAAAGAAATGTCGCCGCTTTCCATGATTTAAATTGCTTTTGTACCTATCAAACACATATTCCTTGGGTGGGGGTAAATATAAGACGGCAGGAAAATTTTCATAACGATGCAACAGACAGTTTTCAAAATAATTGATCATGAATGAAGGCATTCTTTTCGGGACAGACTATAGGCAATCGATGCAATGACATGCCGTCCAGTGAACCTGTATCTACACAATTAACATTCACAATTATTTTAAAAGATTATGTGAATATTTAAGAAGAATATATCACCTACAATATATATTGAATAAACTAGAGTGCAAACAAGAAAATTATAACCGATGTAAAGTTAAATTCATGTCCTGTACAGGACGTCGCAATCAACCCCAGCATTTTTGGCTGTTTGTGATTCACTAGGCAATTTTTACGTTAGATAGATTACCATGGCTTTCTGAACCACCGACGCGCATACCATCGAAATCAACGCAATGCGGTCTGCTTCTAAATGGGCTGCAGATGATTTCAAACCCTGGCCTTGGTGTGTCGTTAAATTGTGAAAGGAGTCCACTGGCGCGAGGTCACAGCACCTGCAAGACCAACCGATTTAGTTTCAAGGAAATATGTCATAACAAATGTACCATGGCAAGTGACAGGACTACAGCCCATGCGTGAGGAGAAAATAACAAATGCAAATAAGTAGTGTTCTTAATGTATCTTCAAACGAGAAACAAATAAATTTAGCGATATATTATATTTAGTTCTATGTTTCTAGGAAAAAAAGTAATTGCATTCCATTGGTAGACGAAGCACGTGTACTGGTGGCCCTGGACAGCCACGGGGCTCTGCCAGTGGCACAATACATATGTCACACGATTTTATTGTTAAAACAGGCTGGTTACATAACACATTACCTCGTTGTGGTCAACAATGTGTCATGTCGTTTCTGTGAATCCCAGCTATTGCGAAAAATGTTCTCTTCCTTTCTAAGTAGCCTAAGGAAATCTGGATTCCCCGGTGATTATTCCCGCCTTGAAAGAAATATAATCATGAGTTTTCATTATGTTCATTTGCCGCTCAGTTTCTTTGTTAAAAAACCATCATCATCATCATCATCATCATCATCATCGTCATCATCATCATCATCATCATCATCATCATCATCATCATCAAGTGCCATGCCAGTTGGCGTAGGCGTTCGTGCCTCTCAATATATTTTGTTATTGTCATTTGGTGTCTGTTGCGCCCGCCCGTTCCCTAGCAATGCAGCAAAACGGACAAATCTAAAAGTGCTCATTCTCCCTGTGAAACCCGCCACACCACCACGTGTTGCAGGCCTTCTTATGTTTTAATTGTCACCCCCTTGAAATTTTGTGTTTTAAATAAGTCGCTGGGTTTCTAAGAACCGTAGCCCACCGGACAAACCCGCCAAGTGCTCAGTCTCAGCCACACAAAGCAGACAAGATCAGATAGCGAACTCTTGTGCATTCAGGAAAATTGTGAAACTGATGCTCATATATAGGTGGTCAATAGTGTCCACACGTCATCTGACATCGGCTGAGAGAGAAAGTGTCCCCGTTCAAGTCGAAGGGGTCCCTGTTCATCAAGCAGAGTCCATGTGTCAGGCAGCCTTCAGTCCTGAAGTAATCAACTCCAGCCCTTCTTGACCAGGATAGACACGACCCCTTTACAGGGGTAAAGTTACCGTTGACCAGTCGGCCCGAGACCGCTCGATGCCACCTCCCAAGAAAGGCCTAGGCGGATTACTGCAGGAGGAAACCCGCGCAGCCACCACGGACTACTGGTCCACGAAGTTGGGAACCTTCCCTCTCAGTCGCTGCCACCTCAGCGAGACACCTCTTGCCCACTGACTCCATGGCATGTCCACCAGGCTAATGACGTTATTGCGCGGACCTGAGAGAGGACTGTCCCAGTAGCAGATCATGTCCAGAAGGCCGATCTTCACGCGGACCTAAGAGAGAACTGACCCAGTGGCACAATACATATGTCACACGATTTTATTGTTAAAACGGGCTGGTTACATAACACATTACCTCGTTGTGGTCAACAATGTGTGGTGGGGTGTTGGGTTCGTTTCTGTGAATCCCAGCTATTGCGAAAGATGTTCTCTTCCTTTTAACATTTGATCTAAGCAGCCTAAGGAAATCTGGATTCCGCGGTGATTACTTCCGCCTTGAAAGAAATATATTCATGAGTTTTCATTATGTTCATTTGCCGCGCATAGTTTCTTTGTTAAAACATCATCATCATCATCATCATCATCATCATCATCATTATCATCATCATCATCATCATCATCATCATCATCATCATCAAGTGCCATGCCAGCTGTCGTAGGCGTTCGTGCCTCTCTACAGATCTCGGTATTTGGTGTTCTAGATCAAAACTGCTGCTGATATTCCTCAATGCCACCGTCTCAATCCATCCAACATCATTTCTCTTGGTCGGCCTCTGCCTCTCTTCCCCTCGATCTTTCCAGTTGTCACGATGTTCTCCAATGCCTCTCTTCTCATTATATGACCAAAGAAAGCTGTGTTCCTCTTTCTTATTGTTGTACATAATGGTCTAGTTTCATTAGCTTCTTATAGGCAATAGTCGTAGTAACTCTGACAGTTCAAGGAATTTGCAACATTCATCTTAAGTGTAAGACAGGGGCGTGTAATTCCCACAGATCTTTTTTTTTTTTTCCTGTACAGTGAAAATATTGTCAAAATGTAGAAGATATGAAAGGAATCATCATTGGGGGATATAACATCAATAATATTAACAGTGGGCAACGCCCTCTTTGAACGCTATCTAGAGCAGGGCAACCAGACAGACATGGGAGGCCGAAATCTTGCCAAGGAGGTCACCTCAGACAGGTGCAAGGCCCAGAACACTTCGGATGAAGACACAGTGACAGTTAAAGAAATCAAGGCTGTGCTTCGACGATCAAAAAACAGCGCTCCCGGGCCTGATGACATAAGATACCACGACATCAATAGGTGTACTGAAAATGAACTAGAGAACTAGCAGACATGTACAACAACAGTATAGGGAGTGCTAGCATCAAGGAATCAAATGGCGAATCATGGTGTCAGGTCTTAGTCAGATATGACTGAGCTACAGTATAACAGTAGACGGTACTACCTGCTTTCTGTTAGCGCCGAACGTTGGGCGGGGCTTTCCAAACCCGACACCCCACATTGTGCCAACGGTTTCGGGCGGAAGAGCGCAATTGGGAGGGTACAAGCCTTACTCTGGTGCGAGGAAATGTAACCTAAAGACAAAATGTCATGGCAGGGCAGACCAGGCCCTAAGCCTTGGTTGGCGGCTGGTCTAGGATCGAAGCTCCGACAGGCAGACAGTTAGAGCATTGCTTTGCTGATCCGGCAGCTTCTGCAGCTTGTCTTGTTCCAGATGTAGAGGTGTGAATTAGGCAGGCCAAGAGAGGGATCATGCTGCATGAGCAACACCTGATCTCTATATTTTAGCCCAGGCTTTGTGCTATGGAGAGGCAATAACTCCATCCCTGGTCTTAACTGGTCT